>JAMKFB010000312.1:0-150443 GCA_036247105.1 Cirrhinus mrigala
CAGCTGGGTTCGTCACTTTTTGAGGTCCCCCTGAAACATTTCCGTTGTGGTCCGTGCTATTTGCAGCGCGTTTGTGTTTGCCGCGCGTTTCTGTGTTTGGTTGTGTTGTGAGAATTTGCAGCGCGTTTCCGTATTTGTGTTTGCGTTGCGAGGATTTGCAACGCCTGTGTTGTCAAACTGATGAAGATGGGTTTTTTTTTTATTTGTTGTCGTTTTTTTCTGTTTGCATGTGTTTTCTTAAGTTGCAGCGCTTTGAGCTCTCTCGGCCACCGTACAAATCAGCAAAAGTTAAATCCAGAAATTTCAGTAATCCACGCTAGAACTGATGGTGTTTGGCTTGATTTCATTAAAACTACAATTTAACTTGTTCTCTGCTCATTAAAACTTCCAGGACCATACATTTCTGTTTATTTCCAATAATTTAACATACATTCAGCACACTGTATACTACAATACCTTCTTTCATTGCCAGTATTTTCACTGTATTTTTTGGTTATCTTTTAAACACCATACTGTATTCTGTCTTCCCATAGAGAGTAGTCACTTAGTGATTTCTGTGGAAGAAATTTTTTTTAGAATAAAAACTTTTTTAGTTCTAAATGCATCACCTTTCAACAGAGGAGCTAATAAAATTTAAATGCCATAATGAAAATAATAGACATATTTCTCACAAGCATAAAGGAAAAGCATCTAGAAAGGTTGTGTTATTTCACAGCAATAATACACACTGCTAAAGTTGTTAAAAATTCAAAAATCATAACTACAGGTAATGTGAAGCAGTAAGCCAGTCAAACAGCCCATGAAAGGAAATCTGTCAAGCTTCCCTATGATTAAACCCATGAATTTACATGGCTCACAAGGGAATATGGGTCTTATCTAGTGAAACGATCAGTCATTTTCTAAATACTTTTGAACCACAAATGCTTGCATTGCGTAATCACAATGAACGTAGCTAGTTCTTCGTCTGTGTACTTTGGTTAAAAAAATGCAGGGTAGGGTGAAAAACTCCATCTCATTTTCTCCTCCAACTTCAAACTTGTCCGACATCATTATTTAAAAAAAAAAACTAAAATTTATTTATTTAAAATAAAAACTTTGTTTTCACATTCGCTTTCTAAACACTGGGTCGGTACTTCCGCCTACATCACGTGTGACCTTTCCAACATGAGAACCTAATGTATGCTAGTGCAAGATGAGCATTTGTAGGTAAAAATATATTAATTTAAATTTTTTAGAAAATGAGCGATTGTTTCACTAGATAAGACCATCATTCCTCACCTGGGATCACCCTTTGAAGCTGCATTGAAACTGCAATTTCGAACTTTAACCCAATGGCCACCACTAAAGTCCAATATATGGAGAAAAATCGTGGAATGTTTTCCTCAAAAAACTTAATTTCTTTTTGAGTGAAGAAAGAAAGACCTGAACATCTTGGATGACATGGGGATAAGTAAATTATCAGGAATTTTTATTCTAGAAGTGAACTAATCTTTAAATCAGTATATTTCTCAAATACAAGCCTTCATTTCACTGAAAATGCATGTTCATTGTACCATTAGAGTTTTTTTTTTTTTTTGTCCTTTCTTGTACACTCAGATTGTGCAGTTAAGCACCAGCTTAACTGCACAAAACAGCCCCACCACGAGAGAAAGCGGCGGGCAGCCGCGCGGCTACCCCACTGCGCCCGGCACGAAGGCTTTCACGGGACGCAGCAAGCTTCGAAACCTCGACGTGCGCGCCGCCTCGGCTGCACATACGGGTGGAGGCCGCGCGGCGGTTCCGCTGCTTGCCGCGTCCTGGAGCGAACCTTACCTCAAAAGCTGCCTTATTCTAGTATTTCCTGTCACTGTTTAAGTTCAGAGATAAGAAGACTGCAATCTAGCGGTCAGGATATAGGCTCAAAACGAAGCAACTGTCATGAATCTTGTATGATTGTTATTTATTTATTTATTTATTTATTTAAATATCGATATTCCGTTTTTGAGAATCAATACAGTATCGCCAAACAATATATCGCGATACACAAGTGAATCGATATTTTCTTACACCCCTAGTGGAAAAAAACAGATATTTCCGATTTCGTCACCTGAGCAATCTGTTAATGCTGAAATTGCATAACGTCAGAAATAACCACAGTCTGAATAAATAACTCTGGGCAATACTTCTTTTGATGAGTCTTTAGAGATCCTGGTTGGTTGAAATTTTTCCCACAGGAATGGCAGTGAAACGGTTTCTCTTCAGTATGAACTCTATTGTGTGCTGTCAGAGATCCTGACTGATTGAAACTCTTTCCACACCATAAGCACTGGTAGGGTTTTTCTCCAGTGTGGATCCTCTGGTGTCGTTCCAGGTCGAAGGTTTTAGAAAAGGCTTTCCCACACTCAAAACACACATGAGATCTCACAGCAGCGCTTCTTTGCCTCTCTTCTCTGCTGCTCTCATTCACATGGATTCTCAGGTGTGTTTTTAGCACTGACGCTGAGGTAAAGTTTGTTCCACACTGATGACAGTTAAATGATCTGACTCCAGAGTGAGGACACAAATGGGTTTTCAGACCTACTGCCTGTGTGAAACTCTTGCCACACTCACAGCACGTGAAGGGTTTTTCTCCCGTGTGAATTCGTATGTGTCTCTTAAGGCTTCCCGTCTCTGTGAAACTCTTTCCACACTGAAGGCAGGTGAAGGGTTTCTCTCCGCTGTGGATTCTCAGGTGTCTCTTAAGGCTTCCTTTCTGCGTGAAACCCTTTCCACACTGGAGACATGAGAAAGGACTCTCTCCATTGTAAATTCTGATGTGAATCAACAGATTTCCTTTACGTGTGAAAGTCTTCATACATCGAGGGCAGGTGAAGCTTCTCGGAGTCCTTTTTCGTGACTTTTTCTTTTTGGTCTGTGAGTCACTGAAAGATCTTTCTGCAGTTATGAAATAGTGAGGTGTCTGATACTGATGTTTCTCCTTTACTTCATTCAGTTCTTCACTTTCTTCTTTCGGTTCTATCATATGAGAGGAATATGAAATGAAAGGAAATAAAAACAAATGCTACCTGATTTTTCATGTGGTAAAGCTTTCTTGCTCTTACTATTTCCTACAAATTTAATTCAGGCCTAATGTTTATGTAAAGTTCTAAGCAATTACATGCATAGTAAAGTCATTTTCTTTATTTAATCTAAAATGTGTGATTTTTTTTTTTTTTTTTTTTAGATATTTTAGATTTGTGATATTAAAACGTCAGCTTAAAGGTTAGCAGAAACTAAAACAATCTCTATTAACAGTGAAATATCCATTTAAATGCACTGATGACTGATTTTAAATACCCAACTAATTATTAAAGCAGTCAGTTAACATGATCAAATACAACTCAAGTGACGAAGTAGTGTAGTGTCAGATGACAAAACATGTCATGTAAATATTAGACAAAATCATGTAAATATTAGAGCCTAAACATTAGCCCGATAATTTCTGACAGATCTATAGTTAATATTGCTCCCAGCATACAAACATGAGGAATCAAAAACGAACGCAAACCTGTTTGTTCATCAGCATCTTCATTTTTCGTTGTGCTTTCATCAGGACAACTCGTGTCTTCACCCTCCACTTTATTAAACATATTTTTTAATATATCACAAAGATTTCAGTCGTTTTCACCTGGAGTTACTCTTGTTTGGATGCCTGAATCCGTCACATCATTTATCGGGGTGAATGTCAGCACGCAGCTTTACAGCAGCCACTACAAGTGCGACATTTACAGCACGTACATTGCTGAAATCCACTGTTGATATGGAATTAATATGGATATGTATTTCGGATATCATGAGAGATTTCTGTTCTTTTTCTTCTTCTTGTGGTGTTTTATGACTGTTGTAAAACCAACGTATGGTAAATTTTTGCCACCTAGCGGTTGAAGTGTACATCGCAAATATTGATGAAAAATAAAAGAAATTAAATCTAAAATAAAATTCGAAAGTCTCTTACACTCACCAAGGCTGTAAATATTTGATTAAAAATACAGCAAAGCCTGTGAAATTGTGAAATATCATTACAATTTAATAACTTAATAACCTTTAGTAATTAATTGTATATATATATATTTATATATATATATATATATATATATATATATATATATATATATATATATATATATATATATTTTTTTTTTTTTTTTTTTTTTTTTTTTTATTCGATCATAATTTATTTTAAAATGATTTTTCAGCATCCTTACTCCAGTTTTAAGTGTTATATGATCCTTCAGAAATCAGTCTACTATGTTGGTTTGATACTCAAGAAACATTTCTCATTATAATCAGGAATAATGACGGGAACATTGAAAAGATTTTGTGTCCAGGGTGGTGAAAGTCTTTGATGATCCTCCTGTTCCTGCATCACTGTGTGTAGATGTCAGTGATACGGGAGAAAGAACAGACAAGGGTTGATGACCCCAGGTGTGCTCATTACTCTGGACGGGACCTTTCATTCCTGACTCGTGGTGCCTCTTAACCCTGTGGACAGACTCTACAAAACCACAGTGTAGAAAGCCCTCAGCACTCTTTGAGAGACCTTGATCCTGCCAAGTGTCATAAGTGACAGAGATGCTGATGTGCCCTTATCACCAAGCTGTGTGTGCTGAACATGAGAGATCTTCTGAGAGATGGACTACAGGGTATATGAAGCTGCTCACCTTTTTGACTGTGATTGTTGATCATCAGGGGGTTGTAGTTCCTCACCTGCTTTCTCCAATAATCAAAGATCATCTCCTTTTTTGGTGACATTCAAGGAAAGATTGTTAATGCAGCGTCATGTGGTGAGAAGGTCCACTTCCTCATAATAGGCCCTTGTTGGAGCTGTTTGGCTGAGCAGTCGCTAGTGAAGAGAAAGCAAAACACAGATAATTTCTATCCAAATTGACTTACAGCACATTCAGTGTTTAAATTTGATTGGTTCTGGCATTTTCATGGTTGTTGAACTCATGATCTTGATGTTTTGTTAGTGTCAAGCTATACTGTTTTAACTACAGGAATGCAGGATGATTAAAAGATTAAAAGAATTTCTCAAACAGGGGAAAAACATACAATAACACATGAAAACAAAAAGAAAACATGCCAATCTTCAATGTGAGGGGCAGGGGATAATGACTGCAAATGGGATGACCAAAAGTGGGATAATAAACATTATTTTAGGCTGAACCACACTGACATTTAATATTTCAAAAACATTCATGATAAGACAGACATAAAACACGCCGTAAAGATTACAAGGAAAAACAACAACAGCAGCAACAACAACAGAGCACTCATTAAAAATAAAAGACATTTGGAACAGAAACTTGTGTGATTGATATGATAAGTTGTCCTTTATCATAGTAATATTAACATAAAACAATGTCAACCTAATATAAATGTACACATCAGAGCTCGTGTCCCACGTTTCTCTAATCTGCCAGTTTTGAAAGTGACTTATTTATTTATGTTTACTTTTTTAAGTGAGTTATTTTATTTTAAGTGGCGCTGCAGAACCTGCTCCAGTACGGTATGCAGTAGATAACGTGTACCGTGGAGTCCAACGTCACCACTTTCAGTCTCTTTTGGGGTAGAGCTTGTCATTCTTAGCAGAACTCACCTGGCTGGTTCTTAAGTAAGACCGAAAGCAAAGCCGTAACAGATCACAAGACGACATTTGAGAAGATTCAATATAAAAAAAAAAAACAAAAAAAAAAAAAAAAAAACGTCTTCATAGGTAAGTTTGTAAATACTTTTCAAAGCTGTAATATAAATACGGAGGATTTCCCTCAAACAGACCGTCGGACTCAAACTCAAACACATCACAGTTTGATCAAACACGGAGTTGATCGTTGCTTTCTTGGTATTTCACGGAAACTTTAACATTTCATACACATGTTGTAGGTAATCATTGTTTTTAAAATAGCATAATTTATTATGCTATTTTGTTTGTCTTATTTTTGTCGATCCTGGATTGACACATAAATAATATGCTTTTTTTTTTTTTTTTTTTTAAGCCATGTGAAAATATTTCAGTATAAATATTTCACCTGCACTCTCAGACGCCTGCACTTCCGCAAGTGACGTCATTTGCAGTATAGTTTATTTTTTACTTTATATATATATATATATATATATATATATTTTTTTTTTTTAGTTGAACCTCTCAACATTTTACAACAGTAACCAGGTGGTGAAGACAAGAAAAAAGAAACTAAATTACAATGTCACGCGCAATCGCCACTTGCACTCTTAGCTACCTGCGAGATCACTTGCAATCCACACAAATCGTGCGTTTTGCCAATGGAGACAAGAAGCTGTGGTGGTTAAAAGATTAAAACTAATTTAGCATAACGTACAGGGTCCTGCAAGTCATCTGTAGGAGGTAAAAACAAGACCCGCAAAACCGTGGCCGCAGAACAGCAGAATATGAACGAGAGAATATGAAGTCTCTCGTTAAACGTTTTCCTCCCGTAGAAAACCATTAACACTTGGCTTAATGTATTAAGATGCAATTAAAAGATCAAATTCGATATACAGTTTATTAATATAATGTATATGTAGGCTATATAGTGTTTTCCTTCGTAAAACGTGGCATAATATGGCATAAGGGATTAAGATGATAAAGACTGAACTCAACATGCTCCTATTCATTATTAAAACAACTACACACAGGTGAGCCCAGAATAGACGCAACGCCGCGTACATTCGCGTTTTCCCATAAAGAATAATCTCTAGAGCTCTTTTATATCATTGTCTTTTGTTTATATTGGTTTTCTGGGCTCGTCTGCTTGCCTATACAGAGCTGGTCCTTTTAATATCACCTAATGCCTTTCTTATGGCGCGTTCATATCGTTTGACAACAGTAAGGTTTATATTGAATTTGGTCTTTAGCATCTTAGTCCGTTTTGCCACATTAAGCGTTTGCTGGGCAAGTATAAAAGGGAAGGTTTGCGCATTGTGTTCATGGCCATATGCTTGCTTTGAAGTATATTAAATTAATAAACTGTATTACAAATTTGATCTATTAATGCAGTGGTTCCCAAACTTTTTCTACCGGGCCCCACTTTTGCAGAATAAAAAAAAAAAAAAATTACAATAAAAACATTCTGGGAACCTGTCGTTCCTGCAACGTTCTGAGAACGTTCTCGGAACGTTCCCTGTAGGTTCCCAGAACGTTCCCCTAACCTACAGGGAACGGTCTATTTACGTTAAGAAAACTTTCCTGGCTAACCAATAGGGAACGTTCTATTTATGATCCTAGAAGGTTCCCTGAAAGTTCTCTGAAGGTTCCCAGAACGTTCTCCTAACCTCTTCACTCCGATATCGCTGCCGTATGTCAACGCTCCCGCGTCCCGTAGTAAGCAGCATGGAAGATGGACGGATGTGGACCTCAGTAATCACTACTACAAACCATGTCTTGTTTTAAACTATTGTTTTATCCTTACATATATTTAGAGCACATTTAACCATCATAAGGAGCATTAAATGAGATTAAATTATCCTTTAATATGCAAGATTTGTCTTATTCGTTAATATATAAGATTAGAAGTACCATAACCCAGATTTTGTTTGTTAAAGCACCAAATAACATTGACTTCAACAAAATTGGATTTTAAAAATGTGAATTTTATTTTTACATACATTGAAAACGAATAACATTTATTTGACTTTACTTAGAATAATATTACATTCGTTTCTTACCACTGGTAACTTTTTTTCAGTACACAAAAACTTCTCCGTTAACATCATGTTCTCTTCAGTTAGACGTGTCAAATTTCCCTGAAATCACAATATTTACTCTCGTGTATATATATTAATTATAAGTAATTATTCATTAAAGAGATCAGTCAACGAATGTTAGTCAGACGCAGGCAGCAATCGGAAGATCTTGCAGAAGAGAGTGAAGAGTGGGAGGCGGTCAAACGTTTGATGCCTTTAAGGTCTCTGGAGGCTGCGCCTCCAGGAGGTCCACGAACCAGTGGTAACTTTCACCTTTGGAGGGAAAGTTTATGACTCTTTGTCTGTGAGCATGGCATTTTGCATATGTAATTCGATTGGCTGTTGATGCAAAAACTAGTAAGGTTTCTTAAAACACTAATATGTTACATAGGTATCAAAATCTAATTTACACCATCTTTTAGATCAGCAAAATACGAATTCAAAGAAACCAAACATGACCTAGGTGGGTAAACGACTAGTCATCTATCATAACGCATGCATAAAACAGTAGAAAGACAAATACAACAGACAAAATTAAAATACAATGCAGTAATACTGTACACAATGACCTGGGCTATGTGTGATAGGAAGGTCAAAGAAAGGTTTGTCTGTGAATGAATAGGAAAGAGTCCATTGCTATAGGCATTGTGTCTTTCCTATAGGTAAATGTAGTGTGCTCTGCTTGCATTCCTTGAACCAATAAAACCTCTTATCAGATAGTCGTCCTGGCAACTGAGCCCTTTTGGAGTGTTAGTTGCTTTGGGGGGGGGGTTGTCTCCAGAGCTCCAGCATGTAGCTGGCCCTTTTGGGTTTAAATGCTATTTGTTAAATGTAACAAATAACTGTATGTCTGATTGGTCCAGATGCTACATATCTTCCCCCCTTTCGAACGTTGTTGTCTGTCTAACAGACAACAGCGAGCGATGTCCGAGGTGCAGAACAATCAGACACGCACCCGTCACTCATGGCTGGGAGAGAGCGGTGGCTCTCTGGCTGTTGGTGCCACTAGGAGTGGTTGGGGTGCTGTCAGGTAGTGTGCTGTGATGGTGTAGGCAGTAGCAAGGTGCAGGTCCTTGAGCTTGTGCAGCAGGTGTCGTGGCAGTGTCACCTGTCGTCCTGAGGTGATTTGGCCTGGGTCAAATGGTTGCTTTAGGTGTTGTTTGGAACAACTGGTTGAACTCTCACTTGTGAGAGGGCAGGTGATTTCGAGGGTCGCAGGGAATCATAATGGAGATGGTAGTGTGAAGAGAGTTTCAGACTGACCTAGTGATGATGGCAGTAGGGCAGCAGGTAGTTGTTAGCCCTCCGTTCTGCTTGAACATCACTAAAAGTCTGATGTTGGCAGTGTTGCTTTGCTCGGGTGGCAGCACTGACTTAAGCTTGCCTGAGTTGTGTTGGTAGAGGTTTCGCTGTTGGGCATGTGGGCCCGTTGCTCTATCCAACGTTGTCTGGCTGCTCCTGGGGTGTCGGCTGGTTTTGCGGGATGCTCCTCCCCTGGAGGAGTCTGATGCTGTGTTATGTTTGACAAGGAGTCAAAGTTTGTCCTTTCCGGTACTTCTCAGTGGAGTTTTGTTCAAGGAGCTCTTTTTGTTAGTGTGAGCAGCTCCTGTAACTCAAAAGTGGGTGTGTCCAGCTGTCGTTGTGCAGCCTCCGTTTAGCACCTGTGTGTGGGGTGTGGAGGAGGATGATGTGGACTGCTTTTGGACATACCGTGGTGTTCACAGGCTGAGGATGCCCTTTTCCATGGCTCCTCCCAGTGGTTGGTCTGGAACCTGGGTCTGTTGCCACAGTGACGGTTATGTCCTCTGTTGGCTAGTGTCTTTCTGTAGAAGGGCCTGGCATTGTGACAATGCTGGGTGCCTTCTGGTGCCTGCTTTGAATTCTGGGTTGTGCAGTCCAGAATCAGTGGGGTCTTACAAACACCTTTGGTGGAGGCCTTGTGCTTGTTAAAGGCCTTCTGTGTCAGGTCACGCAGTTGTTGAATAGGCATTGAGTGAGGGCAGGCTAAAATGCCTAAATGGTGACTCACAATAGGATGCAGGTTTTGGAGGAAGAGGCTCTTGAAGCTGTTGTCCTCCTCCAACCCGGGTTCATTGCGAGCTCCGAAGTAAGCTCGTCGAAATCTGTGGTAGTAAGCATATGGAGTTTCATACCGGCCCTGTTTGGTGGCCAGTGCAGCGATCAGTCCGTGTTCAGACTCTGGGTCTGAGAATTC
The DNA here is from genome assembly GCA_036247105.1 of Cirrhinus mrigala. Classification (NCBI taxonomy): domain Eukaryota; kingdom Metazoa; phylum Chordata; class Actinopteri; order Cypriniformes; family Cyprinidae; genus Cirrhinus; species Cirrhinus mrigala. Next base: position 9,935 of record JAMKFB010000312.1, read on the forward strand.
CTTAATGATAGCTTGTCTTAGCTGCTGGTAGTCCGATTGGATGTGTCCTGGCTGTCGAGCCAGGAAGCGTCGCACCTCTGGGCTAGAGGTGATCCAGAGCAGATAAAGTCTATCTTGGTGGTTCACACATTTCCAAGACTGAAGGAAAAAGTCAATGTCTCTCAGGTAGGCGTGGACGTCATGGTCTCCTGCAAGTTCTGGTGTGAATGCAGGGATGTTTCTCGCCATTCGATTGAGTTCTTTGAGTGTCACTTCATGTGTCACTTCAGGGTTCGTCTGAATTAATTCTGTTCTCTCTGCGGCTGTGGAGGTTTCCTGGAAGCCGACTTGAGAAGTGTCAAGCAGAAATCTTTGGCTCCCCCCTTTGTATCTGTGTACAGGGGTACGGGGGTTTGCACTGCTGGCTGTGTGACGTGCAGCAGGGTGTCTTTTACTTGAGTCCATGCACAGCCTGTAAGACTGTTTCAGTTCTCTCTGAACCATGTCAAGCTCCTCTTTAATGTTGCAGAATTGCTGAGTCAGGGTTTGGACTTCAGCTCTGGCTGCATGCAGATGGCCTTCTAAGGCCTTAGCTCTAGTGTCTCTCTCATTAAGTTCTACGTATGCTGTTCTTAACAGCGACTTTGTTTGAAACAGTTCTCTTTCCAAATCTTGTCTGATGGCCTTTCCAAGCTGCTCTTTGTGTCCGGCAGCTGTTAGAGCCTCCTGAAGACTGGTGATTTCCTTCTGTTGTGCTGTTCTGTCAGGTTCCTTGCACCTGTCCCGTTCCTTCTCTTGCTGAGCAGGTGTCAGTTCCCTTTGGAACTCTGTGAATTGGAGTTTCAGTTCATTTACCTCCTGTCTGAGGCCCTTGAGGGTGTGGGCCAATGAGAAGATGGCACTGGTCAGCTCCTGATTGTCCAGGCTGAGTGTGAGGTGTCCACTTGTGTCACAGTTCCGCTGTTCCTTTCTCTGGCATTGCAGGTCGTTGGCTGCTTTAGGCCGAAGGATGTCCATCACAGTGCTCTGCGGGGTCTCCAGGTGCTCCTGGTGGGTGGCAGGGCTGGATGTCTGAGGCATGCTGGTTCACTTGTGGGAACACGAGAGAGAAAGGCAGACGGCAAATGCAAGTACGTACAGAGGTGTTAGCTATCTGTATAGGGAACGGCTCTCTAGGCCGTGTAAGGTGTGAATAGCTGGTTAGGGCAGCTAGTGAGGTGGGGGTGCTAAGATTTTGTGCGGGTCAGCACAAAGAGAGGGTTTGAGTAACTTTGATGGGCTGTAAGCAGGGGTCAGCTAATGACCAGGCTTTACCTGTAGTCAAATTATTACTCAAAACACTGATGGTTCACAGGTTTGGTCACTATGAAGGTATCAAATAAAACAAAACTGAAATAAAATCAGAAAGAGACAGAGGTAGAAGGAAGGGCTTTCCTTATTTAGTTTAAGATAGGAGATATGACTACGCAGTTGTCCCTTGTTCAAAGGAATGCTGCAGGCAGGGTCATAAATCTAGGGAGACTGTTAGCTAAGCTAGCAGGGACGCATCAAACATCTCAAGGTAAACAAGCAGAATCACTAGGAAGTGTTTCTAGTCTTCTCAGGGCCTATGGCTTGGTGAACGGTACTTGTACCTCATGTAATAGGCCTGACTGCTAAGGAGTAATGAGAGACAGGAATTAGTCTACTAATAACCTGTACGGTTCATTAAGGGGACATCAGTTGCTAGAACTGCTATAGTCCTATACCGAGAGGGAAGATAGTGATGGTCAGATAAACTAAAATAAGGTGAAAGAAAAATTAAAATATCCTAATAGCTTTAGGAAACTAAAAGGAAAAGTAAATAACTTGATTTAATTAAATTTGTGATTTAATTAAAATCAACTTAGCTGAATTGGTACATTCAAGCTAAACGAGGGTATATAAATTAAATAAAATCCAAGCGAGGTAGAATAAAGTCAATATCAAAGTAACAGTTAAAACCCAAGTGTGTGAGGAGGGGCCAAACTAACTGAGCCTACACAGAAGGTGATAGCACAAATAGGAGGTGAAACCAAGAGAAAGGGGGGGAGAGAGAGAGAAGAGGTTCGTGAACGTTACACTTTACACTCACACTCACACGTATCTAACGTTAGTCGGATGCTAACAGTTAATAGTTGAGGTACACTGTAAAAAACAACCTATAGAATCTACTCAATAAAATGAGGTAAACTGAGGTAACAATTTACACTCAGTTTGTTTGGGTAGATTCTATCCTATATGTCTGAGTAAAGAATACCTGAATTTATCAGCTAAGACAAACTAAAAAAAAGTAGGTGAAGTCTACACAGCAAAAAGCCCAGTGTTAAAGGGCTTAGCTTATGTGCCTGTACGGCTGCTAAAGAGTTAACTTTTGCTACACTCAGTTCTACTCAGTTTACACAGGGGTCTGTGATGTGTATGCTGTTATCAGATCGAACCGGAAGAGGCTGCTCTCAACTTCCAGGGTCAGACGTTGCTAAGAGACCGATGTATGTTTACAACAACGAACAAGCTGAGCAGAACTTGTGCTGCTGTGAAACATGCATGGGAAACTTGCGCACAGTCAGTTATGACTTATCGCATACAACTTCATTCACAAATCAAATCAGCACATTCACTTCACAGACAATGGCAAATTACTAGTTAGCTAAGCTAGAATTTCACCATTAATTCGCTATTCAACTGCATAATCTTAATGATTACAATGATATGCGATAGTTACAAGAAGGCCTTAATTCAGAGAAATGAGGAACATCGCTCAAATCACCATTAGAATAACTATACCGTAGCAAGATTTCTTCTTCACTCAGTTTTAATATCAATGCAAGTGGGATTTCTTCGCCATGCAGATTATTTAATGCCGCTAATCTGAAATTTCCTTGCCAGACAAGACTTATGCATTTAGAGCTAAAAGTGGGGATTTCTTCGCCCAAATTTAGATGAATTTATTCATTTATGTGGGCTGCTAATCTGAGATTTCTTCGTCAGAGAAGACTTGCACATTTAAAGCTAAAAGTGGGGATTTCTTCGCCCAAATTTAGATGAATTTATTCTGGTACCATTTATGCAGGCTGCTAATCTGAGATTTCTTCGTCAGAGAAGGCTTACGCTCTACTAACAACAGAAATTAGGATTTCTTCGCTAATATCAGGTTAGTTTCTTATCGTACGATTTAAAGATGTGTTATAGCATTGAACAAGTTTCTACTGCTTGTAGTAGGGTACATTCAAGCTATAGTCTATCTGATGTTATCAGAAGCTGCATGTGTAAGACGTTAATAAAATCTATGAGACAAACACACAAGTTTGATATTAAATCTTCTTGCAAATAATGTTTAAACGACTGCCGTGTTCTCCACCATTAATGTTGCGATTTAGCTCAAAGGGAAATGTATATAAATAATTACAATTAATTATGATTAATTACAATTATTTATATCAGCTGCCAGTAGCAACTGTAGCAGAACTAATTTTCCATCAACTAATCTGTTCGTCCAGCGAACATTCAGTATAATTTTTATATCAACCCTAAGAAATGATATTTTCTTGGGCACAGAAAATAACTTTCTTAAAGTACTGTTGCATTAGAGCATGTAGCTCGAATCGGAATCGTAGAGGGACATTAATTTGCAAGGCAGAATCAGAATTAAAACTCATGTAATTTGTGCACAAGAGTTTATTAACGAAGGACTAACACATAACTAATCTAAACAAACAACATGAAATCATTCATACATGGGGGAAGGGTCAGTGAGAAGCAGTTAGAGAGACCAGAGAATGTAGCTATGAAAAGAGTCAGTTAACCACCTGAGTGAAACCATCAGTGCTGTCTACAGCTTGTACTAAACCTCTGTTTTGTTTAGTTAAATGTACGATACTTGCATTGCCTTGGTCGATGAACAAGTGTCCGAATGCAGTCTCGGGTGAAAGTCTCGATGGTTTGGAGCAGCGGTGGTTTTGGAATCGCGATCACGTTCTTCCGGGTCTGAAGAGTGATGAACTCCAAAGATGTTCTGACTCGATGGTGACTGGGAGTTTCTTCCCATGTGAAAATTGAAGAAGAACCAAGAGCTGAGAAGGACCCAGCTGAAGTCCTGTGGTCTTTGGGGAATGGAAAGACAAGGCCGCAAGGCCTGGCGCAGCTTAGAGTTCCGACGAGTTCTAGCTCATCCTCCTCATCCTCTTAGGTTCTGAAAGAACTCATGTGAGACAAGTGAAGGTATGTCTGATTGGTCCAGATGCTACAAGGTGTAACTGTGTGTTTTACTGCCTATTGATGGATCCATGCCTTTTTTATGGCTCAGTTTTGGGGTTTCTGGTTAAAGACTGCTCTGTGTGGTTTCCTGAAGGCTGAGATTGGGTCTCAGATAGCAAGAGAGCAGGTGAAAACTATTAAATCAATGTTAAAAATAGTTGGTTTGTCAATGTTAATGGCATTAAATCAATTAATGTTAAAAAAAAATGTTGACGTTACAACAAACCACCATTACTGTGATCAGTGATTGCTTTAGTTGGGTTCTTGATTCTTGCCTTTCGTTAAGTCACTTCTTTTTCTGTGCTTCGATAGTGTTTCAGTGCAAACACTCATGCTTTTAAAAAAAGAGATGTTCTAAAGTTAATTTGAAATAGATTATTCTTTATGAAGGGTATCAAGTTGCAATAAAGTTCATAAATGATACAAAATAATATTGATGGTTTTTCGTTACTGATGATTTTGTACTACAAATGTAAAAAAAAATCTGTAGCAACACACAGAAAGATTTAGACATCAACACTCAACATACAAACCTCAACAATGGTGGCAATCATCAGACTAATTCAGATAAACAGATCAACTGCAATGCATGCTGGGAATCATGAATGAGTTTTTGCTATGTTGATACCCATCATGCATTTCTGCATAAAATTTTCTCTTGCTGATTGTCACCATTGTTGAGTTTCATATGCTGATTCTTGATGTCTAATTGATTCAGCAATTTAAAGTTTTTTTTTTTTTTGCATTTTCTGTTAATTCATAAAAGTATGATAACTGCACTTCTGCTTTAATCTCACAATGCAGTAGCACACACTGTAAGCAATTGCTTAACCTCACAATGACCAAAGTCACCATCATTTGATCCTAATGGACTTTAGGTTTCATTGTCTCAAACAATACGCTTTTACACAATGTCATAAAAGTCAAAGAAATACTAACTTTAAAGTACAAAGAATCAAGAGCCCAACTAAAGCGATCACTGATCACAACAATGGTGGTTTGTTGAAATTTTTTTTTTTTTTAACATTAATAGCGGGAGCTAAAGTCAATTCAATGTCATTAACATTGACAAATCAACTACTTTTAACATTGATTCAATGGTTGCTTGGGGGTAGCACTATTAAAACTTGTTCTGGCTCAGTTCAGGGCTGGTTATAAGTTACTATTTGGCTGAGATTTGGGCCAGTTATGGCTCATGTGTGGCTCATGTCTGTAGTCCAGATTTGGGCCACTCAAGGGCCGTAATTCTTTGCTGCACTTGGGCCGAGTGTAACTGCTTGCTTGGCCCAGAGCTGGACCAGATGTCGATTGCTATGTGGGAAGTACATGTTACAAAGATGTTTTTCGGAACAGCTCCAAATCTCATGCGAAGTGTAACGTTATACGTCACCGTCCGAGTTCGTTCACTTCATTTCGTTCACTCCTTCTGATATAGTCCACTCAACGGCCATTCACTATATAGGGATTAGTGAATGAGTGAACGAGTGAGCGATTTCGGACAAAGCTAAGGTCTGAGAGTGCAGGCGCATGTCTGCAGCCAGACCCTTCTCGTTCACTTGACCACTTACTTACATGACGTATTTCCTGTATTGTGTGTTCAAATGGTCGTTAAGACAGCAAGACTGTAAAACGTTTTATTACCTGATGGGTCATACAACATTGTGTTGTATGCACTGTAAGTAACATTTTTTACAGAGATTCAATTAAAAATGTTGATGTTCAGTAATTTGAACTTTAAAGCTAACTTCTAAATGTGTAATCAGATGTCCCTGTGTAACAGAGGGCAATTTATTAATTGAGTCATTCAAATTAAGTGATGAAGCAGTTGCAAACGTTTTAACAAAATACACAGGCTACTCATTTATCCTGTATACATAGCAGACTAAATGACAGGAAAATCCTAAATACATCACCAGAGAGAAGTCTGTTGTTTCACCAGAAGGTTCAGTGTCATTTTGATTTAGCATTGTGAGGTCAAAATATTTTTTTAATAAATGTAAAATATGCACAGATGAGTTGTTCAAATTTCTTTACATGCATTTCTAAAACAGGGTAAATTTTGATTTCATTCTGACATTAAAGTGAAGCGAATAATTCAAAGTTCTACCTCAAACCTTATTATTTTTTGGACAGAGCAACACAATAAACAATACTTTATTGATCTATTATTTAATAAGAGTTAAACATAAAATGTCAAGTAATTAGTGTACATGTATGTCAGTATGTGAGCATGTGAATGCAAGTAACTATTAGAAATGACAACAGGTCAACCAACCATAATCAACGAAAGACCCAAATCTGAAAAAAACGTCACTTTTTTTATTTACTTCATTCTGTCAAAATTCATTATTGTGTTCTTTTTCCACATACAGACCTGAAATCAAGTTTTACATCAAGGAGGAAGAGAAGGTGAACTCTCTTATAAAATGAGTGTTTGTGAGGAGAAAGAGCAGGAGTCTCCTGTTGATGCTCAGACAGCAGCATCTCCAGGATTCAGCTGTGTGTCTGTGAAGAGTGACAACTCCATGTTTCCATCCCCTGACCTCAGTGAAGTTGACGTTCAGAGAGCAGCATCTCCAGGATTCAGCTATGTGTCTATGAAGAGTGACAACTCCATGTTTCCATTCCCTGACCTCGGTGATGTTGACGTTCAGAGAGCAGCATCTCCAGGATTCAGCTTTGTGTCTTTGAAGAGTGACAACTCCATGTTTCCATCCCCTGACCTCAGTGATGTTGACGTTCAGAGAACAGCATCTCCAGAATACAGCTATGTGTCTTTGAAGAGTGGCAACTCCATGTTTCCATCCCCTGACCTCTGTGATGTTGACACTCAGAGAGCAGCATCTCCAGGATTCAGCTATGTGTCTTTGAAGAGAAAAAACTCCATGTCTCAGTCCCTTGACCTCTGTGATGTTGACGATCAGAGAGCAGCAGCTCCAGGATTCAGCTATGTGTCTTTGAAGAGAAAAAACTCCATGTCTCAGTCCCTTGACCTCTGTGATGTTGACGATCAGAGAGCAGCATCTCCAGGATTCAGTTGTGTGTCTATAAAGAGTGGCAACTCCATGTTTCAGCCCCCTGACCTCAGTGATGTTGACGATCAGAGAGCAGTATTTCCAGGATTCAGCTGTGTGTCTATTAAGAGTGACAACTCCATGTTTCAGCCCCCTGATCTCAATGATCGACCTACTGTGAACTCTGACTCTGTGTGAGTATCATTCACTATCTGTTGTATATGTGAAGTGACGGTTTTGATGCTGAGTCTCTTTTTGCTGCACTATTTACGCACAATTAAAATGAAGGCATACTTTTGATGGACACAATGAGTGAAAGTATAGTGTATTATTAAAAAAAAATGGGCAATATACCAGCAGACATTATTAACTGGTAGAAATTTGTCAAAAGGTAGAGATTTTAGATTATCGTCTCTATCACGATCACGTTACATGCTTGCGCGACACTGCTGTGCTACATGGTCACGGAAACATATCATTTGCCATATTTTTAAGCATTGCAGTTTAAAAACAATTGAACTGCTGATGGCAAGTAACACCAGACCTCACGAGACCTGGGTGCGTGATCTAAGATGGCGGCACCCGTCTGCTAGATTATAAACAGCTTTAATATTAAACATTGAAATATCTACACTTTTTTTTTCTTTTTCTTTTTCTTTTTTTTTTTTTTTCTTCTCTTCTCTCGTGTTCCCCCCCCATTTCTTTCATCGCCCACTTTCCCCGTTTCAAAACTGGACTATAACATTATACAATCTGGATCATCTCTAAGACTATATAGACACACACTACAACACGCTCTGCGGCATCATGAAAAAGGATAAATTAGATCACAACAAAAAAAGTAAAGGTAACCTCACCCCAATCACCAAGAGACCTCGTCCCGATTTACTTTCCAGTCCACCATCCGCGTCACCAAAACTGTCAGTGCTGCACCGAGGTAAGCGACATTCTACTCTCAATTGAAAATAAACATTCCAGACTTGATACCAGAATCGCACTGATTGAAGTTATATACAAGAAATTCCAGAAACAGCGGCACAGCTTAGAATTCAGCCAAGAACAAATAGACACTCTCACTAAAGAAAATCATTTTTAAAAGATTCAGTTCACGCACTTACCGCTCAACTTACGTCCGTTGTCGCAGAAAACAAAACCATGAAAGAAAACATTTTGAACTTGCAAACGTACAGTATGAGGGACAATTTAGTTTTCACAAGCATCCCGGAACAAACTCCAGACAACCCTGAAAAATCAGTCAAGGACTTTATGATTAAACAACTTAAACTACCAGCCAAAACTGTACAGACCATCACTTTTTACCGTGTTCACCGTATCAGATCTCAAAACAATAACAACCACCCACGACCAATCATTGCAAAATTTGAACACTATAAACACTGTAGCGATTTTAGCTCAAAAGAGAAATGTATATTACAATTAATTATGATTAATTACAATTATTTATATCAGCTGCCAGTAGCAACTGTAGCAGAATTAATTTTCCATCAACTAATCTGTTCGTCCAGCGAACATTCAGTATAATTTTTATATCAACTCTAAGAAATTATATTTTCTTGGCCACAGAAAATAACTTTCTTAAAGTACCATTGCATTAGAGCATGTAGCTCGAATCGGAATCATAAAGGGACATTAATTTTACAAGGCAGAATCAGAATCAAAACTCATGTAATTTGTGCACAAGAGTTTTATTAACGAAGGACTAACACATAACTAATCTAAACAAACAAACATGAAATCACTCATATATGGGGGAAGGGTCAGTGAGAAGCAGTTAGAGAGACCAGAGAATGTAGCTATGAAAAGAGTCAGTTATACCATCAGTGTTGTCTACAGCTTGTACTAAATCTCTGTTTTGTTTAGTTAAATGTACGATACTTGCATTGCCTTGGTTGATGAACAAGTATCCGAATGCGGTCTCGGGTAAAGTCTTGATGGTTTGGAGCAGTGGTGGTTTTGGAATCGCGATCACGTTCTTCCGGGTCTGAAGAGTGATGAACTCCAAAGATGTTCTGACTTGATGGTGACTGGGAGTTTCTTCCCATGTGAAAAGTGAAGAACCAAGAGCTGAGAGGGACCCAGGTCAAATCCTATGATCTTTGGGGAATGGAAAGACAAGGCCGCAAGGCCTGGCTCAACTTTGAGAAGTCCCGACAAGTTCTAGTTCATCCTCCTCATCCTCTTAGTTTCTGAAAGAACCCCTGACTGAGGCGAGTCACTCATGTGAGACGAGTGAAGAAACTAAAAAAAAAAAAAATGCGGAAGAGAGTCTGTTCGAGGGCACTTCATGAAGATGAATTCCAAGGTTGAGTGAAAATGTCTCTCTCTTTGTGGTCAGAGCCACAGCTCTATATGTTGGGGCCTGTCGGGCCCGCCGGGCCCGCCCTGTGCCGGCTCAGGCTCCCTGTGGGTTCCTCCACACGGGCAGCAATCGGAAGATTTTGCAGAAGAGTGTGAAGAGAGAAGAGAGAGGGGAATCACTCGTGTGAACATTTAAGTTCTCTGGAGGGCTACACCTCCAGGAGGTCCGAGAACCATTGGTAACTTGGAGGGAAAGTTTACGACTCTTTGTCTGTGAGCATGGTATTTTGCATATGTAATTCAATTGGGTGTTGGTGCAAAACTACTAAGGATTTTTAAAACACTAATATGTTGCAAAGGTATAAACTAAATTTCTGTAGGCATTGTGTCTTTCCTATGGCAAATATACACTATCTCTGCTTGCATTCCTTTGGGGCAATAAAACCCATATTATCTGATGGTCGCCCTGGCAACTGAACCCTTTTGGGGTGTTAGTTGCTTTGGGGGGTTGCCTCCAGAACTCCAGCATATAGCTGGCTTGTTGGTTTTAAAGATTATTTGTTCAGTGTAACAAATAACTGTATGTCTGATTGGTCCAGATGCTACAACACAAAGAACTGGTTCAGAAACAAGGCAGATAATTTAAAGGCACAAATTATGGTCTCAATGAACAATACCCAAAAGGACATTCTCGAACGTCAAAAGCATCTTTTCCAAATCTGAAAACAGAAAATAAATGAAGGAAAAAGGGCAATCATTATAGTGGACAAATTATACATAGATGGACAACTATATCGTGATAAGGACATTACCCCCTGGCTGCAATAACACTCAAAAAAATGATTCTTCAAACCTACTTAATTCAATTATGGACAGTGGTTCCACACAACCAAATTGTTTTTGATGAACATGAATGGAATTTTTTGAATCTATGCAAACTCTTTGTGTTGTGACAACACAGCTGAATGAGGAAGAATTTATGTGAAATAGTAATGTCCAACCAACTCAATTTATTCACTTCCCTGTAACTTAAACCGGTTAAGTTTAGTGAACATGTTTTGGTTTATTAAAAACTGGCCAAATATGTTTCACTTTATCAACATAAGGAAGTTTGTTTCAGACAACTCATTTAAATTATGGACAGTGGTTCCATCCAATTGGTTCTAGTTACATTAACTAAATGATTTCTAGTTAAAGTTACTCCCTTCAACAAAGCATTTTTTGTGTGATTATTTTGCAATGAATCACAAAAGACAAGATGTCACAAATTATCAAGTGTATTTGTTAAACAAGAGCAACAATTACAGTTACAACCACATTACAAAATTACAGAAATATTAAACTACTGTCATTTTCTAATTGGCATATAAAGGTAACCAATCAAACCTTAATCCAGGAACAGGAACTGGCTCCAGAAATAACTTCTGCAGTACTCCAAATGTGTACCTGATTTCAGGAGTTCAAGTTTAGTCCATATATCAGTCCCAGTCCCAGACCCAGAAACGTAGTAAGGACACCAGTAAAACAGTGTAAAAATCAGTGGTTCAACCATAATTTTACAAAGCAGTGAGAATACTTTTTATGTGCAAAGAAAACAAAAATATTGACTCAACAATTCTTCTCCAAATTGCGTCTTCTGCCATTATTGAGAGTACCTCTTTGCATAACGCATGTGTGTGAGTCTGCTGACGTAGAACATGCATGCGCTGGGCCTTGTTTGCTTGCAGAGGAAAGCAATGTGCATGCATCGTGATACTCTCCATAATGGCAAAATACGTGATTTGGAGGAGAAGAATTGTTGAATAAAGTAGTTATTTTTGTTTTCTTTACCCATAAAAAGTATTCTTGTAGCTTTGTAAAATTATGGTTGAACCACTGATGTCACATGGACTATTATATCAAAGTCCTTACTACGTTTCGGGGCTTGGGAATATTTCAGTTGTGTTGATGTCTATGCAGGGTCAGAAAGCTCTCTAATTTTATCAAAATATCTTAATTTGTATTTTGAAGATGAACGAAGGTCTTACAGGTTTGCTAGTCAAAGTTTTACTAAAAGTTCCAGGCAGGGGTGTTGGAGCTAAACTCTACAGAACACTGGCTCTCCAAGAGCAGGTTTGACACGCCTGCCTTGCTTTAGAATGTATTGTTTTTGGGAAGCTAATGTATTCGCAATATCTGTCAGTTTACAGTAATACCATATATTTTATATTTACTATATTAATAACCCAATTCTTATTATATCTGTCTTTTTTGTTAATGCCTATGACCATAACCCTAAAACTCAGTGGCTGGTGAGACAATGTTTTAAAGGGGTCATCTGATCCAAAACTCACTTTTACATGTTGTTTGAACATATATGCATGTTGGCAGTATGTGTACACAACCACCCTATGACGATAAAAATCCACCCAGTGGTATTTTTTAATCATTATAGGCAATATGCCCTTTTTCAAATCAGGTCATTCTCAGCTTCTAGTTGGTGTGACGTCACACCGATCAAGGCCGCTCCCACAATAATTGATTTACATGACCGTCTTATCGTAGACCTCCCCTAAATGAGCCGAGTGAGAGCTGAGAACAGTCTGACCACCATTATTGTATTTAAAGGAACATGCAACAGAATGGCCCACTCTGAAAAGGGCTGATTTTGATATGGTAAAATGGGTGTTTTTTACACTACCACTGAGAAATTTTAACAAAAGTATGCTATGGACTTCTCATTAAGACTCTAAAGAATCATATCAACAGCATCTGATGACCCCTTTAACATGATTACAAAAGTTTCTGTTGAGTGCAGCTGTTCTTACCTGTGTAGTGGGGACCAAGAGGGTTTAATGCTTTGTCCAAGGACTCTTCTTCGGTTTGCAATCATCTTCATAAGTTTTGCAGTGTGGATCCACCCATTGGCAAAGACAGTTGACACTAATGGACCTATGGTTATTCTGCCTGTCTCATATTCTGCACAAATCTGTAAACACATGAAGTACAATTTGTTACAAGAGCACCCATATATAGTTTAACAGCAAAGACAAATTCAGTGATCAAAAAATTTGTGTGATTATTGTCATGTATATTATTCCAAAAAGGTGGACATGATCTGGAGCATATTTAAAGTCATAAAATGACTGTAAAAAGCATGATTTATAGTTCAGGCACAGCTTTTCACAAAAGCATTAAGTTTATAAAATGATAAACATCACATTTCTGCCTTCAGAGAAAAGGAATTAGTCAAAAGTACCCATTAAATACACACACACACACACACACACACACACACACACACACACACACACACACACAAACATATGCATATACATATGAAGAGTTCATTTGCAAAAACAAATAAATCCGTTTTTATTAATATTCATAAAACATGTTTTTTATTGTGTGTGTTTTTTTTTTTTGTTTTTGTTTGGTTTTTTGTGTTTTATTGTGTTAGTTAGCTGTATTTTTGAGCTATTAATATTCATTCAAAAAAAAAAACAACCAACCACAGTTTGATTGATATTACTTGGAATGCAGAATAATTATTTAAAAAACAAAAACAGTTATCTGTTCTTGCAAATTAACTCTTAATATATACAAATAGACACATGAACTCTTCATATATATACACATACAAATACATGCATACATAAATTTATTAACACATAACATATCAACATATCTTAGTGTCTTGCTTGTTTAGATTTCTAGAAGAAACATCAGCTTCTTAACCATCCACCAGTTCACATTTACAACTGCGTGCATTCCTCTAAAACAGAAAATACAAAATACCTATATTACTTTTGTTTATAAATGATGAAAAGGCAATACAGCGGTTCACTTACCTTAGCCAAAACTTTTTTTCTCCGTCAGTAAAGTTGTGACATTCCTTCATTTCGCCAAAATTAGGCAGCGATGAAGAAACCCGTGATCAAATGTATGCTGTTATAAAAACGAATAGCAGATAAAATGTTAAAAGTATGCAGCAGTCGAATGTGGCATTATTTGTACTTGCTTTCGTGCTTTAGCTAACGGTAATTTTACTGGGACTTGAATAGCCTAGAAAGAGCACAGGAAGGTTTTATTTAACTGCCTATATATCATTAATGAGACGGAAAAAACACTTTGAATTTTCATAATTCGCCGCATCCTCTGTTCCACAAGCACACGTACAAATACACTACAGTCCATATGCGCGTTCACATCTCCCAACCGCACGAAATCATCGCAATATACCAGTTACAGTCGTCTGCAAAACAGCACTAAAAGCATACTAAAACACTTACAGAAATTAAAGACTTTGACTTAACACAAAGAAGTCTTTAGATTTTCTTACCTGACTGGTAACGTTACTTCTAGCTCCGACGCCATGATACACCTCCTTCGCGTCGTCTTCATAAAATGCGTTGGAAACGTCATATCCAGTTTTTTGAACGGCGAAATTAAACCGTTTACGTTAGTTTAACGATTGATAATCAAGTAAAATGGAAACTTAAACAGTTTAAATTAATAGAGCACAATACAATAGTGTTTTGGTGGAAAAAGAAATATACTTGTGTTGTATATAAATACCTGGGTAAAATGAACAGTGGCACAAAACCATTTTTTTGAGTGAATGGTGAACTGATCTAAACTCTCTCTCTCTCTGTCACTCTCTCTCTAATCTTTAGAGAGGGATGTCCCATGTCCTATCAGATGTTTGTGTTTAATGTTTTTTTTAATTGTTATTTTGTTTGTTTGTTTATCGAAAATACACACTCATGTTTATACATATACAGTACTAACAAGCCTACACATTAATATGCATTTCTGTTTGTTTTTGACTAAAACGTCATCTATCACTTTTGTAACCTGGAACATTTGTGGATTTGGTTCTCAGACAAAGAGGATCAAAATTCTTAATCATTTAAAATCATTTTCTGCAAGAAACACATCTATCAGAATCTGATCATAACAAAATAAAATCACCAAAGGTCAGTCATTTATTCTCGGCTTACTACAACACAAAACAGAGTATGTATTTTAATAAGTAAAAACATTTGTCCATAACTCCACCATTACAAACCCTAGACGTTTTGTCATAATAAACATCTCAATTAATAATAACCCAGTAACAATTGGCAATTTATATGGCCCAAACACAGATGACCCGTCTTTCTTTCAGAACTTTTTTCTAACAATCCAGTCATAATAGCAGGTGACTTTAACACAATTTTAGATTCAACAATAAATCAATCAAACAGTTCAGGCAATAAACGTATTTGGAAATCTGCAGAAACCGTAAAACAGTTCATGAGTGATTTAGGTCTTGGCGATAGTTGGCGTCTACAGCACCCTAACGTTAAAGAATACAAATTTTTCTCACCAGTCCATCACTCATATTCCCGCGTTGACTTTTTTCTCACCAGTAATTCTATAATGCCAAATATTTCTGAAACAAAGATTCATCCAATAGTCGTTAGTGATCATGCCCCAGTAACATTAAAATGGAATATAATTAGTCCACATAAACCAATTTCTAGATGGCGATTTAACACATCTCTTCTGAAAGATCATGACTTTGACAGTTATTTTAAAAGAGAGTGGGCATGCTTTCTAGAGATGAATGACTCCCTGGATCGTCTCCATCCCTTCTGTGGTAAAGCTGTACTAAGAGGAAAAATAATTTAATTTTCTGTTTACAAAAAAAGGAAAGAGAAGGAACAGCAAGCAGAACATGAACAAAAAAAAAAAAAAAATCAAAGAACTAGAAGACATCAACATAAACAACCAAACAGAAGAAACACAGGATACATTAAGAAAATATAAATTTAAATTAAATGAATTAATCAATAAACATACCCAATTTCTAATTCATAGACTAAGACAAGAAAACTTTCATCACGGCAACAAATTTGGCAAATATTTATCAAATCAAACAAAATAAGGAAAAAACAACAATACCAGTTATCATGGACACAGCAAGGAAGTCCACCAACTCACCAGAAGAAATAAATCTTTCAAAACTTTTACAGTAAATTATATTCCGCTGAAAAAGATCAGAGTCACCTCGTTCGATGTGACACCACCAATTCCTCTGTGCACCAATTATATCACATATCTAGGTATTAATGTTTCCCCCAGGCTGTCAGAGTTTTTTGGACTCAACTACACTCCCATTACTCAAAACAATAGAACACTCAAAAAAATAAATCGTTGGTGTAACTTAATATAATTATGACACACATTTCCACACATTTGAATTATGTTATCTCAGCTTAATCTAGGCAAATAGAACCCATAAGCAAAAATCATCTTCAGCCAATGAATTCAAATTATTTTTGTTTTAATTGTCTTGTGAATTTAACATCTACACAATTTTGTCTTGTTGAGCCAATTAATTGAAACCACTTAAATTTAAACAACCAGAAATATTTTAACTGAACAACGTAATTGTCTTTTAAACCAGCTTTTAATTACTGATATTTCTGCCAAAATTTACTTACAAATCAAATACTCAATGTGAATGTCTCAAATCCTTCTTTATTCAGTGTCCAAAGTGAAACAAAAAACAGCAATTACCGATCAATGCTGACCTACAATTTCAAAACTACTCCATCTTAGAACAAGACAGATCAAAAAAAACAGTATTTCCAGAGTCAGTTTAAAGCAACTACAGAAGTAGTTTTAAGGTTTCAGGCAGGATGACAAATATTTTTAGTCAAATAAAGAAAAACTACACAATAGAAATAGAGGATTAACAATATTGCTATTGCATGCAATTAAATAAAATGAAAATCAACCACTTTTACTGCAGATTTGGCAATTACTGCCCTCAAGGGAAAAAACACCAACTTGTGCTTAGTGTAGAGATACAATCTCAAAACTAGTATCTTAAAACAAGATATTTCAAGAATCAGATTAAAGCAACTACAGCAGTAGTTTTAAGGTTTCAGACAGGTTGAGAAATATTTTAGTAAAACAAATAAAACTACAAACCAGAACAAGAGGATTAACGATATTGCTTTTGTATGCAATTAAATTAAATGAAACATCAACCACTTTTAATGTAAATCTGACAATTACTGCATTCAAGAGAAAAAGAAAAACACCAACACCAACTTGTTTAGTGTTGAGCTACAATCTCAAAACTAGTATCTTACAACTAGATATTTCAAGAATCACATTAAAGCAACTACAGCAGTAGTTGTAAAGTTTCAGCCAAGTCGAGAAATAAAACTTAGAAACCAACCACCGTCCGAAAAAATAAAAAGAGGATTAACAATACTGATATTGCATGTAACCAAATTAAATGATTATACAATAAAAAAAAATTTAAAAAAAAGAATTTCTGCTCAGTGTTGAGCTACAACAAAATAGAACAAGGTCAACTTACTCCAACATCTTGTTCTTCAGGGTTTGCACTTTTGGTGAAAGTCTGTGTCCATCCAGGTTGAAGAACACTTTCTGGATTACCTCGAATGTAGATTTGAGTTCTCGTGGGTAGCTAAGGTTCAAGGCGTAAATGAGCCCAAATAACATGGCCACTGCTACAGCTGCATTCCTCAAAGAGCTGAGAACCTCAGTCCCTTCAATCACGACACCAACATCTACAGGCTGATCCACTGGGTCATGTCCTTCATGTCGAACAATGTAGATCCCCATTACTGTCTGCTTCATCACTTCTTTGGCAATCAACCAATCGCAATCCTGTGCAAAATAAACAAAATATGCAGCATTTGTATGACAACTAATCTTTAAGAACACAGTACAGGTAATATATGAAAGTGAAGTAGACGGAAGAGAAGCATTTGCTTACAGCATACTCCTTGAACAGCTGTACATGGTCTTCATTCAAGTATGCACACAATGCTTTGAGGATGCATTCTCTTCGCACATCTATGCTGTTATTCTTAAAAAAAAAAAAAAATACAAATACAAAACACTGATTAAAAAAGAAAATTTGAATATTGATAACCAAGAGGTGTGTATAACTTTGTGTACCAACCTGTGAAATGGGTTGCATGATGTTTTTTATTGTTCGGCCATTGACTCCACCTTTAGTGTGAAAAATCTTCATCAAGCTGTCTGAATATTGGTCAAGCACAGCAAGAAACTTAAACTCCAGTGGGACTGTTGTAATCCGCATGAATTCACTATTGATCTGTTAAAAGAGCAAACAAAATGTCAAGTATTTTGACTTAAAATTTTCCAGGCTTAAATAAAGTAAATGAGATTTTGCATTTAAAGGAAAAAATAAAAACACTTACTTCATCAACATTAAAGAGAGCTGGCCATCGAGTTTTAAACTCCGCTACCATTGGTTTCTTCTGAACCACTTCCTGTCTTCTGTATGAAAAGGTTCTTTCCATCTTCTCTTTGATTATTTTGTCATTGTTTCTTTTTCTGATCTCTGTCAAAAGCTGAACTCGTTCTTTCTCCAGACTGTCAGAAGTTTCTCCCTTTGGATGTTGAGGGCAGTAATTCACTTCCGCTCTTCTAGGCTTCTTAATGTTTGAAGCAGCATGGCACTGGTCTTGCTTTTTGTTCTTTAATGAATTTATGCTTACCTCAGAACACCCCACACTTCTGAGCTTGGTACGAAAGTTCGCCATCTTATACTTCAGGCTTATTTTCCACCCATAGCAACCATTGTAGGAGCCTTGCTCTCGTAAGCAAGGGTGTTTACTGATCAATGCTTCTGCCACTGCATTAAGGTCTACATCCGTTGGATATGCTTTGAATTTTATGATTTCCTCAGCTAGGCTTTCCAGAATGTGCGATTTCAGCTTTGGAGATGGACTAAGACGAGTTCCGTTAGCATGGTATTCAGCATTGGCTTGTTGTAGAATTATTTCTGAGTCATAGGAGAAACGTGGAATTGGGAATACAAGTGGCCACGGGGTAGATCTTGATTCGGATTGCACTGACCCAAGAGAAGGATCAGGGGAAGACAAAAGGACAGTGTCATCGGTTTCAAACGAGGAGACTGATGCAGATTCATCTGACCTGTGCAGTGTTGAGTGCTCAGGAATTGATTCTGGAGTCTCACAAGAACCCAAGCTTTCCTTGACTTTTTCTTGGTTTTGTCCCGTGGTCTTAAAGATGACCTTCAAGGTTCCTTTGTCTTCAACATCAGTTACTGATGTCAAATTAATAAACTCACCACCAAAGTCATCATCTTGATACTGCAACCGGATATCTCCATCAAGCTGAAAAGTGTCAGTGATTATTTGTGTGAGGTCATCAGTAGAACTAGGCATCCCTTGAGGCAGGATCAACTTCCTGGCATCATTGTCAGCTAGAATTACTCTAAGTTTCACAGGTCCAGCCATTGCCCCGATTATCAGCCTAAAGAGAGGACACATGACAAATTAATCACGCAAATGAAAGGGACAAGACAATGTGTGCATTTTAAGAGTGAATGGTTAATTTTTCCATTCAATATTTTAAGTATTTCTGATTTTTGTTGTTTTTAAATAAAATATTGACCTACTTACTCTCAAAGTTATCTTGTTCTGTTCAGCCTTTAAAAGCACATATACTCAAGCCTCTGTTAGCCTATGGAGAAAAAAAAAAAACAAAGCATTTATGAGTGTGAAGATTTGTTGTAATCTGTATCGAAAAGTACTGTGTAGAATATTTGTACTAACAGGAATACAATCTTGTTTTATGCTGCTACATGAATATATCTTTTCAAAGTCAGCATCTGAACAGCCCCAACCAAGTAGCACACAAGTGGATAGTCATCTAACAGTTCACCATGCTCAACAAAGACCAGCTCTCTCAGATGCGATCCATTTACTTCAAAGGCTCTGAAATGCTCTCGGTACCAGCAGCATAACTTCTTACAAATGAAACTCAACTTGTCTTGAAAAATGCAAATTTGAATTATTTCCACAAATTCAGGGAGGCCAGCTAGTGATCCACGAGCCAGTATCATTCCTGTTTTGTAACTTACTCCGTATGCATTTACAGACTTGGCTAGACTAACTTCAGTAGTCTCTGGGTACCTCTGTTTGATGGTGCAAGCTATTTCCTTGTTCAACACTTCAACTGGAACTGGTGAAACGCTTGTGACTTCAAATGATGCCTTCTTAAGGCCAGATGAATGCAAATGAAAAGCAAGCATTAGTTGGTGCTTTGTAGATAGTGTAAGAGCTATATTTTTAAAACAGTTAGTGTAACGAGCAATCTGTTTAAAAAAACTATGCTTTGCTTCGAATCTCATTGTCCACATAGATACGAGTGGCCCAAAGCACTGTATCATATGTGGATAATGCTCCAAAAAGTGTTGTTTTGGCAGCAGGTTAGTAGTTGGAAAAAGTTCTTGGTAACGATTTCTGTGTTCACAAATCTTAAACTCAAGAAATGCGATAGACTCATCAGAATGCACTGGAGCAACCACAAGCTCAACAATGTCTTTTAAGGTCAAAATCAACAACCAAGCTGGTTCATCCTCTGGCACCAGGGAACCAATCATAAATGGCAACAACCTCAACAAATTCCAATTTTCGTGGGCATTGCCACCGATGGATTTCTTGGTGGAGAATGTACGTGGTATGACATGAGGCTTATTTGTTTTGTCACCCCACTTGTACGGAAAATTCAGAATCAACTGGTTCAGAAAATCTAGTGAAAAAAATTTCTTTGAAATCAGTACAGAGAGGCAACAAGCCAGCTCTACTGGCACAACGCCTTCAAAGATATCGTGCACGATATCAGGAGGATAGCCTTTTAAGACTTGGAAATGTGAAAGGTGCTTGGTTAGGACACAAGACCTCTTCACCCCAAAGCAATGACTAGAGGTTTCCTCTGCACACTTCACATGTTCTTCGTGATCATCCTTTGTGCGAAGGCTGAAAGCACCAGATGAAACAGTCTGGGTTTGGATCTCATGTTTTTGTGCTGTACAAAATCTGCATATGAAATCTCCTGAAAAACTTTCAACAAACCCACCTAATCCATGTGCAGCTAGATTGTCAGCCACAACACACTGCACCGTGCCCTTTACAAACTCACCAATATGAGATATATACACACCTTGTTCCTCTAAGACACGGAGATCATGCAGTAGGGGTTCAAGCACCTTTTCAAATCCAAATGTCTTGACATCATCTGTCTTGCAAAGCACTGCCAAGTATATTGAATGAAGTGCTGAATGAAAGCCAGGGGCGAGATTACTTAAGATCCAGTACACTCCACAGAGTTTGTGCTTTTTGCGGGAGGTACCAAGTGGGTTACAAACTTCAAAGTCATCGATATACAGAGTTAAAGAGATTCTCAACTCCTCTTGAGACCAAAAATCGTTCTGACTGTAGAACAATCCATCTTGAAAAGACTTGAACAGATAACCATCAGAAGCACAACTTGCTACAGAGGTCCTCTCCTGTGCAATTTTTCTCTCAATTACCTGATCCAAAATGTGCTCCTTGCTCAGTAACTGCTGTACAGATTGTAAAATTGGTATATACTGAAATGTTCTGTTTTTATTGTAGTCCAAGAAGTATTCAACTGGTTCAATGACATTGAAATTTTCTTTATAGAACTTTTTTCTTTTGAATGCTGTTGCTAAAGGTCCATCCTTTCCAAAACACTCTCCTACAGGGTTGGATACACACACAGCACAAGCAAGTTCTTTAATCACAGCCTCATCAACTGACAGACTATGATTTCTAAAAACATCCAAAATGATAGTTTGTACAATCGGTATGGAAGCAGATTTCAGCAAAAAGTGTAGTTCATCCACCAATTCATCTACTGCTACAGTAGGTATATGCAGTATGTTTTCTAACTTCAACAGGAGACACCCTACTTTTTCCTGAATTACTTTTGGCAGGCTCGCAACAGAAACAATATCAGTGTCATCATCTGACTGAATGTCTACATCAGCTTCAGGTTCAGGTACAGGTACATCAGTGGAGCATGATGGCCTGTTTTCATCAGAACTCTCCAAAGATGTGTCAGGTCTACTATGAAAAGTCACAACACCTGGTTTAAAGTCATGTAACCCATGTGATTTGTGTTTTCTATTCTTGTGAGAATAGTACGTTCCATAAATGTTGGTCTCAAAACTACAGTCTAGAAATGCACAACTACAAGTCTGACCATTTTTAAGGTGTGTCCCAATGTGAGCAAAATAATCTTTCTCTGAAGAAAGCTCAGCACAATCACACAGCTGACAACTGAATGTCACTAATTGTGTTGATGTCTGTGATAACGCATGGGCACGGTATACATGACTTTTAAGGCTATTCCATGATCGGAAAGCACATGGGCAACTCGCATAACAACATGGATAGCGCTGATGTCTGCCATAATGACCATGGCATAGCTTATAATGTTTTATCAATTTGTACCTGCTAGACTCTGATGCTCCACACTCCTTACAATGCCACATTCAGATAACTGGAAGAAAACCAAGCACAACAATCAATTAGGAAATTGTAAAACCACAGGTATCAAAATGTATCAGTATGCAAAATCAGATTTTGATTATACTATTATACATTTATATACTGGATTCCAAAACATGTATGTCCAAGCACCGATTAATAAAACACGTTCCTCTATTACATGACAGTAATAAAAGGTGTTTTAAAAATATCCATGAATTAATTAAAATTAAATAACATTAATTAGCCTAATACTACTTACCCAATGGTGAAAAAAACAGAAAGCCAAGCATGATTTGTAGGTTATGTTGTTCTTGTAAAACCTGTGAAATGAAAACAAAAATGAATTAGCATGATATTTACTTAAATTGATAGTTATGTTATTTTTTTAATGTATCAGAATGAAATGCATTTTTAAATAGATTCGGATGGTTTACTTCTGCTACTGAAACCACTTTTCATGTCACTGTAAATTATAAATTAAACTTTCACTTTAAAAATTTGTGATCATACGTTCTATCAGTCTTCTCTCCATACTCTGATTGTAAAGTGAAATGTTATGTACTGTAAATTAGGGCTGCAGGATAATCATCGTGCGATATGTCACATTGAGCCGCATTTACAACGCAGAGCCGTTGTTCACTGACGAGCTGCGCACCTGATGGAATTTACCGCTGATTACAGAACCGGCTTTACTGACGAGATGCGCATTATACATCGTACAATGATTATCCTGCAGCCCTAACTATATTGTACTGTAACAGAATACCGCTAGCAAACCATGTCCTTTTGTGACTCCATAGAACGCGTTTCTCGGTTTCCATGCATTTCCGAATACAAAAATCACGCTTTGGGTACAACATGTTACATCAAACATAAACTTGTATTTTAAGTGAAATAACTGTAAATCGTTTTTACTTGAATTTGCAGTGTTCTCGTATCTACCCGTGTGGAAATATCACCTTGCTAACAGCAAGCTCAACAAAATTCACCCGAATGAAATGGTTAATTTTTGTAATATAACTCAAACGATCTAGTGAAATACCCCTAACAACTAGTGTCAGATCTAAGCAAATACCACGTTAATGTCTAAATACGAACATGAATACAGGCATTTAAACGAATTTGCTATTTTTTCATTGTGTATACAGGGTGATCTGCATCCGTTTTAAATATAAAAATAAAGAGTCAAATATCTGCTTAAATACAATACTAGGACTGTTTTGAACAGTTTTTAATAACTATCAGCACAATATAGACAAGGATGGTAAAAGATTTTTGGACTTACCGATTTCACACAACTCCATTAATTAATGGACATTAATGGCGTCGGCTGAAGCGGTCACCGGAAGTTCCTGTCTTCTGAGCATGCGCAGAAGAAGTAGTTGACTCGGCTCAATTCCTTTATGTAGTTTCAGCAAAAATTAGTTGAGCTCATTTAATTTCCCCTGGATTTAGTTTAGATTGATTTGAAATAACTGTGTATATCCCTTAAACTGATTAATTTTATTTGTTTCAATATACTCTATTTATTTTAATCAAACAACACACAGATTTCATTTTTTTGAGTGAAGATGATCTTCATCGCTGGATGAACTTACCACTATCTATTATGGGCAGAATATCAGTAATTAATTTACAATGATTCCAACACAACCCACCCTTACCTGGTTTAAATCACTAGGTGATTTTTCTGAGCACACACATCTGAAGTATTAGTCTTTATTAAACTTTTCAAGTTAGAAATTAAATGTATTCTGATGTATTTTAATTTTAGTTTTAAACCAGGAGGACATTAAATGCTCTGTCTGTAACTGGACTCCAGAAATATCTTTTTATTGTCAATGGGTTTTTAAGAAACAGCTAAATTGGACTCATATTGTTCCTAATAATCCCACTTAGCTCAAAACCCAGAAATGGAAATTCTGTCAACACTTACTTACCCTCAAGCTGTTCCAAGCCATTGACTATGAAAATGATGAACCTAATAAAAAAGGACAACAATCTCACACAACAGTGGACATTTTGTATGTCGCCTTAATCAAACACACCTGATTCAGGTAATCTCATCAGTAAAGACTCCAAGCCCTGAAATGGTGTATCAAATTAGACAAAGGAGACATGCAAAACGTGTTGAGTTGGGAACAGCTGAACTAGATAAATTATCCCCCAAAAGAAATTTGTGTATGCTTAAGTGACCTAGATGCACATAATGGCTTATTTTGGCTTGATTTTGACAGTCAGTATCCATGTAGTTTAGATAAATCATGCTGCAGCAAGAGCCTCTGCAGTCCCTCTTCTAAAGTTCTCAAACTCTTTTTATAAGAGCATCATTTACAATACCATTCATACATCACAAGAGTAACATTTGTGGCTTGCAGTCCTTATACTAAACAGCACATTGGTTCTAGGCCGACTGATTTGATACCAATGATGAAACTCAACTCATTGATTAATACTAATATGAATATGATTAGTCTACTTGTAGTTTAAAAACACTGTTACACTATTATTATTATCTGGGACATTTTGCATCTCTCTCTATAGTTTAGAGCTGTTTGTTCTTTTTGTCTGTCTTTAATTTTTTTGCCTCTGTACGTCTCTCATTGTTCAACATACATTATGGCTTAGGTTAGTTTTCTTACAATTAATTTGTAATTTGTTAAATACTGCATCATATCAAAGCAATGAATTAATTAAACCTCTGTTTTGAAGTAGATAATATGCAAGCATAGAAACAGTCTTCTATGTTTTTTTCTCAGTCCCATCAGCAGGAAGAGAAAGAGAGCAGCATCTCCAGTATCCAACAGTGAGTCCATGATAGGCAACAGATCCATGATTGATCCATCCATGTTCAGTAATAATAGAGCAGTGCCCTGTGACCCTGTGTGAGTATGATCATGAGGCTGATAGTGTTGGCCTATGAGTGAAAGGGAAATGAGGCAAATGAAAAGGATAAGGAGGGTGTCTGTTAAGTGAGTTGGTGGCAAGCAAATGGCGCTTTACTGCTGTCAGGGAGACATTCAAAATGGTTATTGTTTACACTGCATATGTGATGTGATGACATTGTTTTTGACCACCTCCATATGTGGTTCCAGTGGTTTGAGAAGAAAATGTTTTAAATTCAGTTTCCACCTGTTTTAGCATTGACCACTAGTAACTAGATCACAAAAAAGAATAAGGGATAGTTCACCCAAAAATTAAAATCCTGTCATCATTTAGGTTGTTAACTTAGGTTAAGTATGAATTTCTTTCTTCTGTTGAACACAAAATAAGATATTTTGAATTATGTTGCTAACCAAACAGTTGCTGGTAGCCATTGACTTCCATAGTATATATATATATATTTTTTATTTAAGTCACTGGACACCAGGAACTGTTTGGTTACCAGCAGTCTTTTCTTTCAACTTTTTTTTTTTTTTTTTTTTTTTGTGCTCAGCAGAAAAAAAAGAACAAACTCATGCAGTTTTTGGGTAAACTATTCCATTTGGAAATTCAGTTTAGGTTCACTTTTTACAATACATATTGTTTTTACATCAGGTGTTCAGTAAAGTAGACATAATGAACATTTTAGGTAATGATTACAGCTTGTGATAATAATGATTACAGTAAAAATATGGGCTTTCCAAGGTAAAAGTAAGAAATCAAAAGAATCTAAACAGAGAGAGTGTGTCTGACTCCTGAACATTTTCAGGAAGGTCATTACAGGGTTAAGGCGTCAAGGAAATGAGGCCTAACACCATGCGACTACTAAAGGAGTACCAAAGTCTCTTGTTTTCGTACATTTAGGCCTCAAGAAATATTCACACAATTAAAAAAAATCTGTTCAAATTAACACCTTTGTGCTCCAGTGCAAAGAGCTGATTGGAATTTGGGTATTTGTTCACACGCAGAGCACTGGTTAAATAGTACCGATAGAAACCCATTTCATTTTTAATTTATTTCAGTGTGTCAAAATTCATTGTGCTCTCTGTTTCCACATACAGACCTAAAATCAAGTTTTATCAAATATTAGATTATTTTATATTAGACATATTTAAATATGCTTTCTTTTCTGTTTTTGTCTCTTTGTTCTTTTATAATGTCTGTTCAGTGGTGAGAGAGCTGACCAGATCAGATGTGTGTCCAGTCAGACCTGCAGTCATCATGACACAGAAGCAGCTCAGCAGCCCAGTTCTTACCTACCAGTGCAAGATGATCTTCAAAGAGTCAAAGACCAGCACAAAACCAGCATGAAGAACAAGTATGAGAGCTTATTTGAGGTAGTCAAACTACAAGAGAATCAAACCCTCCTGAACAGGATTTACACACAGCTGTACATCATAGAGGGAGAAAGTGAAGGAGTGCATGAAGAACATGAGGTGCTGCAGATGGAGAAAAGTTACAGGACACTCCAAGACACTCCAATCAACTGCAATGACATTTTTAATCCTTTATTTGATCCAGGATGTGAGGAGATGAGAAGAGAGAAGAAAGACAAAATAAAGACTGTTCTTACTAAAGGCATTGCTGGAATTGGAAAAACCGTCTCTGTGCAGAAGTTCATTCTGGACTGGGCTGAAGGAAAAGCCAATCAGGATGTAGATTTCATGTTTGTGCTTCCATTTCGAGAGCTGAACTTAATTAAAGATCATCAGTACAGTCTTTACAGACTTCTGCTTGGCTGCAATCCTGAACTTCAAGATCTGGACTCAAAAATTTATGATGAATGTAAAGTTGTGTTCATCTTTGATGGTCTGGATGAAAGCAGAATTACACTGATGTTTTCAGACTGTCAGAAAGTTTCTGATGTAAATTTCATCAGTGGGTGTGTTGATGTCAAACCTCATGAAAGGAGATCTGCTTCCCTCTGCTCTCATCTGGATCACCACCAGACCAGCAGCAGCCAGTCAGATCCCCTCTACATACATCAATCGTGTGACAGAAATTCAGGGATTCAATGACCCTCAGAAGGAGGAATATTTCAGGAAGAGAATCAGTGATGGGCATCAAGCCAGCAGAATCATCTCACGCATCAGAAGAGCAAGAAGCCTCCACATCATGTGTCACATACCCGTCTTCTGCTGGATCTCAGCCACTGTGCTTCAAAACATCCTGAAACAAGATCTCAGTGCAGAAATCCCTCAAACTCTGACTGAAATGTACATCTACTTCCTGCTCATTCAAACAAATATGAGGAACCAGAAGTACAAAGAGAGAGATCCAGAGAAACTCCTGCAGTCCAACAGAGAAGTAATTGTTAAACTTGCTGAACTGGCTTTCAATCAGCTCATGAAGGGCAATGTGATGTTTTATGAGGAGGACCTGAGAGAGAGCGGCATAGACATCACTGACGCCTCAGTGAATTCTGGGATTTGCACTGAGATCTTTAGGGAGGAATCTGTGATTTATCACAGAAAGGTTTACAGTTTTGTACATCTGAGCTTTCAGGAGTTTTTCGCAGCACTGTATGTGTTTTACTGCTATTTACACAAGAACAGTGAGATTCTGAAAATATTCCTGACAGGAAAATCCAGAACTCAGTGTGAGAATGTTACTCTGGATGTGTTTCTGAGGGGAGCAATGAATAAAACATTGAATAGTAAAAATGGACACCTGGATCTTTTCCTTCGATTTCTTCATGGCATCTCACTGGAGTCCAATCAGAGACTCTTACAGGATGTACTGATACACACAGAAAACAACCCAGAGAGCATCATGAACATAATCCAAAACCTCAAACGAGGTCAAAAAAACAATGTCACTCCTGAAAGATGGATGAATCTGTCACACTGCTTAATTGAGATGAAGGATAATTCTGTTGTTGAAGAAATGCAGGTATTTTTAACATCTGGAAAGAAAGACAAGAATCTTACACTTGCACAGTGCTCAACTTTGACAAACATGATCCTGATGTCAGAGGAAGTGCTGGATGAGTTAGACCTAACAAAGTACAAAATCAAGTCATCAAAAGAGGGTCCGTTAAGACTGTTACCTGCTATAGGGAACTGCAGAAAAGCTGTGTGAGTGTGAAACTGTAATAATATTTAAGCTGAATTTAATTGTACTAGACACTAGACTATGAAGAAAACGCTTATTAAAAAAAATGAAATGACAATATTCTACTAAGACTTTTTCCACAATTAAGTTTTGTATAAATAAAAAGAAACAAGAGTGTTGAAATATTATGCACATAATCTTCATAAAATACTACTTTTAAGACACATATTAATTTTAATAACTGAGTTTTCCTGTAAAGACTGTGGAAAAGCATTTATCATGATGTTATGTTGAAGCTCAAACCTCATATTGAAGTCTTGCAATCTAGTGGGTACACCAGCATGCCTTATATCCCAGCCCTCTCTTTTTTTTCAGATTGTCACACTGTAATCTCTCTGATCAGCACTGTGAAATTGTGACTTCAGCTTTACAATCATCAAACTCCACCCTGAGAGAGCTGGACCTGAGTCACAGTGATCTTCAGGTTTCAGGAGTGAAACTGCTCTGTACTGGACTGAAGAGTCCAAACTGTCAACTCAACATACTGAGGTTTGAGTTTCACATTGATTCATTAATATGTTAACACTAATGTGTGAGTAAATGGAATATGTATTATACTTTTAGATTCATTAATTTTTTTTTTTTTTTTTTGTCCTGCACTTTATTAAGTGTTTCTTCACCTGTAATTAGTCACTCTGATTCTTGAATGCTGTATTATCTATATAGCTGTTGATTGAAAACAGAATGATATTGTGGCCATAATCAATGAATCGTCATCAGTTAATTTAAAAATGTTGTTGTCATTAACTTTATACAAGATAACTGTGAACATCACAATGGGATTCAAACACATTCTTCTCACAAACATGAGACAGTGTATGCAGTTTAATTTTGTATGTATGCGGTGTGTATGTAATGGATTGATTCTCATGATCCTGTTTAGACTGGTAAGCTGTAATCTTACTGATCAGCACTGTGAAATCATGGCTTCAGTTCTACTGTCATCAAACTCCTCCGTGAGAGAGCTGGACCTGAGTAACAATGCCCTAAAGGATTCAGGAGTGAAACTGCTCTGTGCTGGACTGAAGAGTTCAAACTGTCAACTCAACATACTGAGGTTAGAGTTTTACATTGATTCATTAATATGTTAATAATAATGTGTGAGTAAATACAATATATATTATACTTGTTAGATTTATGATTGTTTTTTTCATCCTTCACTATTATAAGAGTTCCTTCACCTGTAATTAGTTACTCTGATTCTTGAATGCTGTATTATCTATACAGCTATGGAATGAAAACAGAATGATATTGTGGCCATTTTCAATGATCCATTGTCAGTTAATCCATATATGTTGTTGTTGTCATTAACTTCATACAAGATAACTGTGAACATCACAGTGGGATTCAGACACTTTCTTCTAAAAAACATGAGACAGTGTATAGAGGTTCATTTTGTTTATGTATACAGTGTGTATGTTAGGGCTGGGCGATATGGCCCAAAAAATTATCATGATATATATATATATATATATATATATATATATATATATATATATATATATATATATATATATATATTTTTTTTTTTTTTTTTTTTTTTTCTTTCCAGTTTGAAACCATATTTTTGCTCCAAAGTGAAAGTTGTAGAAACTAGACTATTAATTTTCCTTACCAAAATAAATGTCTTAATAGAAAAATTCATTTCTTAGTTTCTGTATATTCTAATGAGTGATATTGTAAAATTGTAATTGTAAATTGTAAAAACTGTAGCAACCTTATTTTTGTATTAGTTTTATTATTATTATTATTATTATTATTATTATTATTATTAACCATTGGTCTTCCATAGTAGCATACATTTAAAAAATGATAAAAACAGTTAAAACCATGCATAGTGTACCTCAATACCATGGTAAAAAATAGCTATGTGGTTTTTAGGTATTTGTATGAAAAACAGTTTAAAAACATTTAGTAAAAATGCACACTAGCTAAATCACAAAAAAAATATTATAATTATAATTAATTACTCCTTTAATACATATAATTCATGTCTACATTAATAATATAATACAGTCTCTTGTCAACTATTGCCACACTGCTGTTTGAACTTTGAGCTGAGCGGATAAACAGTCTGTGTGGCACACTTCAAATGAATCACACTGTTTTGTTCCGATTTTGGCACATAAACATTATATTGAACATTTATTGAACTCTTTATATCGATTTATCTAGGAAAATTTATATAGCAGTAATTATCATTATCAATTAATCACCCAGCCCATACATATTGTATGTAATGGATTGATTCTCATGATCCTGTTTAGATTGGCAAGCTGTAATCTTACTGATCAGCACTGTGAAATCATGGCTTCAGCTCTACAGTCATCAAACTCTTCCCTGAGAGACCTGGACCTGAGTAACAATGACCTGCGAGATTCAGGAATAATGCAACTCTGTGCTGGACTTAAGAGTCAAAACTGTCAACTCAACATACTGAGGTATTTAAGAAGGAGGGTTTAATCATGTTAGTCTGTTAGAATGTTAGTAGAATGTTCTGTTAACTTTTATGTATTGACAAAAGTTGAAAAGACCAAGGGACTTGATATGTAACTGAGGCTGTCACTCTGACAAACTTTTGTTTATCAATCAAACAATCAATCAATCAATCAATTAATAAACATTAATTTATAGAGCACATAGAGAATAACAATTAATTAAAAGGGAACAAGATAAAATAAAAACAAAATAAACAAGAGGCCCCTGTAATGGGGATAAATTGATGAAATCTATGTATGTATAAAGCTTGGTGACCACAGCTGAAAAGAGATGTGCGACAGAGTTGCCTAAAATGAGTGTGCAAAAGATCATGAAAATTTAAGCATGCCAAGTATCTCAAAAGGACACAAATAAACATAAAAAGGGTAAGAATGTTGTATGTGTTGCCACACTTCCTGTTGGGTAAAGCCAGATACAAACGAATTGAAACTGTGTCTTAAGCCGGGCTCACACCGTGCAATTTTGGCCACGATTTGGCCGTCTGAGACAAATTTTGAAATTCTAAAAGATTCCTACAATCCTAGGCTAAAATCTGTACTCTTTGATCGCTGGTTTGACATGTTCACCGACAGCTGATTAATGGCTGTTGCAATCAAATTTTACCTCAGACGAAATTCTGGCAGTGTCAGAAGATTTGGGGTACAGTCCTGACATCTCCTACGACGAACGTCAAACTGTCTCTGTTTTTCAAGACACACCATGATCAGAATTATAGATTTATTTTAACCACATCTGTTTGCCGCGCACGGAAATCATATGATATGCTGCCTTTGCTTACGATCAACACAAGTTGCACCGCAGTTTCATTTGGGTGTGTAGTACTGCTTACACTATTTTTCCGCTATTGTTGCCATTCACAAACTTAATGATAGACAACATTTCAGTGCTGCGTGTAATGCAGCTCGCAGTCACTGAATGCGTATGGGTTAATAATGTAAAACTGGACAGGTTTGCTGCAAACAGCAAATAAGGGGCTAGGCACAACAGAGGCAAAGGGACTGGGGAACTGATTAGTGTAAAGAGAATAACCTGGTCTGGAGCACTCAGGACTTCAGTTCAGGTTCACTTTCTAACAGGACAGTGGGTCTCATTCACTAATAATTTTGTGTATTATTCATATTACAACCCCATATGACACTGTCTACAGATGCACTCCTGCTAGATCTTTGAGGAATGCCAAGTGTGCATACCTCAAAATCAGTTCATACACAGTAAAACACCTTTTATACAGACCCAGTTTACAGAGCTTTCAATAGCTGGCTGTACATGCGCTGATATTCAGAGAAAACTTGCAGCTCGAGCTATAGTCTAATGCAGCTTTTCACTGAAAATGATTAATGTAATTATTCTGTACATATTATATATTATCTATCTATCTATCTATCTATCTATATATATATATATATATATATATATAATATAGATTATTAAGAACAGACAGAGTAGGATTTTAGCGTGCATGTGCTTTTTTCTTCAATTTAGAATAAATTTTAGTACACAAAATTTTGTAAACAATGTTTTGTTTATGAAAACCAAAATTGCAGTTTCTATGCTTTTTGTTTATAGTTGGAATCTCTGTATGTCTGTACTGCCATCTTAAAAGTAGGAGTGTGAATCTTCACTGGTTTCATGATTAAATTCAGTTACGATTTTCATTATCAACTCAATATCACTATGCGTCACATTCTCAGTTTTCAATATTACTGCACATGACTACATTTTCATATAGATTTTATATCAAATTTATTTTGTGCAAAATTTACTTTTATTTTTTTATTATATAAGCAGGCTACTTTTTAAAACAATTACCTATTTAAAATAAGCGTTTAAGTATCCGAAGGTTTACGGACAATAGTTATGGGTTTTTCTTTTTTCCTCAGCATTATTGCCGTTTGATTATTACTGATGAGATCATAGACAGTGGCAGCTTTAACAGACTGGTGGGCCTCCTGGTGGAATGACTGATTACTGCAAAATAACTTAAATGCGCATCTGCGACATGCACGCGCGTGCCATATGCAGGAAAAAACCTAGCTCAGAATCGATTCAGAATCATGAAGAGAGAATGTCCTCTTACGTGTACTCTTATGTGTCATGCAGCACAGTGACTTCATTAAAATCAATAAAAGGCCACCAGTAGAACAGCTTTGTTGGTTAGTAAATTGAATATCTCTAAAAATGGAGCATATTAACATGAACCTACTGTTGTTGCAGATTATCTGGCTGTTTGGTGACAGCGGAAGGTTGTGCTGCTCTGGCATCAGCTCTGAGTTCAAACCCCTCACACCTGAGAGAGCTGGATCTGAGCTACAATCACCCAGGAGAATCAGAAGTGAAGCTGCTCTCTCAAACACTCAAACATCTGGACAAACTCAAGTAAGTTAAGAAGTAACCCACTGAAGTCATTTTTTGAGGTGAGATTCAGATTCCTTAAACATAGACCCTTTTCACAGACTGTGATGACATATTTCAATGGTCATCAGCATTAAAAAATATATTTTATTTGTAACACTGTAATTTGTATTATATTAACTTTCCATCAAATTTGAAAAAAGTTAACACTGCTGTGAGGGTGCTAGTAATACAACAGCTGTGGAAGAGACTGTAAATTTGACATTGTTCTATCTTCTGACTGCCACTGGAAGATAAAACAATGTTGTCAATCCTGCAGGGACTTTTTTTTTTATTTATAATTTGAGCAAACAGAAATACAAAAATGTATTTACTGCTTTAGAAGTTTAACCAAGTATAATGACTTCAGAGGAACCCAGTGCGTGATTCACTTTTGTGTGTCGGTTCGAACCCCCAGATCTTACTTATTCATTTATGCGGTTTGTGCTGTTTATTTCTCTCAATGTGCACACATTTATAGCATTAAAAAGTGTATTTGTGTGTGTGTGTGTGTGTGTGTGTGTATTAATGGTGTTTGTTTAAAGTCTAGAACTAGAGAAACTAGAGATCTAAAAGTGTGGGAGGACGCCAGCACACAGAAGAGTTCTTTGTTTACATTAGTTCAAAGTTACGGCTAGTTTTAATGTAAAAGTATGTAGTTAGCTTTATAAACATATCCATCATTAAAAAGGTCTAAGACTCAAGCTTCAATTTTTGAATCCTTTATTAAGAAAAACTCCTGTAGAGTTGTCATAAAAGTGCTTGACTAAACAACGTCCCGTAGGGCTTTCAGTCCAAAAGTGAACACATTTGGATGAATGTTTTACAGATTCTCACGTTCACTTTAAATGTCTATAAAGAAGAGTAATATTTAGCCTATTCTATTTTTACCCATGGATCGCTAAACACTCTCCTGTAATGTCTGTTTCATTCATACTAAACACCGGAGGGCGGCCCTGTGCAGACAATTCACAAGTGAGACTTGTAGAATTTATAAAAATCATGATGTTCCAGGAAATCCCTTTTATGGACAAAGGCATCAGCTATTGCTGTTACTGAATAAAATCAAAGTCTTTGATAAAATATGGATGAATATGATGAAACATGTAGACATTCAAATACATCTGCGATGATAAATGGTTTATCTGTGTTCTACAACCCATCTTGGGTACTTTCATGAGTAAAGTATATTTCAATGTAGTGCTAATCGACAAAGCCTTTATCACTGAATACTATAAAATATTTTGAGTTTAGAGCAAACACTTGTGTTTGGAGCAAAAACATGGTTTTAATCTCAGTGTTGTGCTGTAATGTTGTGCTAAGCCAGTGGTTCCCAAACTTTTTCTGCAGGGCCCCCCTTTTGCAGAATAAAAAAAATTCAAGCCCCCCCACCCCCTTCGTTTACACATAAACGTAAACAATTTCAGAAGGAATTATTTGAAACGTAATAATTATTACAATTATTATAATTCAGTGTGTGACAATTTACCGAAGAAAAACTAAACAAGGAACTAGTCACTTTTAGAGTAGAAACATTAAAAGTAAAGCATGCAGCTTTACTATGTACTGTTTTTTTTTTTTTTTTTTTTTTTTACTATGAAACAGCTTTCATTGTTTTTTAAACAGATTTTCTCAATTTTCTCTTTTTTTTGTCTCTTTGTTGTAGTTGCGATCTCTGAAGTTCATTATCTACCTCATCTACAGTCTATCTATGTTTACCTGGCACTTGATGTTTTTTCAAAAACTTGTCCATGCTTAGAGCAGAACTACTATGCGTCATTCATTCATAATTTTACTCAGCTAACCGCAGTTCTCATTTCTGATATCAATTGCACCATCTAGTGGTCTGTTATTTTACGACAAAAACAACTACAAACTGTGAGTCGTCTTGAGGTAATAAAATATGATGAAATTCATATTTTGTGTTAAATTATTTACACATGTGGCAAGTAGCCATATAATAAGCAAGACAGTTTCACAGTGGGGTCTTGTATCACCCTATAAACGTTTCTTTTTACATAAAAATCTAGGGATGTACCGAAATGAAAATTCTTGGCCGAAACTGAAACTGCTTTGTAATAATTATTTATTATTTTATTAAATAATATAGTCATTTTATAAGACTTTTTAGTTTAACTCAGTAATTTTAATGATACTGAATAAAAAATAATCACAAGCCAATAAAATAACCACGTTTATTGAAAGTAACAATAAAATTGGACAGAAAATATACGAATATTACATCTCAATATATAATTTTTTTATTCAGTTCTATGAAACGGAATTAGATATTAGAACATTTTTGGACTAATTATCAAAATAATGTATAGTCCTAAAAAGCTATTATTATGAGAGCATGTGATCAGAGCATAGGTCACGAGAGGGTAGCGTCATTTTACCAGCGTTGTCCAGTACACCAGTACTAGCATGTTACAGCACAGTATGCGACACTATTGCAAACAGGAACAAGTACACATTGACATTTTCTGTCGGCGCGTTATTTGAGCGGACTTTGCTTTTCCGTTGAGCATAAGCGGTTCACGAGTGGATCATTCATATGGGCCGTGAGCAACTCAATGGAACGCACATTCATAGAGCGGAATAGTGAACGGTGCGCGCTGAATACTACCGGGCAGTGCGGATATTTTCGGCCGTTGTTTCTTTCGAATCTATATAAAAATCGGCTGACTGTACATTGCCGCGCCCCCCTTATCATAACTCCGCGCCCCACCTAGGGGTCGCGCCCCCCAGTTTGGGAACCACTGTGCTAAGCTAACATGCTATCTAGCCCTTATGCACTTGTTACCAGAAGCAATAGTTTTGTGGATTATTAAAAAAAAAATATATATATATATATATCATTGGAATGTGTGTTTTTTTTTTTTTTTTTTTTTTTTTGCAATTAATACAAATCCAAAAAAGGTAAAGTGAGAAGTTTGATCAAATAAATGAGGTATTAAACTGTGAGTAGAAAGGGATTAGTAAATATTAATACTAAAGATATCGACTAGTTTTCCATTTAGATAACTCCTGACATAAATTAAGAAATGACTGTCACTGTAAGATTGAAAAAATGAAGCTTGAGTCTTAGACCTTTTCAATGATGTATAGTTTATCAAGTTAATTACATTCTTTTACATTAAAACCGGCAGTAACTTTGAACTAATGTAAACAAAGAACAGGTTAACAGACTTTAACCCTTTAACTGTCACACCCATGCACTATCCAAATTTTTATAATTCTTAAATTTTATGAGACTTAAATTTTTATAATTCATGAATGAAAACATTTTGTAATATGATTTTTAATGTACATTTTCCATGGTAATGAAATGGCTGATTTTAAAATGCCTTTCAAAGGATGAATTTTGAGTTTTTAAGTTTTGAACTGATATATAATTTCTTATGATTTCTAAAACGTTATAGGGAAAAATGTCACGCAGAAAATCTTTTGTGACAGAGGTCAGAACTCATGTTATGATGTAGATTTTTTTAAGTTGCACTCTTGCAACTTGAACAAACGCTGTTAATCTAAGCCCGTAGCCAGCCTAGTGGAAAGGGAGGTCCCCAAAACAGAGAACGATATGTACAAAAGAAACATCACACTCCCTACTAACTTAATATTACAAGTAGTCATTTTTTTTTTAATTGAAGGTAAACAAATTAAAATCAGCAATTTAAGAATTGTATAGTAGACTGTAATGTAAATCTCTGAAACTTAAATCTTTTAGCTGAGCAAATAATAAGAATAGAAAGAGTGTTGGTGTGTGACAGGAGGATCTTCATCAATAGATAAAATATAATGAGTAAATCTAAGACTGTGATCACTTGATCAACACCATTGAAACACCATCAATGACCTGGAGAAAATATCCTGAGAAATGCGGTTATAAAAGAGGAAGAACAACCTCCTTCACCATCACACACTTAATAATAAAACATCTAGTAAAGTGACTGTAAGACTGTCTGGCCTTTTTGTTGTAGAGAATTAACCATCTGTTAAATTGGACAATTGGACATGTTTGCCTCTTATTCAGTGATATTTTACAAGATAGGGCTAAAAAAATTGAGTTTCACAAAAGAAAACAATCTAGAGTTCGTTGTCGTCCTTAAAACTGTAACTGGAGACGCGACTGAACCAATCAGGATCAGATCTCTGTTGATTTCAGATCACAATACAGACACACTCAGAAACACAGCAGCAAATACAAAACAACACTTTAGTGTGTAAGTCTACTTGTTTAGCTGTACTTGTGAGGACACTTATATAGTGAAATATCACATGTGTGTTTTCTAGTGTGGATCATGGAGGAGAGTTCAGGGTCACATCAGGACTCCACAAATGTAAGTCCACAAACAGACACACAGTTTTGTTGTTTGTTGTTTAGTTGTTGTAAATGTGTCTCTTGTAATGTGTGTTCTTGTGTTCAGATGCCTGTGATCTCACACTGGATACAAACACAGCAAACGAACACCTCAAACTGTCTGACGAGAACAGAAAGGTGACACGTGTGATTGAGCGACAGTCATATCCTGATCATCCAGACAGATTTGATGAGAGTCCTCAGGTTCTGAGTGTTGAGAGTCTGACTGGACGCTGTTACTGGGAGACTGAATGGAGTGGAAATAATCCTGAAATATCAGTGTCATATAAAGAAATCAAGAGGAAAGGATTGAGTGATGACTGTGTGTTTGGACGTAATGTGAACTCCTGGAGTCTGATCTGCTCTGATCACAGATTCATTGCCCGTCACAATAATAAGTCCACTGCTGTATCTGCTGGTTCAGTGTCCAGTAAGAGAGTAGGAGTGTATGTGGACGTGTCTGGCGGCACTCTGTCCTTCTACAGCGTCTCTGACACACACAAACTCACACACTTACACACATTCACACACACATTCACTCAAACACTACACGCTGGATTTAGACTTCTTTATTCAAACTCTTCATTGTCTCTGTGTGACATTAAACACACACAGACATTAGTGGACACAGTGTGAGTGTAATGATGTGAAAGTGTTGCTGTTGTTGTGTGTTTTAATCACAGGCTTCAGGAAGTTCAATATCAGACACACAAGACAGTTTCCTGTTTCAGATCATCAGGACAAAGAGGTTTCTTCAGTCAGAGACACTTTCTGTGTGTTTGTGGAAAATAATAAAATTATAATACAATTAAACTCTTGAGCCCCTTCATTTTTGTGTCACACTTGATACTTGAAATATAACTTTTCTTCTTCTTTTTTTTTTTTAAACCAGGAAATTTAATATAATAGGATTTTTTTTCAATAATATTTTTTGTTTATTCTCTATAATTTTGAGGAGATTTTATGATACTATGCAAAATTTCTACAATTTTTATTAACTATTTTTGAGTCACACTTGCTTACTTAAAATATAACTTTTCTTTTTGTTTTGTTTTTAAACTGGGAAATTTAATATAATAAGATTTTTTTATATTAATAATATTTTTGTTTATTCTCTATAATTTTGAGGAGATTTTATGATACTATGCAAAATTTGTACATTTTTTATGAGCTATTTTTCCCCCATTAAAATTAAATTCTGAGCTCCATTTTTGGGTCACATTTAATATAATACAATTTTTTAAAATTATATTTATTAAGGTATTCTTACATTTTCAGGCACACAAAAAGAGCAATCACAAAAAGACAAAACACATTAAAAAAACTAACAAACAAACACACATCTCCTTCAGATAAATTCAGTTTAGCAGCTAACCACAACACTGTGGAAAGGCAAGAATAGAGAGCAAATGAATATGCAAGTGTCAGCACTGTTGCACTGTTGACAAGTGATTAAGACAGAAAAGATACAAATACTCAAATGTGGTATTTAAATATAAAATATGATTTTGTTCAATGAATAAATGAATGAATAAATAAATAATAATAAATTGACCACTGAAGCACGTGTGCGATAAAGTTTTGTTTGTTCATAACACAGCCGCTTAGTAGTGTGAAGAGATTTCGTTGTGCTTGTTTGTGTGTGTAATTATACTGAGTAGTGACGGGTGTGCCATATGACGATTTTTGATCGTGGACGATTAAAATGTTTCCACTATCTTTTTTTTGAAGAAATATCGTAGTATTGTGCTACAGCGCACTTTCTATCAGTCGCAGTTCTGGGGCATCCACCTCAATATACTGTAGGCTACACAGCGCGACATACATTCACATCAAATGTTAACTCAGCAGTAGAGGTACACTCACGGGACACTGCACTTATTCACAATCACAAAAGTGCATTATTTGCATCTGCTTTAATGCCTTGCTGATTAAACATTGAATTCACCACATGCTTATATTCAACTACTTGTACATGACTGATGTTGTTCATTTTGCATGAGGCACAGAATGACATGAACCCTTTAAGTGAAAGAGATATATATATATCATTTTTTTTTGTTATGTTTTTTTAATTGAGCACTCAGTTCTGAGAACAATCTGCAGTTTTGACATATATACATATCAGTATGTCAGTTTACATCCTATTGTATGTTGTTTTTTTTTTTATTATTATTATTTTACAGAGAATTTCCACCATACTTCTCTTTAACACCCATGAATTTAAATAACAAATAACTGTGGATTGAGGAGTTTAGCTGAACCAAGCAGTTTACTTCTCACGTCATCATTCACAAGGTCTTATTCCATATAAAATATGCATATAATTTTATTATTTGTAAAATTATATGTTTATGTTTATATAAAAACATAAATTGTCATATTCAAACCAGAGAAATTCATTAAGGATCAAATAAACATATATAGAAAAAAATAATAATGGCAGTGAAACGGTCTCTCTCCAGTATAAACTCTCTCATGTGCTTTCAGAGATCCTGACTGATTGAAACTCTTTCCACACCGTTAGCACTGGTAGGGTTTTTCTCCAGTGTGGATCCTTTGGTGTCGTTCCAGGTCGAAGGTTTTAGAAAAGGCTTTCCCACACTCAAAACACACATGAGATCTCACAGCAGCGCTTCTCTGCCTCTCTTTTCTGCTGCTCTCATTCACATGAATCCCCAGGTGTGTTTTTAGCACTGACGCTGAGGTAAAGTTTGTTCCACACTGATGACAGTTAAATGATCTGACTCCATAGTGAGGACACAAATGGGTTTTCAGACCTACTGCCTGTGTGAAACTCTTGTCACACTCACGGCACGTGAAGGGCTTTTCTCCCGTGTGAATTCGTATGTGTCTCTTAAGGCTTCCCGTCTCCGCTGTGGATTCTCCTTTCTTTTCTGCGTGAAACCCTTTCCACACTGGAGACATGAGAAAGGACTCTCTCCATTATGAATTCTGATGTGAATCAACAGTTTTCCTTTACGCGTGAAAGTCTTCACACATCAAGGGCAGGTGAAGGTTCTTTTTACTTGTGACTTTCCTTGTGAGTCCTTTTTCGTGACTTTTTCTTTTTAGTCTGTGAATCAATGAAAGATCTTTCTGCAGTTATGGAATGATGAGGCGTCTGATACTGATGTTTCTCCTCTACTTCATTCAGTTCTTCACTTTCTTCTTTCACTTCTATCATATGAGAGGAATATGAAGTGAAAGGAAATAAAAAACAAATGCTTCCTGATCTTTCATGTGGTTCTATGGTTCTTACTATTTTCAGTAAATTTAATTCAGCCCTAAGGTTTATTCAAAGCTGTAAGCAATTAGATGCATGTTAAAGTAATTTTCTTTATTTAAATGTGTGATATTTTAGGTAAAACATAAGCAACTAATACCCAACTAATTATTAAAGTTAACATGATCAAAAACAACTCAAGTGAGGAACTCATGTAGTGTCAGATGACAAAAAAACATCATGTAAATATTACAGCCTAAACATTATACAGCCAGATCATTTTTGACAGATTTACAGTTAATATTGCTCCCAGCAGACAAACATGAGGAATCAAAAATGAACACAAACCTCTTTGTTCATCAGCATCTTCATTTTTGGTTGTGCTTTCATCAGGACAACTCGTGTCTTCAGTCTCCTCTTTAATAAACACCTGTTTATAATATTATATCACAGAGATTTCAGTCGTTTTCACCTGGAGTTACTCTTGTTTGGATGCCTGTATCCGTCACATCATTTACCGGGGTGAATGTCAGCTCGCAACCTTACAGTACACACTACAAGTGCGGCACAGCATGTACATTGCTGAAATCCACTGGATGTCATAAGAGATTTCTCTTCTTTTACTTCCTCCTGTGGTGTTTTATGACTGTTGTAAAACCAACGTATGGAGAATTTTGGGAGAATTTTGCCACCTAGCGGTTAAAGCGTGCATCGCAAAGACTTGAAAAATAAAATAAAATTAAATACAATTGACAAATCCTATTAATCAGCCCCGGCTACTTTTACATAATTAAAAAAAAAAAAGCTGGCAATAGACAATATATAGCAGATTTTTGCTTTCAATGGATTTCCCCCATTGGCATAACAACATGAATAATCTTAAATAATCTTACCTAACACAGCAAAACTGGTTGAACCTGCATCAATGGCATTTTGCACATCAGAGATACACTGTGATCATGCGAAGTTATCTAAGTTAATTTGTGTACTAAACATGTTTCCATCAAACAACTGGCTGGTTGGCTGAACATTTGAAAAATGTGTCAATATTACCAAGAGAAAAAAAAAAAAAAATAGCTTAAATCACTCACTTGTCTTGAAATAGTACAAAAGGCTTTAGAATCCGAACATTAAGACATACTTACACTACTGGTCAAAAGTTTAGACTTTGTAAGATGTAATATAACTTTCAGTAATTAGTTGGATATTTTTCAATATTTTTTTATATTTTTTTAATATTTTTTTGAGAAATCAGGCTAATACACTGATTTAATCCTCTAGAAGCATTTCTTATTATAATCAGTGTTGATGATTGGAGCACTGAGAAGAGTTTGTGTCCAGGGTGGTGAAAGTCTTTTAATGAATGTAGATGTTAGTGATGCGGGA
The DNA here is from genome assembly GCA_036247105.1 of Cirrhinus mrigala. Lineage (NCBI taxonomy): Eukaryota > Metazoa > Chordata > Actinopteri > Cypriniformes > Cyprinidae > Cirrhinus > Cirrhinus mrigala. The sequence continues at coordinate 51,785 of JAMKFB010000312.1, forward strand.
GAGAGAACAGAGGAGTGTTGATGACCTCAGCTGTGAGGCTGTTGTGACCTCCTGGCTCGTGGTGCGTCTCCAACCTGTGGACAGACTCTCCAAAACCACAATGTAGAAAGTGACGTTGATACTGACGGGTGTCGTAAGTGATGTGGCTTTATCACCATGCTGTGTGTGTTGAACATGAGAGATCTTCTGTGAGATGGACTTCAAGGTAGGCTATCTGAAGCTGCTTAACCTTCTCAACTGTGACTGTTGATCATCAGGGGGTTTGTAGTTCCTTACCTGCTTTCTCCAATAATCAGTGATCATCCCTATTTTGGTGACTTTCAGGGAGAGATTGTTAGTGTGACACCATGTGGTGAGAAGGTCCACTTCCTCTAAACATGCTTTTGTTGGAGCTGTGTTTGGGCTGAGCATTTGCTGGTATAAAGCAGGCAACTGAGTGTGCAGCCTCGGGGTGCTCCAGAGCTGAGGGTGAGTGTGGAGGAGATGTGGTTTCCCATTCTGACCTCCTCGACTTTTTATCCAAAGTGTCTTACACCACTTTGAAGGTATACATTTTTTATCAGTTCTGGCATTTTCATGGGTGTTGAACCCACCCAGCAAGCAATAGTCGTGATTTCAACGTCTAGTTTAACTATAGACCCGATATAGTCCGGCTATTTGTAACCCACTTCTAGACCAAATAATCTTGAATTTAGTTACATGTCATTTTTTGGCAAAATACTTGTGAGATGTATGATATTTCATCATGTAAGCAAAGTCAACAGCGTTTACAAGGTGTTTGGTTTTATTTCTAATATATATATAGTCTATTCTAGGGCTATGTTTAGACGTCTATTACATTTTCACTGACAGCCCAATGACAACCTTATTTTAGCCTAGACGTCTGGGCTGTGTTTCAACGGCTAGTATACGTTTTTTAGACCAAAAATTGCTTGCTGGGCGTGACCTTGATGTTTTGTTAGTGTCATGCTCTACTGTTTAAGCTACAGGAATGTAGAGTTATCAAACAGGGGGGAAAAACATACAATAACAGATACAAACAAGAAATAATGTGTAAAACTTCAATGAGAGGGCCAGTGTAATGAGGTTGAAGAAGATAATTATTCTAGTGATAATAAAAATAGGCTATGATTCCAATGAAAGTGACCAAAACTCGAACAATAAATTATTGTAAGCTGAACCACGCTCACGTTTATTAGTTCAAAAACAATCATAAGACATTGTAATACATTGTAATAAAAATAATAAACAAAAAGACATAGGTCTCCTCAGTGACATATGGACTGTAAATTCCTGTGATTGAGAACACGTGACAAATTATTATAACGAACCAACCAATGTTAACATAAATATAAATGTACACATCAGCGCTCGTGTCCCACATTTCTCTAAAATAAAAACTGATGTATTCATCTACATATTTATTTAAAGTAACCGTTTCCTTAATTTTATTTTAAGTGGCACTCCAGACGCTGCTCCAGTGCAGGATGCAGTTGGTAGCCTAGAGTTCAACGTCACCACGTTCGGTTCAATCTGGGGCGGAGCTCGTTGTTTTTAGCGGAACTCACCTGTCTCTATAGTGAAACCGAAAGCAGCCGTAACAATAGAAGCCATTTTAGAAGATTCAAGATCAGAAATGTCTTCGCAGGTTACAGTAAGTTTGTTAAAACGTTTCAAAGCTGTAATATCAAAACGGAGCATTTCCATCTCAACAGACCTCAGACGAACTCAAACACTTAACAGTTTGATCAAACACGAGCTGATTGGGACTTACGTGGTACTTCACGGAAACTAACGCCAAACACCTTCATACGACGCTTGAACATATAATAGGCCTAATCATGTTTTAAACATTATTATGTTATTTATGTTATTAAGTTGGCTTGAGAAAGCCAACTTACTGATCTGCTATTTAAACTTCCAGTTATTATTATTATTATTATTAAGTTGGCTTGAGAAAGCCAACTTACTGATATGCTATTTAAACTTCCAGTTATTATTATTAAGTTGGCTTGAGAAAGCCAACTTACTGATATGCTATTTAAACTTAAAGTTATTAAGTTGGCTTGAGAAAGCCAACTTACTGATCTGCTATTTAAACTTCCAGTTATTATTATTATTATTCTTCTGAGACTAAATTTTCTGACTGTATCTCCTCCTAGAGCTTTAACTCTACAAACTCCAAACTCAGCCCAGATCTTCAGACTGGTCTGACTCGAGTTGCTATATCTTTTCTAACTGATCGGACATACGATTTTCCTAAAAATGCCGATCAAAATTGGGAAAAATCCCATAGACTTACATTGACGGAATGTTCAAATGAGCCAACACTTTTCAAACTCCAACTGTCAAAACTCCCAGAATCCTTTGAGACTCAATCAAGCTTCCCTTCTATGTACTGTATTTCTAATCCATTCAAACTCATTCAAACTCATCTATCTATCTATCTATCTAAATTTTACTATCTATCTATGGCTAGCAACCAGAAACATGCTAACAACTTGCTAATCATGCTAGAAACATGCTAGCAACTTCCTAATCATGCTAGAAACATGTTAGCAACTTGCTAATCATGTTAGAAACAAGCTAACAACATGCTAGTCATGCTAAAAAACATGCTAGCAACATGCTAACAACTTGCTAATCATGCTAGAAACATGCTAGCAATATGCTAACAACTTGCTAATCATGTTAGAAACATGCTAGCAACATGCTAACAACTTGCTAATCATGTTAGAAACATGCTAGCAACATGCTAATCATGCTAGAAACATGCTAGCAACACGCTAACAACTTGTTAATCATGCTAGAAACATGCTAGCAATATGCTAGCAACTTGCTAATCATGCTAGAAACATGCTAGCAACATGCTAACAACATGCTAACAACTTGCTAATCATGCTAGAAACATGCTAGCAATATGCTAACAACTTGCTAATCATGTTAGAAACATGTTAGCAACTTGCTAATCATGCTAGAAACATGCTAGCAACATGCTAACAACTTGCTAATCATGCTAGAAACATGCTAGCAACTTGCTAATCATGCTAGAAACATGCTAGCAACACGCTAACAACTTGCTAATCATGTTAGAAACATGCTAGCAACATGCTAATCATGTTAGAAACATGCTAGCAACATGCTAACAACTTGCTAATCATGCTAGCAACATGCGAATAACTGGCTAATCATGCTAGAAACATGCTATAAAACTTTTTAAACTTTTTAAACTTTTTAAACTTTTTAAACTTTTTAAACTTTTTAAACTTTTTAAACTTTTCAAACTCTTTCAAACTTTCTGGTCCGGCTTTCTCAAGCCAACTTAAAGTTTGTCTTGACGAACTTTTTTATCTAGTTATTATTAGGTTGGCTTGAGAAAGCCAACCTACTGATCTGCTACTTAAGCTTATTATTAGGTTGGCTTGAGAAAGCCAACCTACTGATCTGCTACTTAAGCTTATTAAGTTGGCTTGAGAAAGCCAACTTACTGATATGCTATTTAAACTTATTATTATTATTCTTCTTCTGAGACTAAAATTTCTGACTGCTACTCCTCCTAGAGCTTTAACTCTTCAAACTCCAAACTCAGCCCGGATTTTCAAATTGATCTGACTCGAGTTGCTATATCTTTTCTAACTGATCGGACTTACGGTTTTCCTAAAAATGACGTTTAAAACTGGGAAAAATCCCATAGACTTACATTGACGGAATGTTCAAATGAGCCAGCACTTTTCAAATTCCAACTGTCAAAACTCCCAGAATCCTTTGAGCCTCAATCAAACTTCAACCCTTCTATGTACTGTATTTCTAATCCATTCAAACTCATTCAAACTCATCTATCTATCTTTGGCTAGCAACCAGAAACATGCTAGCAACTTTGCTAATCATGCTAGAAACATGCTAGCGACATGATAGTCATGCTAAAAAATCTGCTAGCGACATGCTAGTCATGCTAGAAACATGCTAGTCATGCTAGAAACATGCTAGCGACATGCTAGTCATGCTAGAAACATGATAGCGACATGCTAGTCATGCTAGAAACATGCTAGTGACATGCTAGTCATGCTAGTAACATGCTAGCAACTTTGCTAATCATGCTAGAAACATGCTAGTCATGTTAGAAACATGCTAGCGACATGCTAGTCATGCTAGAAACATGCTAGTGACATGCTAGTCATGCTAGTAACATGCTAGCAACTTTGCTAATCATGCTAGAAACATGCTAGCGACATGCTAGTCATGCTAGAAACATGCTAGCGACATGCTAATCATGCTAAAAAACATGCTAGCGACATGCTAGTCATGCTAGAAACATGCTAGTGACATGCTAGTCATGGTAGAAACATGCTAGCAACATGCTAGTCATGCTAGAAACATGCTAGCGACTTTGCTAATCATGTTAGAAACATGCTAGTGACATGCTAATCATGCTAGAAACATGCTAGCGACATGCTAGAAACATGCTAGCAACTTTGCTAATCATGTTAGAAACATGCTAGTGACATGCTAATCATGCTAGAAACATGCTAGCGACATGCTAGTCATGCTAGAAACATGCTAGTGACATGCTAGTCATGGTAGAAAACATGCTAGCAACATGCTAGCCATGCTAGAAACATGCTAGCAACTTTGCTAATCATGTTAGAAACATGCTAGCGACATGCTAGTCATGCTAGAAACATGCTAGCGACATGCTAGTCATGCTAGTAACATGCTAGCAACTTTGCTAATCATGTTAGAAACATGCTAGCAACTTTGCTAATCATGCTAGAAACATGCAATCGACATGCTAATCATGTTAGAAACATGTTAGCAACTTTGCTAATCATGCTAAAAACATGCTAACAACTTGCTAATCATGCTAGAAACAGACTAGCAACATGCTAGTAACTTGGTAATAATGTTAGAATCATCTATCTTTCTGTCGATTGATAATCTGACCAATACTATCTATCTGTCTATCTGTCTATCTATCTATCTGACAGACTACATTCAAACTTTAAAACTTCTAAATATTTCAGACTGAAAACCATCCAAACTTAAAACGTCTTAAACTTCTTGAACTATTTAAACTTTTGAAACTTCTTAACTTTTCAAACTTTTGAAACTTTTCAAACTTTTCAAACTTTTCAAACTTTTCAAACTTTTCAAACTTTTTCAAACTTTCTGGTCCGGCTTTCTCAAGCCAACTTAAAGTTTGTCTTGACGAACTTTTTTATCTAGTTATTATTATTATTATTATTATTCTTCTTAGCCAAATTTTCAAACGCTACTCCTCCTAGAGCTTTAACTCTACAAACTCCAAACTCAGCCTAGATCTTCAGACTGGTCTGACTCGAGTTGCTATATCTCTTCAAACTGATCGGACTTACGGTTTTCCTAAAAATGACGTTTAAAACTGGGAAAAATCCCATAGACTTACATTGACGGAATGTTCAAATGAGCCAACACTTTTCAAATTCCAACTGTCAAAACTCCCAGAATACTTTGAGACTCAATCAAGCTTCCCTTCTATGTACTGTATTTCTAATCCATTCAAACTCATTCAAACTCATCTATCTATCTATTTATTTACCTATCTATCTATCTATCTATCTATCTATCTATCTATCTATCTATCTATCGCTAGCCAAACTAGAGTCATGCTAGTAGCCTGCTAATCATGCTAGTAACATGCTAGTAACTGGCTAATCATGCTAATAACATGCCAACATCATGGTAATCATGTTAGAAACAGACTAACAACATGCTAGTAACTTGCTAATCATGCTAGAAACATGCTAGCAACTTGCTAATCATGCTAGAAACATGCTAGCAACTTGCTAATCATGCTAGAAACATGTTAGCAACTTTCTAATCATTCTAAAAACATGCTAGCAACTTGCTAACAACTTGCTAATCATGTTAAAAACATGCTAGAAACATGCTAATCATGTTAGAAACATGCTAGCAACTTGCTAATCATGCTAGAAACATGCTAGCAACTTGCTAATCATGCTAGAAACATACTAGCAACTTGCTAATCATTCTAAAAACATGCTAGCAACTTGCTAATCATTCTAAAAACATGCTAGCAACTTGCTAACAACTTGCTAATCATGTTAAAAACATGCTAGAAACATGCTAATCATGCTAGAAACATGCTAGCAACTTGCTAATCATGCTAGAAACATACTAGCAACTTGCTAATCATGTTAGGAACATGCTAGCAACATGCTAGCATCTTGCTAATCATGTTAAAAACATGCTAGCAAATTGCTAATCATGTTAAAGACATGTTAGCAACTTGCTAATCATGTTAGGAACATGCTAGCAACATGCTAACAACTTGCTAATCATGTTAAAAACATGCTAGCAACATGCTAATCATGCTAGAAATATGCTAGCAACTTGTTAATCATGCTAGAAACATACTAGCAACATGCTAGTCATGTTAGAAACATGCTAGCAACCTGCTAATCATGTTAGAAATATGCTAGCAACTTGTTAATCATGCTAGAAACATCCTTAGCAACCACCCTGGGCACCTTAACAACCGGCCTAGCAACCACCCCAAGTACCCTAGCAACCGCATAGCAACACCCTAGCAACCACTCCTGTTACCTTAGCAACTGCATAGCAACACCGTAGCAACCACCCCTGTTACCTTAGCAACCGCATAGCAACACCTTAGCAACCATCCTGGGTACCCTAGCAACCGCATAGCAACACCCTAGCAACCACCCTGGATACCTTAGCAACCGCATAGCAACACCCTAGCAACCATCCTGGATACCCTAGCAACCGCATAGCAACACCCTAGCAACCACCCCAAGTACCCTAGCAACCGCATAGCAACACCCCAGCAACCACCCTGGATACCCTAGCAACGGCATAGCAACACCTTAGCAACCGCCCTGGGTACCTTAGCAACCGGCCTAGCAACCACCCCAAGTACCCTAGCAACCGCATAGCAACACCCTAGCAACCTCCCCTGTTACCTTAGCAACCGCATAGCAACACCCTAGCAACCACCCTGGATACCTTAGCAACGGCATAGCAACACCCTAGCAACCATCCTGGATACCTTAGCAACCGCATAGCAACACCATAGCAACCACCCCTGTTACCCTAGCAACCGCATTGCAACACCTTAGCAACCATCCTGGGTACCTTAGCAACCGCATAGCAACACCCTAGCAACCACCCTGGATACCATAGCAACACCCTAGCAACCACCCCTGTTACCTTAGCAACCGGATAGCAACACCCTAGCAACCACCCCTGTTACCCTAGCAACCGCATTGCAACACCTTAGCAACCATCCTGGATACCCTAGCAATGGCATAGCAACACCCTAGCAACCACCCTTGGTACCCTAGCAACCGCATAGCAACACCCTAGCAACCACCCCTGTTATCATGTTAATCAAATGTTAAACATTTTAACAACATGCTAGTAAAATGCTAATCATGCTAGAATCATTTTAATAACTTGCTAATTGTTATCTATCTACTTATCTATCTATCTATCTATCTATCTATCTATCTATCTCTGACAGACTGTATTGCCTTCAAAACATTCAAACTTTAACCTTTTAAAACTACGTTAGACTTCAAACCATTACAGACTGAAAACCATCAAATGCAAAACTTTTTAAAACTTCGTAAACTTTTTAAACTATAAACTTTTCAAACTTTTTCAAACTTTCTGGTCCAGCTTTCTCAAGCCAACCTAAAGTTTGTCTTGACAAACTTTACTATCTAGTTATTATTATTATTCTTCTTAGCCAAATTTTCAAACGCTACTCCTCCTAGAGCTTTAACTCTACAAACTCCAAACTCAGCCTAGATCTTCAGACTGGTCTGACTCGAGTTGCTATATCTCTTCAAACTGATCGGACTTACGGTTTTCCTAAAAATGACGTTTAAAACTGGGAAAAATCCCATAGACTTACATTGACGGAATGTTCAAATGAGCCAACACTTTCAAATTCCAACTGTCAAAACTCCCAGAATCCTTTGAGACTCAATCAAGCTTCCCTTCTATGTAACGTATTTCTAATCCATTCAAACTCATTCAAACTCATCTATCTATTTATTTACCTATCTATCTATCTATCTATCTATCTATCTATCTATCTATCTATCTATCTATCTATCTATCGCTAGCCAAACTAGAGTCATGCTAGTAGCCTGCTAATCATGCTAGTAACATGCTAGTAACTGGCTAATCATGCTAATAACATGCCAACATCATGGTAATCATGTTAGAAACAGACTAACAACATGCTAGTAACTTGCTAATCATGCTAGAAACATGCTAGCAACTTGCTAATCATGCTAGAAACATGCTAGCAACTTGCTAATCATGCTAGAAACATACTAGCAACTTGCTAATCATTCTAAAAACATGCTAGCAACTTGCTAATCATTCTAAAAACATGCTAGCAACTTGCTAATCATTCTAAAAACATGCTAGCAACTTGCTAACAACTTGCTAATCATGTTAAAAACATGTTAGAAACATGCTAATCATGTTAGAAACATGCTAGCAACTTGCTAATCATGCTAGAAACATGCTAGCAACTTGCTAATCATGCTAGAAACATACTAGCAACTTGCTAATCATTCTAAAAACATGCTAGCAACTTGCTAACAACTTGCTAATCATGTTAAAAACATGTTAGAAACATGCTAATCATGTTAGAAACATGCTAGCAACTTGCTAATCATGCTAGAAACATGCTAGCAACTTGCTAATCATGCTAGAAACATACTAGCAACTTGCTAATCATTCTAAAAACATGCTAGCAACCTGCTAACAACTTGCTAATCACGTTAAAAACATGCTAGAAACATGCTAATCATGCTAGAAACATGTTAGCAACTTGCTAATCATGCTAGAAACATGCTAGCAACTTGCTAATCATGTTAGGAACATGCTAGCAACATGCTAGCAACTTGCTAATCATGTTAAAAACATGCTAGCAAATTGCTAATCATGTTAAAAACATGTTAGCAACTTGCTAATCATGTTAGGAACATGCTAGCAACATGCTAACAACTTGCTAATCATGTTAAAAACATGCTAGCAACTTGCTAATCATGCTAGAAATATGCTAGCAACTTGTTAATCATGCTAGAAACATACTAGCAACATGCTAGTCATGTTAGAAACATGCTAGCAACCTGCTAATCATGTTAGAAATATGCTAGCAACTTGTTAATCATGCTAGAAACATCCTTAGCAACCACGCTGGGCACCTTAACAACCGGCCTAGCAACCACCCCAAGTACCCTAGCAACCGCATAGCAACACCCTAGCAACCACTCCTGTTACCTTAGCAACCGCATAGCATCACCTTAGCAACCATCCTGGGTACCCTAGCAACCGCATAGCAACACCCTAGCAACCATCCTGGATACCCTAGCAACCGCATAGCAACACCCTAGCAACCACCCCAAGTACCCTAGCAACCGCATAGCAACACCCCAGCAACCACCCTGGATACCCTAGCAACGGCATAGCAACACCTTAGCAACCACCCTGGGTACCTTAGCAACCGGCCTAGGAACCACCCCAAGTACCCTAGCAACCGCATAGCAACACCCTAGCAACCACCCCTGTTACCTTAGCAACCGCATAGCAACACCCTAGCAACCACCCTGGATACCTTAGCAACGGCATAGCAACACCCTAGCAACCATCCTGGATACCTTAGCAACCGCATAGCAACACCATAGCAACCACCCCTGTTACCCTAGCAACCGCATTGCAACACCTTAGCAACCATCCTGGGTACCTTAGAAACCGCATAGCAACACCCTAGCAACCACCCTGGATACCATAGCAACACCCTAGCAACCACCCCTGTTACCCTAGCAACCGCATTGCAACACCTTAGCAACCATCCTGGATACCCTAGCAATGGCATAGCAACACCCTAGCAACCACCCTTGGTACCCTAGCAACCGCATAGCAACACCCTAGCAACCACCCCTGTTATCATGTTAATAAAATGTTAAACATTTTAACAACATGCTAGTAAAATGCTAATCATGCTAGAATCATTCTAGTAACTTGCTAATTGTTATCTATCTACTTATCTATCTATCTATCTATCTATCTATCTATCTATCTATCATCTAACCATTACTATCTATCTATCTATCTATCTCTGACAGACTGTATTGCCTTCAAAACATTCAAACTTTAACCTTTTAAAACTACGTTAGACTTCAAACCATTACAGACTGAAAACCATCAAATGCAAAACTTTTTAAAACTTCGTAAACTTTTTAAACTATAAACTTTTCAAACTTTTTCAAACTTTCTGGTCCAGCTTTCTCAAGCCAACCTAAAGTTTGTCTTGACAAACTTTACTATCTAGTTATTATTATTATTCTTCTGAGACTAAATTTTCTGACTGTATCTCCTCCTAGAGCTTTAACTCTACAAACTCCAAACTCAGCCCAGATTTTCAGACTGGTCTGACTCGAGTTGCTATATCTTTTCTAACTGATCGGACATACGATTTTCCTAAAAATGCCGATCAAAATTGGGAAAAATCCCATAGACTTACATTGACGGAATGTTCAAATGAGCCAACACTTTTCAAACTCCAACTGTCAAAACTCCCAGAATCCTTTGAGACTCAATCAAGCTTCCCTTCTATGTACTGTATTTCTAATCCATTCAAACTCATTCAAACTCATCTATCTATCTATCTATCTAAATTTTACTATCTATCTATGGCTAGCAACCAGAAACATGCTAGCAACTTGCTAATCATGCTAGAAACATGCTACCAACTTGCTAATCATGCTAGAAACATGCTAGCAACTTGCTAATCATGTTAAAAACATGCTAGTAACTTGCTAATCATACTAGAAACATGCTAACAACTTGCTAATCATGCTAACAACATGCTAACAACTTGCTAATCATGCTAGAAACATGCTACCAACTTGCTAATCATGCTAGAAACATGCTAGCAACTTGCTAATCATGTTAAAAACATGCTAGTAACTTGCTAATCATACTAGAAACATGCTAACAACTTGCTAATCATGCTAACAACATGCTAGTAACTTGCTAATCATGCTAGAAACATGCTAGCAACTTGCTGATCATGCTAGGAACATGATAACAACTTGCTAATCATGCTAGAAACATGCTAACAACTTGCTAATCATGCTAGAAACATGATAGCAACTTGCTAATCATGCTAGAAACATGCTAGCAACATGCTAGCAACTTGCTAATCATGCTAGAAACATGTTAACAACTTGCTAATCATGCTAGAAACATGCTAACAACTTGCTAATCATGCTAGAAACATGGTAGCAACTTTGCTAATCATGCTAGAAACATGGTAGCAATTTTGCTAATCATGCTAGAAACATGCTAGCAACTTGCTAATCATGTTAAAACATGCTAGCAACCTGCTAATCATGCTATAAACATGTTAGCATCATGCTAATCATGCTAGAAAGATGCTAGCAACTTGCTAATCATGTTAACATCTTCCTAATCTATCTATCTATCTATCTGTCATCTAACCATTACTATCTATCTGACAGACTGCATTCAAACTTTAAAACTTCAAACTATTTCAGACTGAAAACTATCCAGACTTAAACTTTTTAAAACTTCTTAAACTTCTTAAACTTCTTAAACTTTTCAAACTTTTTAAAACTTTCTGGTCTGGCTTTCTCAAGCCAACTTAAAGTTTGTCTTGACGAACTTTTTTATCTAGTTATTAAGTTGGCTTGAGAAAGCCAACTTACTGATCTGCTATTTAAACTTCCAGTTATTATTATTATTATTAAGTTGGCTTGAGAAAGCCAACTTACTGATCTGCTATTTAAACTTCCAGTTATTATTATTATTAAGTTGGCTTGAGAAAGCCAACTTACTGATATGCTATTTAAACTTAAAGTTATTAAGTTGGCTTGAGAAAGCCAACTTACTGATATGCTATTTAAACTTAAAGTTATTATTAGGTTGGCTTGAGAAAGCCAACCTACTGATCTGCTACTTAAGCTTATTAGGTTGGCTTGAGAAAGCCAACCTACTGATCTGCTACTTAAGCTTATTATTAAGTTGGCTTGGGAAAGCCAACTTACTGAAATTGTATTTAAACTTATTATTATTATTCTTCTTCTTCTTATTTTTCTTAACGCAAATTTTTTGGACACCTACTCCTCCTAGACCGTTCAAGCTACATACTCCAAACTCGGGTCAGATCTTCATACTGTTCTGACTTAGTGTGCTATATCTTTTCAGACTGGTTTGAGTTACGGTTTTCTTAAAAATTAATATTAAAAATCATAAAAAGTCCCATAGACTTTCATTGACCAAAAGTCCATGTCTGTTTGAACTATGTTTAATGTAAACTGCTAGAAGCCATTGATACTCAATTAAGCTTTAAGCTATCTATGTTCATGGTATGTATCATGCTAGAAACATGCTAGCGACTTTGCTAATCATGCTAGAAATATGCTAGCGACTTTGCTAATCATGCTAGAAACATGCTAGCGACTTGCTAATCATGCTAGAAACATGCTAGCGACTTTGCTAATCATGCTAGAAACATGCTAGCGACTTGCTAATCATGCTAGAAACATGCTAGCGACTTGCTAATCATGCTAGAAACATGCTAGCGACTTGCTATTCATGCTAGAAACATGCTAGCGACTTGCTATTCATGCTAGAAACATGCTAGTAACTTGCTAATCATGCTAGAAACATGCTAGCGACTTGCTAATCATGCTAGAAACATGCTAGCGACTTGCTAATCAAGCTAGAAACATGCTAGCGACTTGCTAATCATGCTAGAAACATGCTAGCGACTTGCTATTCATGCTAGAAATATGCTAGCGACTTTGCTAATCATGCTAGAAATATGCTAGCGACTTTGCTAATCATGCTAGAAACATGCTAGCGACTTGCTAATCATGCTAGAAACATGCTAGCGACTTTGCTAATCATGCTAGAAATATGCTAGCGACTTGCTAATCATGCTAGAAAACATGCTAATCATGCTAGAAACATGCTAGCGACTTGCTAATCATGCTAGAAACATGCTAGCGACTTGCTATTCATGCTAGAAACATGCTAGCGACTTGCTATTCATGCTAGAAACATGCTAGTAACTTGTTAATCATGCTAGAAACATGCTAGCGACTTTGCTAATCATGCTAGAAATATGCTAGCGACTTTGCTAATCATGCTAGAAATATGCTAGCGACTTGCTAATCATGCTAGAAACATGCTAGCGACTTTGCTAATCATGCTAGAAATATGCTAGCGACTTGCTAATCATGCTAGAAAACATGCTAATCATGCTAGAAAAATGCTAGCGACTTGCTAATCATGCTAGAAACATGCTAGCGACTTGCTATTCATGCTAGAAACATGCTAGCGACTTGCTATTCATGCTAGAAACATGCTAGTAACTTGCTAATCATGCTAGAAACATGCTAGCGACTTTGCTAATCATGCTAGAAATATGCTAGCGACTTTGCTAATCATGCTAGAAACATGCTAGCGACTTGCTAATCATGCTAGAAACATGCTAGCGACTTTGCTAATCATGTTAGAAATATGCTAGCGACTTGCTAATCATGCTAGAAAACATGCTAATCATGCTAGAAACATGCTAACGACTTGCTAATCAAGCTAGAAACATGCTAGCGACTTGCTAATCATGCTAGAAACATGCTAGCGACTTGCTATTCATGCTAGAAATATGCTAGCGACTTTGCTAATCATGCTAGAAATATGCTAGTGACTTTGCTAATCATGCTAGAAACATGCTAGCGACTTGCTAATAATGCTAGAAACATGCTAGCGACTTTGCTAATCATGCTAGAAATATGCTAGCGACTTGCTAATCATGCTAGAAAACATGCTAATCATGCTAGAAACATGCTAGCGACTTGCTAATCATGCTAGAAACATGCTAGCGACTTGCTATTCATGCTAGAAACATGCTAGCGACTTGCTATTCATGCTAGAAACATGCTAGTAACTTGGTAATCATGCTAGAAACATGCTAGCGACTTTGCTAATCATGCTAGAAATATGCTAGCGACTTTGCTAATCATGCTAGAAACATGCTAGCGACTTGCTAAACATGCTAGAAACATGCTAGCGACTTGCTAATCATGCTAGAAACATGCTAGCGACTTTGCTAATCATGCTAGAAATATGCTAGCGACTTGCTAAACATGCTAGAAACATGCTAGCGACTTTGCTAATCATGCTAGAAATATGCTAGCGACTTGCTAATCATGCTAGCAACTTGTTAATCATGCTAGAAACATGCTAATCATGCTAGAAACATGCTAGCAACTTGTTAATAATGATAAAAACATGCTAGCAACTTTGCTAATCATGTTAGAAACATGGTAGCAACATGTTAATCATGTTAACATCTTCCTAATCTATCTATCTATCTATCATCTAACAATTACTATCTATCTATCTATCTATCTATCTATCTATCTATCTATCTATCTATCAAACTGCATTCAAACTTTAAAACTTCAAACAATGTCAGACTGAAAACCATCCAAACTTAAAACTTTTGAAAACTTCTTAAACTTTTCAAACTTTTCAAACTTTTCAAACTTTTTAAAACTTTCTGGTCCGGCTTTCTCAAGCCAACTTAAAGTTTGTCTTGACAAACTTTTTTATCTAGTTAGGTTGGCTTGAGAAAGCCAACCTACTGATCTGCTACTTAAGCTTATTATTATTATTATTATTCTTCTTAGCCAAATTTTCAAACGCTACTCCTCCTAGAGCTTTAACTCTACAAACTCCAAACTCAGCCTAGATCTTCAGACTGGTCTGACTCGAGTTGCTATATCTCTTCAAACTGATCGGACTTACGGTTTTCCTAAAAATGACGTTCAAAACTGGGAAAAATCCCATAGACTTACATTGACGGAATGTTCAAATGAGCCAACACTATTCAAATTTCAACTGTCAAAACTCCCAGAATCCTTTGAGACTCAATCAAGCTTCCCTTCTATGTACTGTATTTCTAATCCATTTAAACTCATTCAAACTCATCTATCTATCTTTCTATCTATCTATCTATCTATCTATCTATCTATCTATCTATCTATCTATCTATCTATCTATCACTAGCCAAATTAGAGTCATGCTAGTAGCCTGCTAATCATGCTAGTAACATGCTAGTAACTTGCTAATCATGCTAGAAACATGCTAGCAACTTGCTAATCATTCTAAAAACATGCTAGCAACATGCTAATCATGTTAAAAACATGCTAGCAACTTGCTAATCATGTTAGGAACATGCTAGCAACATGCTAATCATGTTAAAAATATGCTAGCAACTTGCTAATCATGCTAGTAACATACTAGCAACATGCTAGCAACTTGCTAATCATGCTAGCAACATGCTAACAACTTGCTAATCATGCTAGAAACATGCTAGCAACTTGGCAATCATGTTAGGAACATGCTAGCAACATGCTAATCATTCTAAAAACATGCTAGCAACTTGCTAATCATGTTAAAAACAAGCTAGCAACTTGCTAATCATGTTAGGAACATGCTAGCAACATGCTAATCATGTTAGGAACATGCTAGCAACATGCTAACAACTTGCTAATCATGTTAAAAATATGCTCTCAACATGCTAATCATGCTAGAAACATGCTAGCAACTTGCTAATCATGCTAGAAACATGCTAACAACTTGGCAATCATGTTAGGAACATGCTAGCAACATGCTAATCATTCTAAAAACATGCTAGCAACTTGCTAATCATGTTAAAAACAAGCTAGCAACTTGCTAATCATGTTAGGAACATGCTAGCAACATGCTAATCATGTTAGGAACATGCTAGCAACATGCTAACAACTTGCTAATCATGTTAAAAACATGCTTGCAACATGCTAATCATGCTAGAAACATGCTAGCAACTTGCTAATCATGCTAAAAACATGCTAGCAACAATTTCTACGTAATCCATCTATCTAAATTTTCAAACTTCAGGCTTTTACAACTGCTTTAAACTTTCAAGCTGGGCTTTCTCAAGCCAACCTAAAGTTTGTCTTGACGAACTTTTTTTATCTAGTTATTATTATTATTCTTCTTAGCCAAATTTTCAAACGCTACTCCTCCTAGAGCTTTAACTCTACAAACTCCAAACTCAGCCTAGATCTTCAGACTGGTCTGACTCGAGTTGCTATATCTCTTCAAACTGATCGGACTTACGGTTTTCCTAAAAATGACGTTTAAAACTGGGAAAAATCCCATAGACTTACATTGACGGAATGTTCAAATGAGCCAACACTTTTCAAATTCCAACTGTCAAAACTCCCAGAATCCTTTGAGACTCAATCAAGCTTCCCTTCTATGTACTGTATTTCTAATCCATTCAAACTCATTCAAACTCATCTATCTATCTATTTATTTACCTATCTATCTATCTATCTATCTATCTATCTATCTATCTATCTATCTATCTATCTATCTATCTATCTATCTATCGCTAGCCAAACTAGAGTCATGCTAGTAGCCTGCTAATCATGCTAGTAACATGCTAGTAACTGGCTAATCATGCTAATAACATGCCAACATCATGGTAATCATGTTAGAAACAGACTAACAACATGCTAGTAACTTGCTAATCATGTTAAAAACATGCTAGCAACTTGCTAATCATGTTAAAAACATGTTAGCAACTTGCCAATCATGTTAGGAACATGCTAGCAACATGCTAACAACTTGCTAATCATGTTAAAAACATGCTAGCAACATGCTAATCATGTTAGAAATATGCTAGCAACTTGTTAATCATGCTAGAAACATACTAGCAACATGCTAGTCATGTTAGAAACATGCTAGCAACCTGCTAATCATGTTAGAAATATGCTAGCAACTTGTTAATCATGCTAGAAACATCCTTAGCAACCACCCTGGGCACCTTAACAACCGGCCTAGCAACCACCCCAAGTACCCTAGCAACCGCATAGCAACACCCTAGCAACCACCCTGGATACCTTAGCAACCGCATAGCAACACCCTAGCAACCATCCTGGATACCCTAGCAACCGCATAGCAACACCCTAGCAACCACCCCAAGTACCCTAGCAACCGCATAGCAACACCCCAGCAACCACCCTGGATACCCTAGCAACGGCATAGCAACACCCTAGCAACCACCCTGGATACCTTAGCAACCGCATAGCAACACCATAGCAACCACCCCTGTTACCCTAGCAACCGCATTGCAACACCTTAGCAACCATCCTGGGTACCTTAGCAACCGCATAGCAACACCCTAGCAACCACCCTGGATACCATAGCAACACCCTAGCAACCACCCCTGTTACCTTAGCAACCGGATAGCAACACCCTAGCAACCACCCCTGTTACCCTAGCAACCGCATTGCAACACCTTAGCAACCATCCTGGATACCCTAGCAATGGCATAGCAACACCCTAGCAACCACCCTTGGTACCCTAGCAACCGCATAGCAACACCCTAGCAACCACCCCTGTTATCATGTTAATAAAATGTTAAACATTTTAACAACATGCTAGTAAAATGCTAATCATGCTAGAATCATTCTAGTAACTTGCTAATTGTTATCTATCTACTTATCTATCTATCTATCTATCTATCTATCTATCTATCTATCTATCTATCTATCTCTGACAGACTGTATTGCCTTCAAAACATTCAAACTTTAACCTTTTAAAACTACGTTAGACTTCAAACCATTACAGACTGAAAACCATCAAATGCAAAACTTTTTAAAACTTCGTAAACTTTTTAAACTATAAACTTTTCAAACTTTTTCAAACTTTCTGGTCCAGCTTTCTCAAGCCAATCTAGTTATCTAGTTATTAGGTTGGCTTGAGAAAGCCAACCTACTGATCTGCTACTTAAGCTTATTATTATTATTATTATTATTATTATTATTCTTAGCCAAATTTTCAAACGCTACTCCTCCTAGAGCTTTAACTCTACAAACTCCAAACTCAGCCCAGATCTTCAGACTGGTCTGACTCGAGTTGCTATATCTCTTCAAACTGATCGGACTTATGGTTTTCCTAAAAATGACGTTAAAAACTGGGAAAAATCCCATAGACTTACATTGACGGAATGTTCAAATGAGCCAACACAATTCAAATTTCAACTGTCAAATCTCCCAGAATCCTTTGAGACTCAATCAAGCTTCCCTTCTATGTACTGTATTTCTAATCCATTTAAACTCATTCAAACTCATCTATCTATCTATCTATCTATCTATCTATCTATCACTAGCCAAATTAGAGTCATGCTAGTAGCCTGCTAATCATCCTAGTAACATGCTAGTAACTGGCTAATCATGCTAATAACATGCTAACAACAAGCTAATCATGTTAGAAACAGACTAGTAACATGCTAGTAACTTGCTAATCATGCTAGAAACATGCTAGCAACTTGCTAATCATGTTAAGAACATGCTAGCAACATGCTAGCAACTTGCTAATCATGTTAAAAACATGCTAGCAACTTGCTAATCATGCTAGAAACATGTTAACAACTTGCTAATCATGCTAGAAACATGCTAGCAACTTGCTAATCATTCTAAAAACATGCTAGCAACTTGCTAACAACTTGCTAATAATGTTAAAAACATGCTAGTAGCCTGCTAATCATGCTAATAACATGCTAACAACATGCTAATCATGCTAGAAATATGCTAGCAACTTGCTAATCATGCTAGTAACATACTAGCAACATGCTAACAACTTGCTAATCATGCTAGCAACATGCTAACAACTTGCTAATCATGTTAAAAACATGCTAGCAACTTGCTAATCATTCTAAAAACATGCTAGCAACTTGCTAATCATGTTAAAAACATGCTAGCAACTTGCTAATCATGTTAGGAACATGCTAGCAACATGCTAACAACTTGCTAATCATGTTAAAAACATGCTAGAAACATGCTAATCATGCTAGAAATATGCTAGCAACTTGCTAATCATGTTAAGAACATGCTAGCAACTTGCTAATCATGTTAGGAACATGCTAGCAACATGCTAACAACTTGCTAATCATGTTAAAAACATGCTAGCAACATGCTAATCATGTTAGAAATATGCTAGCTACTTGCTAATCATGCTAGAAACATACTAGCAACATGCTAGTCATGTTAGAAACATGGTAGCAACTTGTTAATCATGTTAGAGACATGCTAGCAACTTGTTAATCATGCTAGAAACATCCTTAGCAACCACCCTGGGCACCTTAACAACCGGCCTAGCAACCACCCCAAGTACCCTAGCAACCGCATAGCAACACCCTAGCAACGACTCCTGTTACCTTAGCAACTGCATAGCAACACCCTAGCAACCACCCCTGTTACCTTAGCAACCGCATAGCAACACCTTAGCAACCACCCTGGGCACCCTAGCAACCGCATAGCAACACCCTAGCAACCACCCTGGATACCTTAGCAACCGCATAGCAACACCCTAGCAACCACCCTAGCAACCACCCTGGATACCCTAGCAACAGCATAGCAACACCCTAGCAACCACCCTGGGTACCCTAGCAACCGTATAGCAACACCCTAGCAACCACCCTGGATACCCTAGCAACGGCATAGCAACAACTTAGCAACCACCCTGGGTACCTTAGCAACCGGCCTAGCAACCACCCCAAGTACCCTAGCAACCGCATAGCAACTCCCTAGCAACCACCCCTGTTACCTTAGCAACCGCATAGCAACACCCTAGCAACCACCCCTGTTATCATGTTAATAAAATGTTAAACATGTTAACAACATGCTAGTAAAATGCTAATCATGCTAAATCATTCTAGTAACTTGTTAATTGTTATCTATCTACTTATCTATCTATCTATCTATCTATCTATCATCTAACCATTACTATCTATCTATCTATCTCTGACAGACTGTACTGCCTTCAAAACATTCAAACTTTAACCTTTTAAAACTACGTTAGACTTCAAACCATTACAGACTGAAAACCATCAAATGCAAAACTTTTTAAAACTTCGTAAACTTTTTAAACTATAAACTTTTCAAACTTTTTCAAACTTTCTGGTCCAGCTTTCTCAAGCCAACCTAAAGTTTGTCTTGACAAACTTTACTATCTAGTTAGGTTGGCTTGAGAAAGCCAACCTACTGATCTGCTACTTAAGCTTATTATTATTATTAAGTTGGCTTGAGAAAGCCAACTTACTGATATGCTATTTAAACTTAAAGTTATTATTAGGTTGGCTTGAGAAAGCCAACCTACTGATCTGCTACTTAAGCTTATTATTAGGTTGGCTTGAGAAAGCCAACCTACTGATCTGCTACTTAAGCTTATTAGGTTGGCTTGAGAAAGCCAACCTACTGATCTGCTACTTAAGCTTATTATTATTATTAAGTTGGCTTGAGAAAGCCAACTTACTGATATGCTATTTAAACTTAAAGTTATTATTAGGTTGCCTTGAGAAAGCCAACCTACTGATCTGCTACTTAAGCTTATTATTAGGTTGGCTTGAGAAAGCCAACCTACTGATCTGCTACTTAAGCTTATTAGGTTGGCTTGAGAAAGCCAACCTACTGATCTGCTACTTAAGCTTATTATTAGGTTGGCTTGAGAAAGCCAACCTACTGATCTGCTACTTAAGCTTATTATTATTATTATTATTATTATTATTCTTCTTAGCCAAATTTTCAAACGCTACTCCTCCTAGAGCTTTAACTCTACAAACTCCAAACTCAGCCTAGATCTTCAGACTGGTCTGACTCGAGTTGCTATATCTCTTCAAACTGATCGGACTTACGGTTTTCCTAAAAATGACGTTAAAAACTGGGAAAAATCCCATAGACTTACATTGACGGAATGTTCAAATGAGCCAACACTATTCAAATTTCAACTGTCAAAATCCCCAGAATCCTTTGAGACTCAATCAAGCTTCCCTTCTATGTACTGTATTTCTAATCCATTCAAACTCATTCAAACTCATCTATCTATCTATCTATCTATCACTAGCCAAACTAGAGTCATGCTAGTAGCCTGCTAATCATGCTAGTAACATGCTAGTAACTGGCTAATCATGCTAATAACATGCTAACAACATGCTAATCATGTTAGAAACAGACTAACAACATGCTAGTAACTTGCTAATCATGCTAGAAACATGCTAGCAACTTGCTAATCATGCTAGAAACATGCTAGCAACTTGCTAATCATGCTAGAAACATACTAGCAACTTGCTAATCATTCTAAAAACATGTTAGCAACTTGCTAATCATTCTAAAAACATGCTAGCAACTTGCTAACAACTTGCTAATCATGTTAAAAACATGCTAGAAACATGCTAATCATGCTAGAAACATGCTAGCAACTTGCTAATCATTCTAAAAACATGCTAGCAACTTGCTAATCATTCTAAAAACATGCTAGCAACTTGCTAACAACTTGCTAATCATGTTAAAAACTTGCTAACAACTTGCTAATCATGTTAAAAACATGCTAGAAACATGCTAATCATGCTAGAGACATGCTAGCAACTTGCTAACCATGCTAGAAACATGCTAGCAACTTGCTAATCATGTTAGAAACATACTAGCAACTTGCTAATCATTCTAAAAACATGCTAGCAACTTGCTAATCATGTTAAAAACATGCTAGAAACATGCTAATCATGCTAGAAACATGTTAGCAACTTGCTAATCATGCTAGAAAACATGCTAGCAACTTGCTAATCATGTTAAGAACATGCTAGCAACATGCTAGCAACTTGCTAATCATGTTAAAAACATGCTAGCAACTTGCTAATCATGCTAGAAACATGCTAGCAACTTGCTAATCATGCTAGAAACATACTAGCAACTTGCTAATCATTCTAAAAACATGCTAGCAACTTGCTAACAACTTGCTAATCATGTTAGAAACATGCTAGCAACTTGTTAATCATGCTAGAAACATCCTTAGCAACCACCCTGGGCACCTTAACAACCGGCCTAGCAACCACCCCAAGTACCCTAGCAACCGCATAGCAACACCCTAGCAACCACCCTAGCAACCACCCTGGATACCCTAGCAACCGCATAGCAACACCTTAGCAACCACCCTGGGTACCCTAGCAACCGCATAGCAACACCCTAGCAACCACTCCTGTTACCTTAGCAACTGCATAGCAACACCGTAGCAACCACCCCTGTTACCTTAGCAACCGCATAGCAACACCTTAGCAACCATCCTGGGTACCCTAGCAACCGCATAGCAACACCCTAGCAACCACCCTGGATACCTTAGCAACCGCATAGCAACACCCTAGCAACCATCCTGGATACCCTAGCAACCGCATAGCAACACCCTAGCAACCACCCTGGATACCCTAGCAACGGCATAGCAACACCTTAGCAACCACCCTGGGTGCCTTAGCAACCGGCCTAGCAACCACCCCAAGTACCCTAGCAACCGCATAGCAACACCCTAGCAACCACCCCTGTTACCTTAGCAACCGCATAGCAACACCCTAGCAACCACCCTGGATACCTTAGCAACGGCATAGCAACACCCTAGCAACCATCCTGGATACCTTAGCAACCGCATAGCAACACCATAGCAACCACCCTGGATACCATAGCAACACCCTAGGAACCATCCCTGTTACCTTAGCAACCGGATAGCAACACCCTAGCAACCACCCCTGTTACCCTAGCAACCGCATTGCAACACCTTAGCAACCATCCTGGATACCCTAGCAATGGCATAGCAACACCCTAGCAACCACCCTTGGTACCCTAGCAACTGCATAGCAACACCCTAGCAACCACCCCTGTTATCATGTTAATAAAATGTTAAACATTTTAACAACATGCTAGTAAAATGCTAATCATGCTAGAATCATTCTAGTAACTTGTTAATTGTTATCTATCTACTTATCTATCTATCTATCTATCTATCTATCTATCTATCTCTGACAGACTGTATTGCCTTCAAAACATTCAGACTTTAACCTTTTAAAACTACGTTAGACTTCAAACCATTACAGATTGAAAACCATCAAATGCAAAACTTTTTAAAACTTCGTAAACTTTTTAAACTATAAACTTTTCAAACTTTTTCAAACTTTATGGTCCAGCTTTCTCAAGCCAACCTAAAGTTTGTCTTGACAAACTTTACTATCTAGTTATTATTATTATTCTTCTTAGCCAAATTTTCAAACGCTACTCCTCCTAGAGCTTTAACTCTACAAACTCCAAACTCAGCCTAGATCTTCAGACTGGTCTGACTCGAGTTGCTATATCTCTTCAAACTGATCGGACTTACGGTTTTCCTAAAAATGACGTTTAAAACTGGGAAAAATCCCATAGACTTACATTGACGGAATGTTCAAATGAGCCAACACTTTTTAAATTCCAACTGTCAAAACTCCCAGAATCCTTTGAGACTCAATCAAGCTTCCCTTCTATGTACTGTATTTCTAATCCATTCAAACTCATTCAAACTCATCTATCTATCTATTTATTTACCTATCTATCTATCTATCTATCTATCTATCTATCTATCTATCTATCTATCTATCTATCTATCGCTAGCCAAACTAGAGTCATGCTAGTAGCCTGCTAATCATGCTAGTAACATGCTAGTAACTGGCTAATCATGCTAATAACATGCCAACATCATGGTAATCATGTTAGAAACAAACTAACAACATGCTAGTAACTTGCTAATCATGCTAGAAACATGCTAGCAACTTGCTAATCATGCTAGAAACATGCTAGCAACTTGCTAATCATGCTAGAAACATACTAGCAACTTGCTAATCATTCTAAAAACATGCTAGCAACTTGCTAATCATTCTAAAAACATGCTAGCAACTTGCTAACAACTTGCTAATCATGTTAAAAACATGCTAGAAACATGCTAATCATGTTAGAAACATGCTAGCAACTTGCTAATCATGCTAGAAACATGCTAGCAACTTGCTAATCATGCTAGAAACATACTAGCAACTTGCTAATCATTCTAAAAACATGCTAGCAACTTGCTAATCATTCTAAAAACATGCTAGCAACTTGCTAACAACTTGCTAATCATGTTAAAAACATGCTAGAAACATGCTAATCATGCTAGAAACATGCTAGCAACTTGCTAATCATGTTAGGAACATGCTAGCAACATGCTAGCAACTTGCTAATCACGTTAAAAACATGCTAGCAAATTGCTAATCATGTTAAAAACATGTTAGCAACTTGCTAATCATGTTAGGAACATGCTAGCAACATGCTAACAACTTGCTAATCATGTTAAAAACATGCTAGCAACATGCTAATCATGCTAGAAATATGCTAGCAACTTGTTAATCATGCTAGAAACATACTAGCAACATGCTAGTCATGTTAGAAACATGCTAGCAACCTGCTAATCATGCTAGAAATATGCTAACAACTTGTTAATCATGCTAGAAACATCCTTAGCAACCACCCTGGGCACCTTAACAACCGGTCTAGCAACCACCCCAAGTACCCTAGCAACCGCATAGCAACACCCTAGCAACCACTCCTGTTACCTTAGCAACTGCATAGCAACACCGTAGCAACCACCCCTGTTACCTTAGCAACCGCATAGCAACACCTTAGCAACCATCCTGGGTACCCTAGCAACCGCATAGCAACACCCTAGCAACCACCCTGGATACCTTAGCAACCGCATAGCAACACCCTAGCAACCATCCTGGATACCCTAGCAACCGCATAGCAACACCCTAGCAACCACCCCAAGTACCCTAGCAACCGCATAGCAACACCCCAGCAACCACCCTGGATACCCTAGCAACGGCATAGCAACACCTTTGCAACCACCCTGGGTACCTTAGCAACCGGCCTAGCAACCACCCCAAGTACCCTAGCAACCACATAGCAACACCCTAGCAACCACCCCTGTTACCTTAGCAACCGCATAGCAACACCCTAGCAACCACCCTGGATACCTTAGCAACGGCATAGCAACACCCTAGCAACCATCCTGGATACCTTAGCAACCGCATAGCAACACCATAGCAACCACCCCTGTTACCCTAGCAACCGCATTGCAACACCTTAGCAACCATCCTGGGTACCTTAGCAACCGCATAGCAACACCCTAGCAACCACCCTGGATACCATAGCAACACCCTAGCAACCACCCCTGTTACCTTAGCAACCGGATAGTAACACCCTAGCAACCACCCCTGTTACCCTAGCAACCGCATTGCAACACCTTAGCAACCATCCTGGATACCCTAGCAATGGCATAGCAACACCCTAGCAACCACCCTTGGTACCCTAGCAACCGCATAGCAACACCCTAGCAACCACCCCTGTTATCATGTTAATAAAATGTTAAACATTTTAACAACATGCTAGTAAAATGCTAATCATGCTAGAATCATTCTAGTAACTTGCTAATTGTTATCTATCTACTTATCTATCTATCTATCTATCTATCTATCTATCTATCTATCTATCTATCTATCTCTGACAGACTGTATTGCCTTCAAAACATTCAAACTTTAACCTTTTAAAACTACGTTAGACTTCAAACCATTACAGACTGAAAACCATCAAATGCAAAACTTTTTAAAACTTCGTAAACTTTTTAAACTATAAACTTTTCAAACTTTTTCAAACTTTTTGGTCCAGCTTTCTCAAGCCAACCTAAAGTTTGTCTTGACAAACTTTACTATCTAGTTAAGTTGGCTTGAGAAAGCCAACTTACTGAAATGCTACTTAAACTTATTATTATTATTCTTCTTCTTCTGAGACTAAAATTATCAACTCTAACTCCTCCTAGAGCTTTAAATCTACAAACTCCAAACTCAGCCCAGATCTTTAAACTGATCTGAAGTTAGTTGCTATATCTTTTCTAACTGATCGGACTTACGGTTTTCCTAAAAATGGCGATTAAATTTGGGAAAAATCCCATAGACTTACATTGACGGAATCTTCAAATGAGCCAGCACTTTTTAAACTCCAACTGTCAAAATCCCCAGAATCCTTTGAGCCTCAATCAAACCTCCCTTCTATGTACTGTATTTCTAATCCATTTAAACTCATTCAAACTCATCTATCTATCTATCTATCTATCTATCTATCTATCTATCTATCTAAACTTTACTATCTATCTATCTATCTATCTATGGCTAGCAACCAGAAACATGCTAACAACTTGCTAATCATGCTAGAAACATGCTAGCAACATGCTAATCATGCTAGAAACATGCTAGCAACATGCTAACAACTTGCTAATCATGCTAGAAACATGCTAGCAACTTGCTAATCATGCTAGAAACATGCTAGCAACATGCTAATCATGCTAGCAACATGCTAGCAACTTGCTAATCATGTTAGAAACATGCTAGCGACATGTTAATCATGCTAGAGACATGCTAGCAGCTTTGCTAATCATGTTAGAAACATGCTAGCGACATGTTAATCATGCTAGAGACATGCTAGCAGCTTTGCTAATCATGCTAGAAACATGCTAGCAACTTGCTAATCATGCTAGAAACATGTTAACGACATGCTAATCATGCTAGAAACATGCTAACAACTTGCTAATCATGCTAGAAACATGCTAGAAACATGCTAACAACTTGCTAATCATGCTAGCAACATGCTAGCAACTTGCTAATCATGTTAGAAACATGCTAGCAACTTGCTAATCATGCTAGAAACATGCTAGCAACATGCTAGCAACATGCTAATCATGCTAGAAACATGCTAGCAACATGCCAACAACTTGCTAATCATGCTAGAAACATGCTAGCAACTTGCTTATCATGCTAGAAACATGCTAGCAACATACTAATCATGCTAGCAACATGCTAACAACTTGCTAATTATGCTAGAAACATGCTAGCAACTTGCTAATAATGCCAGAAACATGCTAGCAACATTCTAACAACTTGCTAATCATGCTAGAAACATTCTAACAACATGCTAGAAACATGTTAGCAAATTTATCTATTATCTATCTATCTATCTATATTTCTATCTGTCTATCTATCTATATATCTGTCTGAGAGACTGCATTCAAACTTTAACCTTTTAAAACTACTTTAAACTTCAAACTATTTCAGACTAAAACCTATCCAAATGCAACTTTTTAAAACTTCTTAAACTTTTAAAACTTTTTAAAACTTTCTGGTCCGGCTTTCTCAAGCCAACTTAAAGTTTGTCTTGACGAACTTTTTTATCTAGTTATTATTATTATTCTTCTTAGCCAAATTTTCAAACGCTACTCCTCCTAGAGCTTTAACTCTACAAACTCCAAACTCAGCCTAGATCTTCAGACTGGTCTGACTCGAGTTGCTATATCTCTTCAAACTGATCGGACTTACGGTTTTCCTAAAAATGATGTTTAAAACTGGGAAAAATCCCATAGACTTACATTGACGGAATGTTCAAATGAGCCAACACTTTTCAAATTCCAACTGTCAAAACTCCCAGAATCCTTTGAGACTCAATCAAGCTTCCCTTCTATGTACTGTATTTCTAATCCATTCAAACTCATTCAAACTCATCTATCTATCTATTTATTTACCTATCTATCTATCTATCTATCTATCTATCTATCGCTAGCCAAACTAGAGTCATGCTAGTAGCCTGCTAATCATGCTAGTAACATGCTAGTAACTGGCTAATCATGCTAATAACATGCCAACATCATGGTAATCATGTTAGAAACAGACTAACAACATGCTAGTAACTTGCTAATCATGCTAGAAACATGCTAGCAACTTGCTAATCATGCTAGAAACATGCTAGCAACTTGCTAATCATGCTAGAAACATACTAGCAACTTGCTAATCATTCTAAAAACATGCTAGCAACTTGCTAATCATTCTAAAAACATGCTAGCAACTTGCTAACAACTTGCTAATCATGTTAAAAACATGCTAGAAACATGCTAATCATGTTAGAAACATGCTAGCAACTTGCTAATCATGCTAGAAACATGCTAGCAACTTGCTAATCATGCTAGAAACATACTAGCAACTTGTTAATCATTCTAAAAACATGCTAGCAACTTGCTAATCATTCTAAAAACATGCTAGCAACTTGCTAACAACTTGCTAATCATGTTAAAAACATGCTAGAAACATGCTAATCATGCTAGAAACATGCTAGCAACTTGCTAATCATTCTAAAAACATGCTAGCAACTTGCTAATCATGCTAGAAACATGCTAGCAACATGCTAATCATGCTAGAAACATACTAGCAACTTGCTAATCATTCTAAAAACATGCTAGCAACTTGCTAATCATGCTAGAAACATGCTAGCAACATGCTAATCATGCTAGAAACATGCTAGCAACATGCTAACAACTTGCTAATCATGTTAGAAACATGCTAGCAACATGCTAACAACTTGCTAATCATGCTAGCAACATGCTAATAACTGGATAATCATGCTAGAAACATGCTATAAAACTTTTTAAACTGTTTAAACTTTTTAAACTCTTTCAAACTTTCTGGTCCGGCTTTCTCAAGCCAACTTAAAGTTTGTCTTGACAAACTTTTTTATCTAGTTATTATTATTCTTCTGAGACTAAAATTTCTGACTGTATCTCCTCCTAGAGCTTTAACTCTACAAACTCCAAACTCAGCCCAGATCTTCAGACTGGTCTGACTCGAGTTGCTATATCTTTTCTAACTGATGGGACTTACGATTTTCCTAAAAATGCCGATCAAAATTGGGAAAAATCCCATAGACTTACATTGACGGAATGTTCAAATGAGCCAACACTTTTCAAACTCCAACTGTCAAAACTCCCAGAATCCTTTGAGACTCAATCAAGCTTCCCTTCTATGTACTGTATTTCTAATCCATTCAAACTCATTCAAACTCATCTATCTATCTATCTATCTATCTATCTATCTATCTATCTAACCATTACTAACTATCTATCTATCTATCTATCTATCTATCTATCTATCTATGGCTAGCAACCAGAATCATGCTAATAACTCGCTAATCATACTAGAAACATGCTAGTAACTTGCTAATCAGACTAGAAACATGCTAGCAACTTGCTAATCATGTTAGAAACATGCTAGCAACTTGCTAATCATGCTAGAAACATGCTAGCAACATGCTAACAACTTGCTAATCATGTTAGAAACATGCTAGCAACATGCTAACAACTTGCTAATCATGTTAGAAACATGCTAGCAACTTGCTAATCATGCTAGAAACATGCTAGCAACTTGCTAATCATGCTAGAAACATGCTAGCAACATGCTAACAACTTGCTAATCATGTTAGAAACATGCTAGCAACTTGCTAATCATGCTAGAAACATGCTAGCAACTTGCTAATCATGCTAGAAACATGCTAGCAACATGCTAACAACTTGCTAATCATGCTAGAAACATGCTAGCAACTTGCTAATCATGCTAGAAACATGCTAGCAACATGCTAACAACTTGTTAATCATGCTAGAAACATGCTAGCAATACGCTAGCAACTTGCTAATCATGCTAGAAACATGCTAGCAACATGCTAACAACTTGCTAATCATGCCAGAAACATGCTAGCAATATGCTAACAACTTGCTAATCATGCTAGAAACATGCTAGCAATATGCTAACAACTTGCTAATCATGTTAGAAACATGTTAGCAACTTGCTAATCATGCTAGAAACATGCTAGCAACATGCTAACAACTTGCTAATCATGCTAGCAACATGCTAATAACTGGCCAATCATGCTAGAAACATGCTATAAAACTTTTTAAACTTTTTAAACTTTTTAAACTTTTCAAACTCTTTCAAACTTTCTGGTCCGGCGTTCTCAAGCCAACTTAAAGTTTGTCTTGACGAACTTTTTTATCTAGTTATTATTATTATTCTTCTGAGACTAAATTTTCTGACTGTATCTCCTCCTAGAGCTTTAACTCTACAAACTCCAAACTCAGCCCAGATCTTCAGACTGGTCTGACTCGAGTTGCTATATCTTTTCTAACTGATCGGACTTACAATTTTCCTAAAAATGCCGATCAAAATTGGGAAAAATCCCATAGACTTACATTGACGGAATGTTCAAATGAGCCAACACTTTTCAAATTCCAACTGTCAAAACTCCCAGAATCCTTTGAGACTCAATCAAGCTTCCCTTCTATGTACTGTATTTCTAATCCATTCAAACTCATTCAAACTCATCTATCTATCTATCTATCTATCTATCTATCTATCTATCTATCTAACCATTACTAACTATCTATCTATCTATCTATCTATCTATCTATCTATCTATCTATGGCTAGCAACCAGAATCATGCTAATAACTTGCTAATCATACTAGAAACATGCTAGTAACTTGCTAATCATACTAGAAACATGCTAGCAACTTGCTAATCATGTTAGAAACATGCTAGCAACTTGCTAATCATGCTAGAAACATGCTAGCAACTTGCTAATCATGCTAGAAACATGCTAGCAACATGCTAACAACTTGCTAATCATGCTAGAAACATGCTAGCAACTTGCTAATCATGCTAGAAACATGCTAGCAACATGCTAACAACTTGTTAATCATGCTAGAAACATGCTAGCAATACGCTAGCAACTTGCTAATCATGCTAGAAACATGCTAGCAACATGCTAACAACTTGCTAATCATGCCAGAAACATGCTAGCAATATGCTAACAACTTGCTAATCATGCTAGAAACATGCTAGCAATATGCTAACAACTTGCTAATCATGTTAGAAACATGTTAGCAACTTGCTAATCATGCTAGAAACATGCTAGCAACATGCTAACAACTTGCTAATCATGCTAGCAACATGCTAATAACTGGCCAATCATGCTAGAAACATGCTATAAAACTTTTTAAACTTTTTAAACTTTTTAAACTTTTCAAACTCTTTCAAACTTTCTGGTCCGGCGTTCTCAAGCCAACTTAAAGTTTGTCTTGACGAACTTTTTTATCTAGTTATTATTATTATTCTTCTGAGACTAAATTTTCTGACTGTATCTCCTCCTAGAGCTTTAACTCTACAAACTCCAAACTCAGCCCAGATCTTCAGACTGGTCTGACTCGAGTTGCTATATCTTTTCTAACTGATCGGACTTACAATTTTCCTAAAAATGCCGATCAAAATTGGGAAAAATCCCATAGACTTACATTGACGGAATGTTCAAATGAGCCAACACTTTTCAAACTCCAACTGTCAAAACTCCCAGAATCCTTTGAGACTCAATCAAGCTTCCCTTCTATGTACTGTATTTCTAATCCATTCAAACTCATTCAAACTCATCTATCTATCTATCTATCTATCTATCTATCTATCTATCTATCTATCTATCTATCTATCTATCTATCTATCTATCTGTCTATGGCTAGCAACCAGAATCATGCTAATAACTTGCTAATCATACTAGAAACATGCTAGCAACTTGCTAATCATGCCACAAACATGCTAGCAACTTTGCTAATCATGCTAGAAACATGCTAGCAATATGCTAACAACTTGCTAATCATGCTAGAAACATGCTAGCAACTTGCTGATCATGCTAGAAACATGCTAGCAACTTGCTAATCATGCTAGAAACATGCTAGCAACATGCTAACAACTTGCTAATCATGCTAGAAACATGCTAGCAACTTGCTAATCATGCTAGAAACATGCTAGCAACTTGCTAATCATGTTAGAAACATGCTAGCAACTTGTATATCATGCTAGAAACATGCTAGCAACATGCTAGTCATACTAAAAAACATGCTAGCAACATGCTAACAACTTGCTAATCATGCTAGAAACATGCTAGCAACATGCTAACAACTTGCTAATCATGCTAGAAACATGCTAGCAACTTGCTAATCATGCTAGAAACATGCTAGCAACATGCTAACAACTTGCTAATCATGCTAGAAACATGCTAGCAACTTGCTAATCAGGCTAGAAACATGCTAGCAACATGCTAACAACTTGCTAATCATGCTAGAAACATGCTAGCAACTTGCTAATCATGCTAGAAACATGCTAGCAACTTGCTAATCATGCTAGAAACATGCTAGCAACATGCTAGTCATGCTAAAAAACATGCTAGCAACATGCTAACAACTTGCTAATCATGTTAGAAACATGCTAGCAACTTGCTAATCATGCTAGAGACATGCTAGCAACATGCTAACAACTTGTTAATCATGCCAGAAACATGCTAGCAATGCTAGCAACTTGCTAATCATGCTAGAAACATGCTAGCAACATGCTAACAACTTGCTAATCATGCTAGAAACATGCTAGCAATATGCTAACAACTTGCTAATCATGTTAGAAACATGCTAGCAACATGTTAACAACTTGCTAATCATGCTAGAAACATGCTAGCAATATGCTAACAACTTGCTAATCATGTTAGAAACATGTTAGCAACATGCTAACAACTTGCTAATCATGCTAGAAACATGCTAGCAACTTGCTAATCATGCTAGAAACATGCTAGCAACATGCTAACAACTGGCTAATCATGCTAGAAACATGCTATAAAACTTTTTAAACTTTTTAAACTTTTCAAACTCTTTCAAACTTTCTGGTCCGGCTTTCTCAAGCCAACTTAAAGTTTGTCTTGACGAACTTTTTTATCTAGTTATTATTAAGTTGGCTTGAGAAAGCCAACTTACTGATCTGCTATTTAAACTTCCAGTTATTATTATTATTATTATTATTATTATTAGTGGTGCTTGCCAAAGGCAAAGCATCACTATTATTATCTCACATACTTATTATTATTCTTCTTATTTTTCTTCCGTACAAATTTCGGCGCGTAACTCATCCCGCAGTTTTTGTCACAGACCCACGAAACGGGCGTCAAATCGTGCGGCCTATTTGGGAATGGTGTGCTATGACTTTTATAAGCGATCGGGTGTACGATGATCGTACACGGGGCGAAAAATCAGCCGAAAAATCCCATAGACAATGCATTACGGCCAACTTCGAGGGGTCATAGCGCCGAGCGAGAATTTCGTAGAAACATGCGATTCACCACATCTGGAGAGGCTGGCAGGCTGTGCGAGAACATACCCCGCAATGGGGTATAAGTTGTACCCCTGGGGCGCAAGAGCCCCCCAAAGTGGCCCCATTGACATACTATGGGGAGGGACGGCCCATTAAAAAGCATGTTTTTTTCCTACTATGGTAATTTACATAGGGATTTTGCATTAAACATAACTCTGCATCACAATGTCATAGAGACATGGGGGAGGGCTCATTTAACTCAGACAACCAATCAGACTCTCAGGATCACCGGTAAGCTGTCAAGCCACGCCCTAGCAACCATTTAGAGCACCCTAGCAACTGATCCCATAGACCACCATTATAAAAGCCCAGATGGATATCTTTGGATCACAGTGTCATAGAGACATGGGGGTGGGCTTGTTTGACTCGGGGCAGCAAACAGCCAATCATGAATCACTATAGACACTTCCTAGCCACGCCCTAGCAACCACTATTGAGCACCCTAGCAACCCAAACCCACACAGGCATATCTTCAAATCTAAATGTCATAGAGACATGGGGGTTGGTTTATATTATTCATGCTGGCAGGCAGCCTTTGGAGTGTCATCATTGGTAGCTGCCAAGCCACTCCCTAGCAACCAAACAGAGTACCCTAGCAACCATTTAGCAAGACCTATATCTCTACATCAGAACATCGTAGAGACATGGAACTTGGTTCTTTTGGCTCATGCTAGCAAATAGGAATTCTTAAGTTGCTAGTCATGCTAGCAGTGAATAGCTATATGCTAATAGTGATTAGCTAAGTGTTTAATCAGGTTAAGAACTCTATAACACTCCATAGTAACGATCTGTGACAACTAGTAACTGCCTAACAACACTCTAGCAACCACCCCAAGTACCTTAGCAACCGCCCTAGCAACCACCCTGGATACCCTAGCAACCGCATAGCAACACCCTAGCAACCACCCTGGGTACCATAGCAACCGCCCTAGCAACCACCCCGAGTACCCTAGCAACCGCATAGCAACACCCTAGCAACCACCCCGGTTACCCTAGCAACCGCATAGCAACACCCTAGCAACCACCCTGGGCACCCTAGCAACCGCCCTAGCAACCACCCCGAGTACCCTAGCAACCGCCCTAGCAACCACCCCGGTTACCCTAGCAACCGCATAGCAACACCCTAGCAACCACCCTGGGCACCCTAGCAACCGCCCTAGCAACCACCCCGAGTACCCTAGCAACTGCATAGCAACACCCTAGCAACCACCCCGGTTACCCTAGCAACCGCATAGCAACACCTTAGCAACCACCCTGGGTACCCTAGCAACCGCCCTAGCAACCACCCCGGTTACCCTAGCAACCGCATAGCAACACCCTAGCAACCACCCTGGATACCCTAGCAACCGCATAGCAACACCTTAGCAACCACCCCGGTTACCCTAGCTACCGCCCTAGCAACCACCCCGAGTACCCTAGCAACCGCATAGCAACACCTTAGCAACCATCCTGGGTACCCTAGCAACCGCCCTAGCAACCACCCAGGTTACCCTAGCAACCGAATAGCAACACCCTAGCAACCACCCTGGATACCCTAGCAACCGCATAGCAACACCTTAGCAACCACCCTGGGTACCATAGCAACCGCCCTAGCAACCACCCCGGTTACCCTAGTAACCGCATAGCAACACCCTAGCAACCACCCTGGATACCCTAGCAACGGCATAGCAACACCTCTTGCAACCACCCTGAGTACCCTAGCAACGGTCCTAGTAACCACCCCGAGTACCCTAGCAACCACCCCAGTTACCCTAGCAACTGCACAACCACACCCTAGCAACCGAGTGCCGAGTTTTGCCACGGCAAGCACCACTCACATTTTCTTCAGGAAATGTACATATCTAGTTAAGTTGGCTTGAGAAAGCCAACTTACTGATATGCTATTTAAACTTATTATTATTATTATTATTCTTCTTACTAAAACTGTTAACTCTAACTCGTCCTAGAGCTTTAACTCTACAAACTCCAAACTCAGCCCAGATCTTCAGACTGATCTGGCCGGGTGTGCTATATCTTTTCTAACTGATCGGACTTACGGTTTTCCTAAAAATGACGTTTAAAACTGGGAAAAATCCCATAGACTTACATTGACGGAATGTTCAAATGAGCCAGCACTTTTCAAATCCCAACTGTCAAAATCCCCAGAATCCTTTGAGCCTCAATCAAACTTCCCTTCTATGTACTGTATTTCTAATCCATTCAAACTCATTGAAACTCATTCAGACTCATCTATCTATCTATCTATCTATCTATCTATCTATCTATCTATCTATCTATCTATCATCTAACCTTATCTATCTATCTATCTATCTATCTATCTATCTATCTATCATCTATCTATCTATCTATCTATCTATCTATCTATCATCTAACCTTATCTATCTATCTATCTATCTATCTATCTATCTATCTATCTATCTATCATCTAACCTTATCTATCTATCTATCTATCTATCTATCTATCTATCATCTATCTATCTATCTATCTATCATCTAACCTTATCTATCTATCTATCTATCTATCTATCTATCTATCTATCTATCTATCTATCTATCATCTATCTATCTATCTATCTATCTATCATCTAACCTTATCTATCTATCTATCTATCATCTATCTATCTATCTATCTATCTATCATCTAACCTTATCTATCTATCTATCTATCTATCTATCTATCATCTATCTATCTATCTATCTATCATTTAACCTTATCTATCTATCTATCTATCTATCTATCTATCTATCTATCTATCTATCTATCTATCATTTAACCTTATCTATCTATCTATCTATCTATCATCTAACCTTATCTATCTATCTATCTATCTATCTATCTATCTATCTATCTATCTATCATCTATCTATCTATCTATCTATCTATCTATCTATCTATCTATCATCTAACCTTATCTATCTATCTATCTATCTATCTATCTATCATCTATCTATCTATCTATCTATCTATCTATCTATCTATCTATCTATCATCTAACCTTATCTATCTATCTATCTATCTATCTATCTATCTATCTATCTATCTATCTATCTATCTATCATCCATCTATCCTTATCTATCTATCTATCTATCTATCATCTAACCTTATCTATCTATCTATCTATCTATCTATCTATCTATCATCTATCTATCTATCTATCTATCTATCTATCTATCTATCTATCTATCATCTAACCTTATCTATCTATCTATCCATCTATCTATCTATCATCTAACCTTATCTATCTATCTATCTATCTATCTATCTATCTATCGATCTATCATCTAACCTTATCTATCTATCACTAGCCAAACTAGAGTCATGCTAGTAGCCTGCTAATCATGCTAGTAACATGCTAGTAACTGGCAATTCATGCTAGTAACATGCTAGCAACTTCGCTAATCATGCTAGTATCATGCTAGTAACTGGCTAATCATGCTAGTAACATGCTAGCAAGTTTGCTAATCATGCTATAAACATGCTAGCAACTTGCTAATCACATTAGAAACATGCTAACGACATGCTAATCATGCTAGAAACATGCTAATGACATGCTAATCATGCTAGAAACAGGCTAACGACATGCTAATCATGCTAGAAACAGGCTAGCAACATGCTAATCATGCTAGAAACATGCTAGCAACATGTTAATCATGCTAGAAACCTGTTAGCAACTTTGCTAATCATGCTAGGAACATGCTAGCGACATGCTAATCATGCTAGAAACATGCTAGCGACATGCTAGTCATGGTAGAAACATGCTAGCGACATGCTAATCATGCTAGAAACATGCTAGCAACTTTGCTAATCATGTTAGAAACATGCTAGCAACTTTGCTAATCATGCTATAAACATGCTAGCGACATGCTAATCATGTTAGAAACATGCTAGCAACTTTGCTAATCATGCTAGGAACATGGTAGCGACATGCTAATCATGCTAGACACATGCTAACGACATGCTAGTCATGGTAGAAACATGCTAGCATCTTTGCTAATCATGCTAGAAACATGCTAGCAACTTTGCTAATCATGCCAGAAACATACTAACTACATGTTAGTCATGTTATAAACATGCTAGCGACATGCTAATCATGCTAGAAACATGCTAGTGACATGCTAGTCATGTTAGAAACATGCTAATCATGCTAGAAACATGCTAGCAACTTTGCTAATCATGTTAGAAACATGCTAGCAACTTTGCTAATCATGCTAGAAACATGCTAGCGACATGCTAATCATGTTAGAAACATGCTACCAACTTTGCTAATCATGCTAGAAACATGTTAACGACATGCTAATCATGCTAGAAACATGCTAGCAACATGCTAGAAACATGCTAGCAACTTTGCTAATCATGTTAGAAACATGCTAGCAACTTTGCTAATAATGTTAGAAACATGCTAGCGACATGCTAATCATGTTAGAACCATGCTAGCAACTTTGCTAATCATGCTACAAACATGCTAACAACTTGTTAATCATGCTAGAAACAGACTAGCAACATGCTAGTAACTTGGTAATAATGTTAGAATCATCTATCTATCTTTCTGTCGATTGATAATCTGACCAATACTATCTATCTATCTATCTATCTATCTGACAGACTACATTCAAACTTTAAAACTTCTAAATATTTCAGACTGAAAACCATCCAAACTTAAAACATCTTAAACTTCTTAAACTATTTAAACTTTTGAAACTTCTTAACTTTTTTAAACTTTTCAAACTTTTTAAACTTTTCAAACTTTTTCAAACTTTCTGGTCCGGCTTTCTCAAGCCAACTTAAAGTTTGTCTTGACGAACTTTTTTTATCTAGTTATTATTATTATTCTTCTGAGACTAAATTTTCTGACTGTATCTCCTCCTAGAGCTTTAACTCTACAAACTCCAAACTCAGCCCAGATCTTCAGACTGGTCTGACTCGAGTTGCTATATCTTTTCTAACTGATCGGACTTATGATTTTCCTAAAAATGCCGATCAAAATTGGGAAAAATCCCATAGACTTACATTGACGGAATGTTCAAATGAGCCAACACTTTTCAAACTCCAACTGTCAAAACTCCCAGAATCCTTTGAGACTCAATCAAGCTTCCCTTCTATGTACTGTATTTCTAATCCATTCAAACTCATTCAAACTCATCTATCTATCTATCTATCTAACCATTACTATCTAACTATCTATCTATCTATCTATCTATCTATCTATCTATGGCTAGCAACCAGAATCATGCTAATAACTTGCTAATCATACTAGAAACATGCTAGTAACTTGCTAATCATGCCACAAACATGCTAGCAACTTTGCTAATCATGCTAGAAACATGCTAGCAATATGCTAACAACTTGCTAATCATGCTAGAAACATGCTAGCAACTTGCTAATCATGCTAGAAACATGCTAGCAACATGCTAACAACTTGCTAATCATGCTAGAAACATGCTAGCAACTTGCTAATCATGCTAGAAACATGCTAGCAACTTGCTAATCATGCTAGAAACATGCTAGAAACATGCTAGCAACATGCTAACAACTTGCTAATCATGCTAGAAACATGCTAACAACTTGCTAATCATGTTAGAAACATGATAGCAACTTGCTAATCATGCTAGAAACATGCTAGCAACTTGCTAATCATGCTAGAAACATGCTAGCAACATGCTAGTCATGGTAAAAAACATGCTAGCAACATGCTAACAACTTGCTAATCATGCTAGAAACATGCTAGCAACTTGCTAATCATGCTAGAAACATGCTAGCAACATGCTAACAACTTGTTAATCATGCTAGAAACATGCTAGCAATATGCTAGCAACTTGCTAATCATGCTAGAAACATGCTAGCAATATGCTAACAACTTGCTAATCATGCTAGAAACATGCTAGAAACATGCTAGCAACATGCTAACAACTTGCTAATCATGCTAGAAACATGCTAGAAACATGCTAGCAACATGCTAACAACTTGCTAATCATGCTAGCAACATGCTAATAACTGGATAATCATGCTAGAAACATGCTATAAAACTTTTTAAACTGTTTAAACTTTTTAAACTCTTTCAAACTTTCTGGTCCGGCTTTCTCAAGCCAACTTAAAGTTTGTCTTGACGAACTTTTTTATCTAGTTATTATTATTATTCTTCTGAGACTAAATTTTCTGACTGTATCTCCTCCTAGAGCTTTAACTCTACAAACTCCAAACTCAGCCCAGATCTTCAGACTGGTCTGACTCGAGTTGCTATATCTTTTCTAACTGATCGGACTTACGATTTTCCTAAAAATGCCGATCAAAATTGGGAAAAATCCCATAGACTTACATTGACGGAATGTTCAAATGAGCCAACACTTTTCAAACTCCAACTGTCAAAACTCCCAGAATCCTTTGAGACTCAATCAAGCTTCCCTTCTATGTACTGTATTTCTAATCCATTCAAACTCATTCAAACTCATCTATCTATCTAACCATTACTATCTAACTATCTATCTATCTATCTATCTATCTATCTATGGCTAGCAACCAGAATCATGCTAATAACTTGCTAATCATACTAGAAACATGCTAGTAACTTGCTAATCATGCCACAAACATGCTAGCAACTTTGCTAATCATGCTAGAAACATGCTAGCAATATGCTAACAACTTGCTAATCATGCTAGAAACATGCTAGCAACTTGCTAATCATGCTAGAAACATGCTAGCAACATGCTAAAAACTTGCTAATCATGCTAGAAACATGCTAGCAACTTGCTAATCATGCTAGAAACATGCTAGCAACTTGCTAATCATGCTAGAAACATGCTAGAAACATGCCAGCAACATGCTAACAACTTGCTAATCATGCTAGAATCATGCTAACAACTTGCTAATCATGTTAGAAACATGCTAGCAACTTGCTAATCATGCTAGAAACATGCTAGCAACATGCTAATCATGCTAGAAACATGCTAGCAACATGCTAGTCATGGTAAAAAACATGCTAGCAACATGCTAACAACTTGCTAATCATGCTAGAAACATGCTAGCAACTTGCTAATCATGCTAGAAACATGCTAGCAACATGCTAACAACTTGTTAATCATGCTAGAAACATGCTAGCAATATGCTAGCAACTTGCTAATCATGCTAGAAACATGCTAGCAATATGCTAACAACTTGCTAATCATGCCACAAACATGCTAGAAACATGCTAGCAACATGCTAACAACTTGCTAATCATGCTAGAAACATGCTAGCAACTTGCTAATCATGCTAGAAACATGCTAGCAACATGCTAACAACTTGCTAATCATGTTAGAAACATGCTAGCAACATGCTAACAACTTGCTAATCATGCTAGCAACATGCTAATAACTGGATAATCATGCTAGAAACATGCTATAAAACTTTTTAAACTGTTTAAACTTTTTAAACTCTTTCAAACTTTCTGGTCCGGCTTTCTCAAGCCAACTTAAAGTTTGTCTTGACAAACTTTTTTATCTAGTTATTATTATTCTTCTGAGACTAAAATTTCTGACTGTATCTCCTCCTAGAGCTTTAACTCTACAAACTCCAAACTCAGCCCAGATCTTCAGACTGGTCTGACTCGAGTTGCTATATCTTTTCTAACTGATCGGACTTACGATTTTCCTAAAAATGCCGATCAAAATTGGGAAAAATCCCATAGACTTACATTGACGGAATGTTCAAATGAGCCAACACTTTTCAAACTCCAACTGTCAAAACTCCCAGAATCCTTTGAGACTCAATCAAGCTTCCCTTCTATGTACTGTATTTCTAATCCATTCAAACTCATTCAAACTCATCTATCTATCTATCTATCTATCTATCTATCTAACCATTACTATCTAACTATCTATCTATCTATCTATCTATCTATGGCTAGCAACCAGAATCATGCTAATAACTTGCTAATCATACTAGAAACATGCTAGTAACTTGCCAATCATGCCACAAACATGCTAGCAACTTAGCTAATCATGCTAGAAACATGCTAGCAATATGCTAACAACTTGCTAATCATGCTAGAAACATGCTAGCAACTTGCTAATCATGCTAGAAACATGCTAGCAACATGCTAACAACTTGCTAATCATGCTAGAAACATGCTAGTAACTTGCTAATCATGTTAGAAACATGCTAGCAACTTGCTAATCATGCTAGAAACATGCTAGAAACATGCTAGCAACATGCTAACAACTTGCTAATCATGCTAGAAACATGCTAACAACTTGCTAATCATGTTAGAAACATGCTAGCAACTTGCTAATCATGCTAGAAACATGCTAGCAACTTGCTAATCATGCTAGAAGCATGCTAGCAACATGCTAGCCATGGTAAAAAAACATGCTAGCAACATGCTAACAACTTGCTAATCATGCTAGAAACATGCTAGCAACATGCTAACAACTTGTTAATCATGTTAGAAACATGCTAGCAATATGCTAGCAACTTGCTAATCATGCTAGAAACATGCTAGCAATATGCTAACAACTTGCTAATCATGCTAGAAACATGCTAGAAACATGCTAGCAACATGCTAACAACTTGCTAATCATGCTAGAAACATGCTAGCAACTTGCTAATCATGTTAGAAATATGCTAGCAACATGCTAACAACTTGCTAATCATGTTAGAAACATGCTAGCAACATGCTAACAAC
This sequence comes from Cirrhinus mrigala, assembly GCA_036247105.1. NCBI lineage: Eukaryota > Metazoa > Chordata > Actinopteri > Cypriniformes > Cyprinidae > Cirrhinus > Cirrhinus mrigala. Next base: position 93,500 of record JAMKFB010000312.1, read on the forward strand.
TTGCTAATCATGCTAGCAACATGCTAATAACTGGATAATCATGCTAGAAACATGCTATAAAACTTTTTAAACTGTTTAAACTTTTTAAACTCTTTCAAACTTTCTGGTCCGGCTTTCTCAAGCCAACTTAAAGTTTGTCTTGACGAACTTTTTTATCTAGTTATTAAGTTGGCTTGAGAAAGCCAACTTACTGATCTGCTATTTAAACTTCCAGTTATTATTATTATTATTATTATTATTATTATTATTATTAAGTTGGCTTGAGAAAGCCAACTTACTGATATGCTATTTAAACTTATTATTATTATTATTATTATTCTTACTAAAACTGTTAACTCTAACTCGTCCTAGAGCTTTAACTCTACAAACTCCAAACTCAGCCCAGATCTTCAGACTGATCTGGCCAGGTGTGCTATATCTTTTCTAACTGATCGGACTTACGGTTTTCCTAAAAATGACGTTTAAAACTGGGAAAAATCCCATAGACTTACATTGACGGAATGTTCAAATGAGCCAACACTTTTCAAATTCCAACTGTCAAAACTCCCAGAATCCTTTGAGACTCCATCAAACTTCCCTTCTATGTACTGTATTTCTAATCCATTCAAACTCACTCAAACTCATCTATCTATCTAGCTATCTAGCTATCGTCTATCTATCTATCCATCTATCTATCTATCTATCATCTATCTATCTATCTATCTATCTATCTATCTATCTATCTATCATCTATCTATTACTATCTATCTATCATCTAACCATTACTATCTATCTATCTATCTATCTATCTATCATCTAGCCATTACTATCTATCTATCTATGGCTAGCAACCAGAATCATGCTAGCAAATTTGCTAATCATGCTAGAAACATGCTAGTCATGCTAGAAACATGCTAAGAACTTGTTAATCATGCTAGGAACATGCTAGCAACTTGCTAATAATGCTAGAAACATGCTAGCAACATGCTAACAACTTGCTAATCATGATAGAAACATGCTAGCAACTTGCTAATCAAGCTAGAAACATGCTAGCAACATGCTAACAACTTGTTAATCATGCTAGAAACATGCTAGCAACTTGCTAATCATGTTAGAAAAACACTAGCAACATGCTAATCATGTTAGCAACATGCTAGCAACTTGCTAATCATGCTAGCAACATGCTAGTAACTTGTTAATCATGCTAGCAAAATGTTAATCATGCTAGAAACATGCTAGCAACATGTTAACAACTTGCTAATCATGCTAGCAACATGCTAGTAACTGGCTAACCATGCTAAAAACATGCTAGCAACATGCTAATCATGCTAGAAACATGCTAGCAACTTGCTAATCATGCTAGAAACATGCTAGCAACATGCTAACAACTTGCTAATCATGCTAGAAACATGTTAGCAACTTGTTAATCATGCTAGCAACATGCTAGCAACTTGCTAATCATGCTAGCAACATGCTAGTAACTTGCAAATCATGCTAGCAACATGTTAATCATGCTAGAAACATGCTAGCAACATGCTAACAACTTGCTAATCATGCTAGCAACATGCTAGCAACTTGCTAATCATGCTAGAAACGTGCAAGCAACTTGCTAATCATGCTAGAAACATGCTAGCAACATGCTAATCATGCTAGAAACGTGCTAGCAACTTGCTAATCATGCTAGAAACATGCTAGCAACTTGCTAATCATGCTAGAAACATGCTAGCAACATGCTAACAACTTGCTAATCATGCTAGAAACATGCTAGCAACTTGCTAATCATGCTAGCAACATGCTAGTAACTTGCTAATCGTGTTGGAAACATGCTAGCAACTTGTTAATCATGCTAGCAACATGCTAGTAACTTGCTAATCATGCTAGTAACATGCTACTAACGTGCTAGTAACTTGTTAATCATGTTAAAAAATGTTAACAACATGCTAGCAACTTGCTAATAATGTTAGAATCATACTAACAACATGGTAATTATCTATCTGACTGAATTTAAACTTTAAAACTTCAAACTATTTCAATCTGAAAACCATCCAAACTTAAAACTTTTTAAAACTTCTTAAACTTTTCAAACTTTTCAAACTTTCTGGTCCGGCTTTCTCAAGCCAACTTAAAGTTTGTCTTGACGAACTTTTTTATCTAGTTATTATTATTATTCTGAGACTAAATTTTCTGACTGTATCTCCTCCTAGAGCTTTAACTCTACAAACTCCAAACTCAGCCCAGATCTTCAGACTGGTCTGACTCGAGTTGCTATATCTTTTCTAACTGATCGGACTTACAATTTTCCTAAAAATGCCGATCAAAATTGGGAAAAATCCCATAGACTTACATTGACGGAATGTTCAAATGAGCCAACACTTTTCAAACTCCAACTGTCAAAACTCCCAGAATCCTTTGAGACTCAATCAAGCTTCCCTTCTATGTACTGTATTTCTAATCCATTCAAACTCATTCAAACTCATCTATCTATCTATCTATCTAACCATTACTATCTAACTATCTATCTATCTATCTATCTATCTATGGCTAGCAACCAGAATCATGCTAATAACTTGCTAATCATACTAGAAACATGCTAGCAACTTGCTAATCATGCCACAAACATGCTAGCAACTTTGCTAATCATGCTAGAAACATGCTAGCAATATGCTAACAACTTGCTAATCATGCTAGAAACATGCTAGCAACTTGCTGATCATGCTAGAAACATGCTAGCAACTTGCTAATCATGCTAGAAACATGCTAGCAACATGCTAACAACTTGCTAATCATGCTAGAAACATGCTAGCAACTTGCTAATCATGTTAGAAACATGCTAGCAACTTGCATATCATGCTAGAAACATGCTAGCAACATGCTAGTCATGCTAAAAAACATGCTAGCAACATGCTAACAACTTGCTAATCATGCTAGAAACATGCTAGCAACATGCTAACAACTTGCTAATCATGCTAGAAACATGCTAGCAACTTGCTAATCATGCTAGAAACATGCTAGCAACATGCTAACAACTTGCTAATCATGCTAGAAACATGCTAGCAACTTGCTAATCATGCTAGAAACATGCTAGCAACATGCTAACAACTTGCTAATCATGCTAGAAACATGCTAGCAACTTGCTAATCAGGCTAGAAACATGCTAGCAACATGCTAACAACTTGCTAATCATGCTAGAAACATGCTAGCAACTTGCTAATCATGCTAGAAACATGCTAGCAACTTGCTAATCATGCTAGAAACATGCTAGCAACATGCTAGTCATGCTAAAAAAACATGCTAGCAACATGCTAACAACTTGCTAATCATGTTAGAAACATGCTAGCAACTTGCTAATCATGCTAGAGACATGCTAGCAACATGCTAACAACTTGTTAATCATGCCAGAAACATGCTAGCAATGCTAGCAACTTGCTAATCATGCTAGAAACATGCTAGCAACATGCTAACAACTTGCTAATAATGCTAGAAACATGCTAGCAACTTGCTAATCATGCTAGAAACATGCTAGCAACATGCTAACAACTTGCTAATCATGTTAGAAACATGCTAGCAACATGTTAATTATGTTAGAAACATGCTAGCAACATGCTAATAACTGGCTAATCATGCTAGAAACATGCTATAAAACTTTTTAAACTTTTTAAACTTTTCAAACTCTTTCAAACTTTCTGGTCCGGCTTTCTCAAGCCAACTTAAAGTTTGTCTTGACGAACTTTTTTATCTAGTTATTATTATTCTTCTGAGACTAAAATTTCTGACTGTATCTCCTCCTAGAGCTTTAACTCTACAAACTCCAAACTCAGCCCAGATCTTCAGACTGGTCTGACTCGAGTTGCTATATCTTTTCTAACTGATCGGACTTACGATTTTCCTAAAAATGCCGATCAAAATTGGGAAAAATCCCATAGACTTACATTGACGGAATGTTCAAATGAGCCAACACTTTTCAAACTCCAACTGTCAAAACTCCCAGAATCCTTTGAGACTCAATCAAGCTTCCCTTCTATGTACTGTATTTCTAATCCATTCAAACTCATTCAAACTCATCTATCTATCTATCTATCTATCTATCTAACCATTACTATCTAACTATCTATCTATCTATCTATCTATCTATCTATGGCTAGCAACCAGAATCATGCTAATAACTTGCTAATCATACTAGAAACATGCTAGTAACTTGCCAATCATGCCACAAACATGCTAGCAACTTAGCTAATCATGCTAGAAACATGCTAGCAATATGCTAACAACTTGCTAATCATGCTAGAAACATGCTAGCAACTTGCTAATCATGCTAGAAACATGCTAGCAACATGCTAACAACTTGCTAATCATGCTAGAAACATGCTAGTAACTTGCTAATCATGTTAGAAACATGCTAGCAACTTGCTAATCATGCTAGAAACATGCTAGAAACATGCTAACAACTTGCTAATCATGCTAGAAACATGCTAACAACTTGCTAATCATGTTAGAAACATGCTAGCAACTTGCTAATCATGCTAGAAACATGCTAGCAACTTGCTAGAAACATGCTAGAAACATGCTAGCAACATGCTAGTCATGCTAAAAAACATGCTAGCAACATGCTAACAACTTGCTAATCATGCTAGAAACATGCTAGCAACATGCTAACAACTTGCTAATCATGCTAGAAACATGCTAGCAACTTGCTAATCATGCTAGAAACATGCTAGCAACATGCTAACAACTTGCTAATCAGGCTAGAAACATGCTAGCAACATGCTAACAACTTGCTAATCATGCTAGAAACATGCTAGCAACTTGCTAATCATGCTAGAAACATGCTAGCAACATGCTAGTCATGCTAAAAAAACATGCTAGCAACATGCTAACAACTTGCTAATCATGTTAGAAACATGCTAGCAACTTGCTAATCATGCTAGAGACATGCTAGCAACATGCTAACAACTTGTTAATCATGCCAGAAACATGCTAGCAATACTAGCAACTTGCTAATCATGCTAGAAACATGCTAGCAACTTGCTAACAACTTGCTAATCATGCTAGAAACATGCTAGCAACTTGCTAATCATGCTAGAAACATGCTAGCAACATGCTAACAACTTGCTAATCATGCTAGAAACATGCTAGCAATATGCTAACAACTTGCTAATCATGTTAGAAACATGTTAGCAACTTGCTAATCATGCTAGAAACATGCTAGCAACATGCTAACAACTTGCTAATCATGCTAGAAACATGCTAGCAACATGCTAGTCATGCTAAAAAACATGCTAGCAACATGCTAACAACTTGCTAATCATGTTAGAAACATGCTAGCAACTTGCTAATCATGCTAGAGACATGCTAGCAACATGCTAACAACTTGTTAATCATGCCAGAAACATGCTAGCAATACTAGCAACTTGCTAATCATGCTAGAAACATGCTAGCAACTTGCTAACAACTTGCTAATCATGCTAGAAACATGCTAGCAACTTGCTAATCATGCTAGAAACATGCTAGCAACATGCTAACAACTTGCTAATCATGCTAGAAACATGCTAGCAATATGCTAACAACTTGCTAATCATGTTAGAAACATGTTAGCAACTTGCTAATCATGCTAGAAACATGCTAGCAACATGCTAACAACTTGTTAATCATGCTAGAAACATGCTAGCAACTTGCTAACAACTTGCTAATCATGCTAGAAACATGCTAGCAATATGCTAACAACTTGCTAATCATGTTAGAAACATGCTAGCAACATGTTAACAACTTGCTAATCATGCTAGAAACATGCTAGCAATATGCTAACAACTTGCTAATCATGTTAGAAACATGTTAGCAACTTGCTAATCATGCTAGAAACATGCTAGCAACATGCTAACAACTTGTTAATCCTGCTAGAAACATGCTAGCAACTTGCTAATCATGCTAGAAACATGCTAGCAACATGCTAACAACTTGCTAATCATGTTAGAAACATGCTAGCAACATGTTAATTATGTTAGAAACATGCTAGCAACATGCTAACAACTTGCTAATCATGCTAGCAACATGCTAATAACTGGCTAATCATGTTAGAAACATGCTATAAAACTTTGTAAACTTTTTAAACTTTTCAAACTCTTTCAAACTTTCTGGTCCGGCTTTCTCAAGCCAACTTAAAGTTTGTCTTGACGAACTTTTTTATCTAGTTATTATTATTCTTCTGAGACTAAATTTTCTGACTGTATCTCCTCCTAGAGCTTTAACTCTACAAACTCCAAACTCAGCCCAGATCTTCAGACTAGTCTGACTCGAGTTGCTATATCTTTTCTAACTGATCGGACTTACGATTTTCCTAAAAATGCCGATTAAAATTGGGAAAAATCCCATAGACTTACATTGACGGAATGTTCAAATGAGCCAACACTTTTCAAACTCCAACTGTCAAAACTCCCAGAATCCTTTGAGACTCAGTCAAGCTTCCCTTCTATGTACTGTATTTCTAATCCATTCAAACTCATTCAAACTCATCTATCTATCTATCTAACCATTACTATCTATCTAACTATCTATCCATTTATCTATCTATGGCTAGCAACCAGAATCATGCTAGTAACTTGCTAATCATGCTAAAATCATGCTAGCAACTTTGCTAATCATACTAGAAACATGCTAGCAACTTGTTAATCATGCTAGAAACATGCTAGCAACTTGTTAATCATGCTAGAAATATGCTAGCAACTTTGCTAATCATACTAGAAACATGCTAGCAACTTGCTAATCATGCTAGAAATATGCTAACAATCATGCTAGAAACATGCTAGCAACTTGTTAATCATGCTAGAAACATGCTAGCAACTTGCTAATCATGCTAGAAACATGCTAATCATGTTAGAAACATGCTAGCAACTTGCTAATCATGCTAGAAACATGCTAACAATCATGCTAGAAACATGCTAACAACTTGCTAATCATGTTAGAAACATGTTAACAACTTGCTAATCATGCTAGCAACATGCTAACAACTTGCTAATCATGCTAGAAACATGCTAGCAACTTGCTAATCATGTTAGAAACATGCTAGCAACTTGCTAATCATGCTAGAAACATGCTAGAAACATGCTAACAACTTGCTAATCACGCTAGAAACATGCTAGAAACATGCTAACAACTTGCTAATCATGCTAGCAACATGCTAGCAACTTGCTAATCATGTTAGAAACATGCTAGCAACTTGCTAATCATGCTAGAAACATGCTAGCAACTTGCTAATCATGCTAGAAACATGCTAGCAACATGCTAATCATGCTAGCAACATGCTAACAACTTGCTAATCATGCTAGAAACATGCTAGCAACTTGCTAATCATGCCAGAAACATGCTAGCAACTTGCTAATCATGCCATGGTCCGGCTTTCTCAAGCCAACTTAAAGTTTGTCTTGACGAACTTTTTTATCTAGTTAAGTTGGCTTGAGAAAGCCAACTTACTGATCTGCTATTTAAACTTCCAGTTATTATTATTATTATTATTATTATTATTATTATTAAGTTGGCTTGAGAAAGCCAACTTACTGATCTGCTATTTAGAATTCCAGTTATTATTATTATTATTATTAGGTTGGCTTGAGAAAGCCAACCTACTGATCTGCTACTTAAGCTTATTATTATTATTATTATTCTTCTTAGCCAAATTTTCAAACGCTACTCCTCCTAGAGCTTTAACTCTACAAACTCCAAACTCAGCCTAGATCTTCAGACTGGTCTGACTCGAGTTGCTATATCTCTTCAAACTGATCGGACTTACGGTTTTCCTAAAAATGACATTTAAAACTGGGAAAAATCCCATAGACTTACATTGACGGAATGTTCAAATGAGCCAACACTATTCAAATTTCAACTGTCAAAATCCCCAGAATCCTTTGAGACTCAATCAAGCTTCCCTTCTATGTACTGTATTTCTAATCCATTCAAACTCATTCAAACTCATCTATCTATCTATCTATCTATCTATCTATCTATCTATCTATCTATCTATCTATCTATCTATCTATCTATCTATCACTAGCCAAACTAGAGTCATGCTAGTAGCCTGCTAATCATGCTAGTAACATGCTAGTAACTGGCTAATCATGCTAATAACATGCTAACAACATGCTAATCATGTTAGAAACAGACTAACAACATGCTAGTAACTTGCTAATCATGCTAGAAACATGCTAGCAACTTGCTAATCATGCTAGAAACATGCTAGCAACTTGCTAATCATGCTAGAAACATACTAGCAACTTGCTAATCATTCTAAAAACATGTTAGCAACTTGTTAATCATTCTAAAAACATGCTAGCAACTTGCTAATCATTCTAAAAACATGCTAGCAACTTGCTAATCATGTTAAAAACATGCTAGCAACATGCTAATCATGCTAGAAACATGCTAGCAACTTGCTAATCATGCTAGAAACATGCTAGCAACTTGCTAATCATGTTAAGACCATGCTAGCAACATGCTAGCAACTTGCTAATCATGCTAGAAACATGCTAGCAACTTGCTAATCATGCTAGAAACATACTAGCAACTTGTTAACAACTTGCTAATCATGTTAGAAACATGCTAGCAACTTGCTAATCATGCTAGAAACATGCTAGCAACTTGCTAATCATTCTAAAAACATGCTAGCAACTTGCTAACAACTTGCTAATCATGTTAGAAACATGCTAGCAACTTGTTAATCATGCTAGAAACATCCTTAGCAACCACCCTGGGCACCTTAACAACCGGCCTAGCAACCACCCCAAGTACCCTAGCAACCGCATAGCAACACCATAGCAACGACTCCTGTTACCTTAGCAACTGCATAGCAACACCCTAGCAACCACCCTGGATACCTTAGCAACCGCATAGCAACACCCTAGCAACCACCCTGGATACCCTAGCAACCGCATAGCAACACCCTAGCAACCACCCTGGGTACCCTAGCAACCGCATAGCAACACCCTAGCAACCACCCTGGATACCCTAGCAACGGCATAGCAACACCTTAGCAACCACCCTGGGTATCTTAGCAACCGGCCTAGCAACCACCCCAAGTACCCTAGCAACCGCATAGCAACACCCTAGCAACCACCCCGTTACCTTAGCAACCGCATAGCAACACCCTAGCAACCACCCCGTTACCTTGGCAACCGCATAGCAACACCCTAGCAACCACCTGTTATCATGTTAATAAAATGTTAAACATGTTAACAACATGCTAGTAAAATGCTAATCATGCTAGAATCATTCTAGTAACTTGCTAATTGTTATCTATCTACTTATCTATCTATCTATCTATCTATCTATCTATCTATCATCTAACCATTACTATCTATCTATCTATCTATCTCTGACAGACTGTATTGCCTTCAAAACATTCAAACTTTAACCTTTTAAAACTACTTTAGACTTCAAACCATTACAGACTGAAAACCGTCAAATGGAAAACTTTTTAAAACTTTGTAAACTTTTTAAACTATAAACTTTTCAAACTTTTTCAAACTTTCTGGTCCAGCTTTCTCAAGCCAACCTAAAGTTTGTCTTGACAAACTTTACTATCTAGTTATTATTATTCTTCTGAGACTAAATTTTCTGACTGTATCTCCTCCTACAGCTTTAACTCTACAAACTCCGAACTCAGCCCAGATCTTCAGACTGGTCTGACTCGAGTTGCTATATCTTTTCTAACTGATCGGACTTACGACTTTCCTAAAAATGCCGATTAAAATTGGGAAAAATCCCATAGACTTACATTGACGGAATGTTCAAATGAGCCAACACTTTTCAAACTCCAACTGTCAAAACTCCCAGAATCCTTTGAGACTCAATCACACTTCCCTTCTATGTACTGTATTTCTAATCCATTCAAACTCATTCAAACTCATCTATCTATCTATCTATCTAACCATTACTATCTATCTATCTATCTGTGGCTAGCAAACAGAAACATGCTAGCAACTTGCTAATCATGCTAGAAACATGCTAGCAACATGCTAACAACTTGCTAATCATGCTAGAAACATGCTAGCACCTTGCTAATCCTGCCAGAAACATGCTAACAACTTGCTAATCATGCTAGAAACATGCTAGCAACTTGCTAATCATGTTAGAAACATGCTAGCAACTTGCTAATCATGCTAGAAACATGCTAGCAACATGCTAACAACTTGCTAATCATGCTAGAAACATGCTAGCACCTTGCTAATCCTGCCAGAAACATGCTAACATCTTGCTAATCATGCTAGAAACATGCTAGCAACTTGCTAATCATGTTAGAAACATGCTAGCAACTTGCTAATCATGCTAGAAACATGCTAGCAACTTGCTAATCATGCTAGAAACATGCTAGCACCTTGCTAATCCTGCCAGAAACATGCTAACACCTTGCTAATCATGTTAGAAACATGCTAGCAACATGCTAACAACTTGCTAATCATGTTAGAAACATGCTAGCAACTTGCTAATCATGCTAGAAACATGCTAGCAACATGCTAACAACTTGCTAATCATGCTAGAAACATGCTAGCACCTTGCTAATCCTGCCAGAAACATGCTAACAACTTGCTAATCATGCTAGAAACATGCTAGCAACATGCTAATCATGTTAGAAACATGCTAGCAACTTGCTAATCCTGCCAGAAACATGCTAACAACTTGCTAATCATGCTAGAAACATGCTAGCAACTTGCTAATCATGTTAGAAACATGCTAGCAACTTGCTAATCATGCTAGAAACATGCTAGCAACATGCTAACAACTTGCTAATCATGCTAGAAACATGCTAGCACCTTGCTAATCCTGCCAGAAACATGCTAGCAACATGCTAACAACTTGCTAATCGTGCTAGAAACATGCTAGCAACATGCTAATCATGCTAGAAATATGCTAGCAACTTGCTAATCATGCTAGAAACATGCTAGCACCTTGCTAATCATGCTAGAAACATGCTAACAACTTGCTAATCATGCTAGAAACATGTTAGCAACTTGCTAATCATGCTAGAAACATGCTAGCAACTTGCTAATCATGCTAAAATCATGCTAGCAACTTTGCTAATCATACTAGAAACATGCTAGCAACTTGCTAATCATGCTAAAATCAGGCTAGGAACTTGCTAATCATGCTAGAAACATGCTAGCAACTTGCTAATCATGCTAGAAACATGCTAGCAACATGCTAACACCTTGCTAATCATGTTAGAAACATGCTAGCAACATGCTAACAACTTGCTAATCATGCTAGAAACATGTTAGTAACTTGCGAAATATGCTAGCAACATCCTAACAACTTGCTAATCATGCTAGAAACATGCTAGCAACTTGCTAATCAAGCTAGAAACATGCTAGCAACTTGCTAATCATGTTAAAAACATGCTAGCTACTTGCTAATCATGCCAGAAACATGCTAGCAACATGCTATTAACTTGCTAATAATGTTAATTATCTATTTATCTATCTATATAGATTTTCTGATTCTGATTCTAAAACTTAGCAACCACCGAAGGTACCCTAGCAACCACATAGCAACACCATAGCAACCATCATGGTTACCTTAGCAACCACACAGCAACACCCTAGTAACCACCCTGGGTACCCTAGAAACCGTCCTAGCAACCACATAACAACCCCTTAGCAACCACCCTGAGTACCATAGCAACTGCATAGCAACACCTTAGCAACCAACCAGAGTACCCTAGCAACCATATATAAACACCCTAGCAATCACCCCTAGTACAATAGCAACCCCTTGGCAATGAACTCGGGTACCCTTAGCAACTATATAGCAACACCCTTGTAACCGTATCACACTGAGCTTTTTAGATAGATTTTAATAGAAAAAATAAATACTGAAATACACACAAAAAGAATATGCTCATTGTCTGTTCAGTACATTTATTTTTGTAACAATGTGATTGTGATTTTTTTTTATTTCACTCCATATCAGGTTGTTTGGAAAACATTCCATATCAAAGACATTGATATAGAATATACATTTATGTCTGATAGATTTTTATAATTAAATGTATAATTTGCCATGCGATGGCCACACATTATTTGTTATAAAATGATCAAGAAAGACAAACTCAAGTAATTATGCTTAAAATAGAATTTTATTTGGTTTATGCCCATTTGGATCGCACTTAGTTTGGAACCTCACCCTTAAGCATGACAAACTGGAGTAAAAAGCTCCAGAATGACTTACTCTTGGGATCACTGGAACACAGAAGCCTTTCCACCACGTCAAGGTGGCGATCCTTGGAAAGGACATTCACTCTCCATTCATTCTTTACCTAACACACTCATACATGCATACATACATGCATACATTCATACATAGATACATACGCATACACACCTTCCCTATATAACACATTCACACTCACAGGCACACAATAAGTAGAACCAAAATGTAACAAGATTAGTCATATACACTGAATTTATTTGCGTTTGTATTAGCATTAGTATTTCTCAAAACTATAAAATAAAGTTACAGAAGTGTTGTATGAGAGATCAATGCCTTTTTTTATATGTGATGTATCTATTCTAAAACACAATACACAGGATCATGATAGCTGTAATATGTCTGTAGTACTCCTGCTCTGACATTCGATTGTGCACCGCTTATGAACACAGGATCCAGAAGAGTGTTGTTTTCTGTTGTCCCGGTGCTGATTAGCTGTGTGTATCCTTTATCTTCAAACAAATTGAGAATAGGTTTGTTGCGATGAGACAGCTGATCTTCATTAAAGTCTCCACACACTATGACAGGCCTGAAATCTATGATCTCCAGAGATGTCAAGAGGGCGTTCAGGTTTGCCAAAAACTCTGCTAAATTGTAACTGGGTGGTCTGTAGATCACTGCAATAAGTGCTTGTTTGGGGGCTTCTATCTTCAAAACCAAATATTCCAGGTCAGTAACATTCTGTATGTACATCAGAGGAGAAACCTGAAAGCTGTTCTTCACATAAATGGCCACTCCACCACCATTCTTGTTTGCCAAATGCACATAGTTTGTGTAAGATGCATGTCTGTTGCGTTTGTACATGGTGTATCCATCCAGATGTAGATATGCAGGAACAGCTGAGCCTGACAGGTGTGTTTCAGTGAGACACAAAACATCAGCCAATAGAAGTTCATGGTGGCATTTTAAATCCTCCACATGACACTCCAGTCCCTCTGTGTTATGATGAATGATTTTAAGAGCTGAACTCATTTTTGGATCCTGCACAATGTGAAGGATGGGTTGGACATTGTGAAAATCTGCTTTTGGCATGTTCTCCAAGGAGGCACTTATTTCTGGATCACAGAAAATTTTCTTTTCATCAAAGTCAGTAATATGAAGTCCACTGAGTGATGTTGTTCTGCTGAGTGCAACATATGCCATGCCTGGTTCAAATATGTGCTTCAGAGATACAACAGCACAATCAGTTGTCATTCCTTGGACTTTATGGATGGTGCATGCAAAAGCAAGTTTCATAGGAAATTGTCTTCGCACTGTACCTTTTTTTTTTAGTGATTCCTCCAACCTCTCAATATAGACAATATTGTTGTCTCCATCAGGTGCTTTGTTGCGATGTTTCTGTCCAGCAGTCACATTATCTAGATGAAGACCAATTAACTGAACAACAAGAACACCACCTTGAGTTTGAGCTGTTATTTTTGCCACCTGGCCAAACGTACCATTAACTAGCCCATCTTCTACATCAATATTTCTAGTAAGCATCACTCGTGCACCAATAGCAATCTGCAGTGTGTCAATAAGGTCACGTTTGTCTCCGTTAAATGGTGCAGCTTGCCTTTTCATTTCACCTGTTCGTGGATCTTTTTTGTAATCATGTGCATCAATGTTAATGATATCTGAAAAGCGTGAGGATATGGCTTCAGTGTTGTGATTGTCTACCTCTTTGTTGGTTGCATAGATGTGTAAAGCATCAACAGGACACTCTTCAGGGGAGGATCTTATGACAGCTTCCAACATGCACTTGTCTGCATTAGTAATTTTTGCATGCTTCTGTTTCACTCTTAGACGGTTGAGCAGTTCAGCATATGCAAGATCATCTCTCTGCCTCATTATCTGTGTCAGTGTTACCATTTGAAAATTATCTTTCCAGAAGTCCAGCACATGGTCCTCGTATACACAGAGTGGTTTTGCTCTTCCTAGCGGTGGCAGCTGAAAGAAATCACCAACAGCGAGTATGGACAATCCACCAAAAGGTTTCTGGTTTCCTTTAATCTGCTGCAGTCTCCAGTTCACATATGCAAACAACTGTTTTGACACCATTGAGATTTCATCGATAATTAAAATGCGTGCATTAGAAAGGTCTGCCCTCATTTCATCCAAGCTGTTTCCCAGACCTTGGTATGGAGGCTTCAAGCTTCTTGGGAGCTTCAAAAGACAGTGCAGTGTTTTACCTGAGATATTAAAGGCTGCAGTGCCTGTGAATGCAGTTAAAAGAACAGTAGGCTGTGAAATGTCAGTATGCTCTTGCATGCATGGAAGCCTACACAGGATTTTGGATGCTTGTGCATAAATAGTTTTAATAACGTGTGATTTACCAACTCCGGCTCCTCCATTCAAAAAATACAGAAACGGTTGTGGGCTCTCACCAGAAACGTATCTTTTGCACCAGTCTCGCACAGCGTAAAATATGGAAGCTTGTGTTTGATTCAAGCTCTGATACATTTTGCGAATCTGTGCATGATTTAGCTGGGCAGCTTCCATGAGTGGCATAGCTGTGTTACTGACAAAGGTAGATGCTGTGTATTCAGGAATGTCTTCTTGCTCATTCACTTCATTAGGATCAGTGGGTTCGCGTTCCATAAGGCTTTCCAATCTGATCAGTTCGTTTGCTGGTGCCAGTGTAGTCCATGCATCTTCAACTGGACCATTCTTTTCAAAATCTTCAATTGCCTGTTCTATTGCCTCATTGTGTTTTTCATATTTGTCACGGTTTACATTTACAATGTTGTACACACGCTGCAGTTCATCAGTGCCTGGTAGTTTTACTGAAGCAAATGCATAAAATGATTCGTATGTCGGGAATCTTGTAGACTTAAGTTGTTCATCTCTACGATATGGTAGATAAAGCTTTAGAAGAGTTCCATAGAATTTTTCTGGGTTTTTCTGCTGTGAAAAACGAGCAAATCTAATAACAGCAGGCTTTCCCCTTGTTCTTTTCTGTATGTGTCCCATGTTTTGTTGGAGTGGCAAAACATGTTTACCCTTTTTCTGTCTTCCATAAGCAATGCGATATTCACTTGCAAATTCAGCCATGCACATGTTCTCAAATTCAGGTTGATTTGGTCTGGCCTTGTACTTGTCTGGCAATCCTGTCATCCATACATTCTCTACGTCATCATCCATAGTCTGCAAGTACCTAATTGGTAAACTCATCTTTACAGCGTTGTCATCAGTAGGTATGAAAATGACAGCACGTGATGATGATTTCAATTTCAGACTGCATGTGCGAGCGACTGCCTCTTGAGCGCTGACCTCTCTGTTCTTTGAATAGGCATTCATGACCTGCTTCATGCACTCACGTTCTGACAGGTTATCATGGCTTGAGTCTTTTATCACTCTCCTCAAGTAATCACTCATCTCATGTTCAGCTTTGGAAATATATGAGAGCATGTACATGATACAGCTGTAGGGGTTCAGAATGAACTGTATGTCCATGTTTGCATTCCAAGCTCTTAATAACATTGGATTGTAGCCATTAACCCAGCAGTCCTGTGGTCGTCTCTCCATAACTATTAAACTTGATGTAGACAGAGCCTCAATATGTTTCTCATACTCTTCATAAGTCATGTTTACTTGATTAAGTAGCTGTGCAATGGTTTCAAAATTCTGATTTGAGTCATTTAGTAGATCCCACACTTTCTGAAGCTGTTCTTTTGCAACACTGGCATAATCTCTTTCCTCTGATTGATTCTCTTCATCAGACTGATCTACAGGAGGTGGTCTGGGGCGGGTTATCGTGGTTCTGTTAATGGGTGGTTTAGGAAATCCAAATCTGCAGTGCTTCTTGTTCTTTTTACAGGATTTGGAGTGATTACGACTGTGCATCTGCACTTCACTTACAATTCTGTGCAGTTCTGGGTCTTTGTTTGGATCTGGTAATTTGCATGAGATGTATTTATCAATGAAATTACAAACATCCTGATCTTGATCTTTTTCAAACTCTGGAGCATCTTTCACCCAAAATAAGCAATGAATGTGCGGAGAGCCACGTAACTGGAATTCTACTCTGTAAAAAAAGTCAATTACCTCACCAATAGGCCGAGCAGGTGACATAATCAGATCTCTCATTAGGGCTTCGACGCGTTTTTCAAACATGCGCATGGCTGTGACTGGGTTGCTTCTCAGGATTTCACATTTTTCAGACCAGTCTAATTCAGCAAAGTTCACAGTTTCACCTTGTTGTGCTTTAATTGCATTTATCACTTCAGGCCATCTCATCTCGGCAGCACTAAATGTACAAAAAAACGTAGGAGTGCCCAGCTGTCTTAGCATAGCAAACAAGTCACGCAAAGTTTTCTCCCAGTATGCTGGAGTCCCTCTTAATGGTTGCATGAAACGTGTTGCCTCCTTATTATTCACAAGCTTTTCTAACTCCTGTTTGTCCTGCAGCAATGAACAGTTTATTCTGCGTCCATCACGGGTCATGGGTTTTGCTTTCCTCAGTTGGATAGACATACTAGATGTGGCCATGTGCATTTCAGTTACAAACTGCGCAAAGAAGATGTAGCTTGTGTCTCTTGCACAACGATTGTCAATAGAGAATAGCCTCGTGTTAAAGTACCTGCTGGGGGAAACATGTTTTGCTCTGTTGGGCTCATCAAAAGTATTTTGGCCATCAGGGAATTGGACTGGGAATGCAAGAGATTCCAATTTCGGAATTTTAAAAATGCTTACAGGACTGTTTTTCGCTGCTGGGGCAATGCAAAATATCCCATCATCATAAGACAACAGCTGCTGACCAAGATCTGGGGGCTGAAGGCATGTTTCCAAAGCAAGGCCTCTTGATTGCTCTTGTGCAGTTGTTTTCTCTGGGTCATCACTTGAATCATTGTGTTCATTCACATTGCTCTGTTCTTCAGTGTTCTCATTTTGGCTGCTGCTCTCAATATCCATTTCCTCAGAAGCACTGATATCATTTGTAGACTGCTCATGCTCATTGAACATTTCTTCTTCTGAGAGTTCTGCATTAATGAAGATATCTTTATATTCTGAATGGATTTCTTTTAGTTTTCTTAAAGCAGACAAAACCTTATGCATGTTCAAAGTCTGAAACTGATAGTGACCTTGGTAGCATAGGCGTCTTTTCAATTTCACTGTAAGCAGCTGTGATTCACTTCTGGGTCTGGGTAAACAATTTACTGTTGTTTCTACTTCAGATGCAACAGAAATTACAGCTCCCTTTATAGCTTTCTGTTGGCCTTTAGGAAGTGTTAAAATCTTAGCAAAAGGAATGTACTTTGCAATAACGTGTCTTTCTAGAATATTCAAATCACACAGTTCTGGAGGAATGGGAGTGAACTGAAGCATATTAGCTACAGCAATATCTGGCATTAGACCTCTCAAAAGTGTCGTATGGCAGCAGTGACAGATCCACTCTGTTTTCATGTCTTCCAAGGCACACTGATCAGGGCAGTCAGAGCAGATGTGAACATAGTTGCCAGTCAAGCAAAGTGAAGCAACTGTAGGATTTTTTTTATAATTACGCACTTCACATTTACGCACTTGATTTGAGAACAGTGCTCTGGCACAGCATGTGCAGACAAAAGTTGGCCCCTTTTTTATAACATCTCTGAAAACATTTAAGGCTCTTGACATGGCTGGATCTTGTATGTCAGGCTGACCATCTTGTAATGTTTCTCTCTGCTGGCATATAATATTCATATTTTTGTATTTGTACTGTATCTTTTGTGCACACTGCACTTTGTGAAGCATGTTAAGTGCAGATATTTTGTTTTCAGATTTGAATAAATAATATGCTCTCTGACAAGCCTTAAAATCTGCATCACAGTGATAAAGCTGTTTAAAAAGTTCCTTCCTTTTTTCATAGAAATTAGGGTCATTTTTGCATTGGTTTGTATAATAGTCCTTTTTTCGTTGTCTAAAAATTGGATCTTTTAAATATCTATTAACAAAATATTGCATGTGCTGTTTCATATGTTTAACATTTCTCCTATAATTTCTCATATAGGTCTTTTGTCTCTCTCTGAATTTATCATCATTCCTGTATTTTCTACTTATACAGTGTTTTTGTCTCTCCCTGAACTGTTCATCATTTCTGTATTTTCTACTTATATAGTGTTTTTGTCTCTCCCTGAACTGTTCATCATTTCTGTATTTTCTATTTATATAGTGTTTTTGTCTCTCCCTGAACTGTTCATCATTTCTGTATTTTCTACTTATACAGTGTTTTTGTCTCTCCCTGAATTTTTCATCATTTCTGTATTTTCTACTTATATAGTGTTTTTGTCTCTCCCTGAACTGTTCATCATTTCTGTAATTTCTATTTATACAGTTCTTTTGTCTCTCCCTGAACTGTTCATCATTTCTGTAATTTCTATTTATACAGTTCTTTTGTCTGTCCCGGAACTGTTCATCATTTTTGTACTTTCTGTTTATATAGGTCTTTTGTCTCTCGCGGAACTGTTTGTCATTCCTGTAATTGGTGGTTATCTTACTTTTTTTTCTCTGTCTGTATTCACTAATATTTTTGTAGTTGTTTTTCATTGCTTGTTTTTGTTTTTCTCTATAAGTCATATCATTCCAATAGCTGTTCTTCATGGCTTGTTTATGTCTTTGTCTGTATTCACTACTTGTTTTATAATCATAGACTTTACATACACCCTGTTTTTTGTCATGAACACCTTGCCTCTGAACCATTTCTTTAAGCCATTTTTTACAGTAAGCCTTTCGCTTTTGAGTCTTGTTCAGTTTTTCTATCTGCTTGATTGCCAGTTGTGAATGCTGGTGATTTAAAGCTGACATTGCCAACTGATCCAGTGACAGTATGCTATGAGAAAGTTCACTCATTGGTACATTTTTATATTGGTCTCGATTCTGAGCGAGGGTAGTTACAACTTCCATTTTATCTTGATAAATCAAGTGGGCTTGTTCATCAGCTGATGTGGCTCCGCTAACAGCAGTCTCAGATAGTTGTTGAGCTGGATCTTGGACTTGAACATGTTGTAGAACATCAGCAGATGTGCATAGTTCATTGTTTGAGAAAGCTTTGTTATCAAACGAGACGGATGGTTGCACATCATATTCAAGGTCACAGCAGTTCAGAAAGCTTTCATTCAAGTGGGCTTGTTCATCAGTTGATGTGGCTCCGCTAACAGCTGTCTCAGCTAGTTGTTGAACTGGATCTGGGACTTGAACATGTTGTAGAACATCAGCAGATGTGCATAGTTCATCATTTGACAGAGCTTTGTTCTCAAACGAGACGGATGGTTGCACACCATTTTCAAGGTCACAGCAGTTCAGGGAGACTTCAGTACGTACACAGCTTTCAGTCATGCTAATGAATGATACAGGAAGCAGCTCAAACTCTTCCTGGTCTCTCAAATCAAAACACCCTTGAAATAATATCAAAAGCCTATCTACGAGGTCCTCCAACTGATGGAACGTCAAAAATACAGCCGTACCTGTGCCTTCATCAGCAGGCATTCCATATATTGATCTGCAGTGAGAATCAAAATAACCAAACCTCCCTGATCGATCTCTGAATACAGCGATACATGAGCCTCCACACAACAGCAAAGCATCACTCACATCAGTTCTGAGACATTGCAAAGTATTCTCAAGATTTGCATAGTTGCCGAGTGCAGGTGTATCTCTCAGAAATCCAAACCTCTGGGGATGTTTCAGGATGTTGTAGCAGCGAGAGTTTGTCTCAATTGTCTTTGGTAGCTCATCAAAATTTAAAAAATTACCCACAAATTTCCCTCTTTTCTGCAGAGCTCGTTTGACACTAGTGTAAACTGCATCACCTTTCTGTAAAATGCGATCTAAATCGAAACTCTGTAGCTCATTTCGTTCATTATGGACTGCTAGGAACATTAAGGAATTACAAGTACACTGACGGCCTCTGGAGTACACACTGTACCTCGCATCGGACTGACTGTGAGACGCTTTTACAGACAGCACATATGGGTTTTCGTCACTCATACCTGATACAGAGTTGGTACTGTTACTGGTGCCCAACGACGATTGTAGCTTTCTGCGTTGTTTCTGTGATTCACTCCTTTTTCCTTTTTTTGGCATGGCGAAGTTTCAACACTGGGTAGTAAATGTAATAAATAAGAACAATGTATTTAATAACAGATTATTGAAAATATACTGGTAAGTGGAACTCGAAGGTAATATATCTTATCAGTTATGTTGAAAACTTGTAATCGTCAAATCAATAGTTCTTGAAGAATGTAAAACATAGAAGTAAATATAAAAGTAAATGTAACTTTTTTTTTTTTTCTTCTTACTATTTCTGATTATGCAGATTAGTTTTCTTACCTGTGGTTTGAGATTATGATTGCTCAAAGTGTGATATGGGTGTAAATCTTTGTGGTATTGAGTATGTAATCAAGAGTGTATCAAACTGCATCAAGAATTATGGATGATCATAGATCAAAAATCATGGGATTTGGCCTTTTTTTAAAGATGCATTTGCAAGCAAAGCTTAGGAGCATAAGGGGTTAGTAGCAGATCTGAATTGGCATCTTGCAGTTTATAGTGCAAGCAAGCAAAGCAGCAAGCAGTGCAGCAGCATTTGATATGCAGGCCAGTTATCAGTTTGGAGGAGAAAGGATGGAAGAAGCATTTGTTTAAATGAGTAAGCAAGATAAAGGATTGAGAGAAGAATATAAAGGTATGGACAGGAAAAGACAGGACAGGTCAAGACAGACACACACACAAAGAGAAAAAAAAGTCAGTTACATTGTTAAATGCAAATTGGCAAGCATCATTTACATAAATTACTAAATAACTATTATTAATAATTATTAGTAACAATAATTAAGTAGGGATGCACCAACATGAAAATTCTGGCCCAGAACTGAAATAACTTTACAATAATTATTATTTTATTAAATAATATAAACTCATTTTGTAAGATTTCTTAGTTTAACTCAATTATTTTAATGATACTGAATTTAAAAAAAAAAAAAAAATAATAATAATAATTATATATATATATATATATATAATATATATATATATATACATACATATATATACACACACAAGCCAATAAAATCTCCACACTTTTAGTGTAACACAAAATTGGACAGAAAATATATTAATATGGAATATCAATATATTATTTTTATTCAGTTCTATGCAACAGAATCAGATTTTATTTTTGACTAATTATTCAAATAATGTATAGCTCTACAAAGCTATTGTTATCAGTGCATGTATGCAGAGTATAGCAGGGAGCAGATCTGTAAACAACAGGGTAGTGTCATTTTACCAGTGTTGCCCAGTACAGCTATATTACACCATGTTACAACACAGTAGCGCAACTGGAAACAGGAACAAATCTACAAAGAAATTTCTGGTCTGCACGTTATTTGAGCGGACTTTGCTTTTCCGTTGACCATGAGCAATACATGAGCATTAATTCGGTGCATCCCTAAACAATAGCATCAATAGTATATTAATATTAAAATCAGTTGAACTAAAATTGTGTGTAAGAGGGTTACTTACACAACTGAAGTTAAAATCTGATAAATGTGACAGAAACAACAACAAAAAAAAAAACACCACCACCATTTAATCTAGGGAGAAGACATTTTTAAAATTTCATGTTGTAATGGTGTAACTGTAATGTTTTTTTTTTTTTTTTTTTAACTAATGGAACCTTAATAAAGAAAAATGCAGAGAGACTACCAATATTATAAATACATAACTAACGGCTCTGATTAGCATTGTACAGTAAGTTTAACCCTGTAAGGTCCACTGTTGTTATATTAAAACATTTTTAATGCCTCTCCACACTGAGCACAAAAAGCGAAATAAATATTGCACACGATGATGCACTGGAATACAACAGCAGATTCCTGTGGATGCTTCCACATAGACCACGAACATCTGCACACTGAAAAAGTGATTTTTTATTTTTTTTCCCCTACCAGTCCGACAAATCTTTTCAGTTTCGCAAAGCAAAAACACGGGCCAATAAGATTTGAGCATTACATCACGTGACCACAGCAACTGCTGTTGCACAGAAAGGCTACAGTGGTAGCGCCGTTTCGAAAACCAGTGTAAACAAACACAAAATAAGAGTATTCCGAGAAAGATAAGGATGTGTTCTTGTTGTCATTGTGTCTTAGAACAGATGGTTATTCTCACATGTTGTTAATATAATTTCTATTAATTTTCCACTGAATTGTGAGATTTGGAGGAGAGCACTGTCCATTTCCTTCCATGTGCACAAGTGTTATACGAGTTATATGAGCCATTCACTCTCTAGTGAATCTTCCTTATTAAAAAAAAAAAAAAAAAAAAATAGTGAAACATTCTACAGTTCTACACATGAAATATGAAAGCAAATAAACATATGATTGTTATATTATAAACAATATATTTTCTGTATGTGTTTTCTATGCAGCTCATGATATTTTTATCACAATAAAGGATGTTTATGACAAAAAGCAGCGTGGCTTCATTAAACATACAGAGAGTGCATGTCTGCCTATTATAGAATCAAAATCAACTACAGATCACAATCAGAAGTTATTACAAGCACTCTATGATGGTTTAAAGCGGGTTTTAAGCAAATACATTAATAATTATATAAATTTTCAAATGTGGCATGATGCTAATTGTACTTCTGTTTATATTTTTAACATGTTTTCTTGTAAGCATTATAGATAGTTTGTGTTTCTCGTGTAGAACCAAACTTTATTTATCTTAAGTTAATGCTGTATATTGAGCAGCGGATGATGTTAAATCCATATACAAGATATGAATGGTGCGAGAGCAAACCATTCGTCCGCAATTCGCCTCGCGTTTTCGCATCGCGCTTAGTGTGGAAAGGCCTTTAGGTTGACTTTTTTTTTTTCTCCAAGGCCACATTTTCCCAATTAATGTGTCTTATTGTTCAGCCTTCCAAAGCAATTGGATGCTACATTTTAAAAATAAGTCTATTTACTTGGACATGAAGTTACACAACCTACAAACTTCCCTTGAAGCACACCATCTTGTTTTTCCGGACTGGATAAATCAACATTTAAGTAAGTAAAATGCCAAAAATATTTTTTTTCATGATTAGTAATAGATCATGTAGATATTAAGGTATTGTCAAATGCTCTGATCATTTTAGATTTTGAGCTTGTTATGTCAGTGTTGTAATTTTGCAACATTGGGTTAAAGGGGTAGCAAAATTTGCCTGTGCACCTTGTACATCGCATGGATGAACTGTGCTTCTCAGCTGTTCCATGTAAAAAAAAAAAATGCTAGTAGAAACATTGTTTTTGATCATTCACAAGTTTTAAATGTTGTCTTCATTATAATTTTGAGTTTACATCCATATTTAATGATTATTCAATAAGTTGAAGAATAAATTATTTCCTCAAGAATGTTAAAGAATTTGTGTAGCAATATTTGAAACTATCTGTATCTTATCATTTATAAAATATTCTTAGCTGGCGCTGTTGTTTTTTTTTTTCTGAGCTTTGCTTGTTTGCCCAAATATCCACCTGTTGCGTAAGGGACAGGTGATAATGTTCTGCATTTTGGTAGTATAAGTGCTATTAGCAGGATAAGTAAAGGCACAAACTATCAGACGGTAATGTGTGAATTCTATGAAGTGTGTGAATTCTTTACAATGTGTAAGTTTGACTAGGATTGATTTGCATTGAAATGATTTAGCATAAAAAATAATCAGTGTTTTTTTCTATTTCAGAATGCCATCAGCCAGGAAAGACAGTCTCATCATATGTGTATGATATCACTGGTGCTGTCCAAAAAAGGGAACAGTGACTTTGAGATGGACTCTAATACAAGTGTTGATTTTTCATGCAAGTGTTTAAAGTTCAAGTGTTGAATGTTTTAATTTAGGTACTGTAAATATAATCTGAGTATATATTTTATAATAAATTGACTCATAAATATGACTTACTGTATCATTATTGTGTTTTAATTTTATTTATTGTGTATATTCTTATAGGCCACTGATATAATGTTACAGAAACATTACACCCTGCAAATTATCCTTTAGATGTCCTCTACATTTGTTCAGATAGTGAGTAAAACACTGAAATTCTGCTACCCAAGAGCCCAACATTGCAATATTACAACATTTCCATAAAAACTCACCAAAATGCAAAAACCCATTTCTTTCTGCAACAACATTTTAAAAGGTGAAAGAATTGTTTTATTGTTGTTGTTTTTTTTTTTTTTTTTTTTTTTTCTATATTTGGGTCTTTGAGGTTTAAAGGGATACTTACATAGACACTCAAAGCAGTAATGTCACCTCTGAAAAAAATAAGAAAAAAACTAGTGAACAAAAAGAAAGCAAACCATGCAGGAGAGTTACTGCACATTTGTATATGACTGTTAATGTGGTGAATATGAATATAAATTACCTTGAAATGAAGGTGCTGATGGCCACAGTTGGAAGCAGGGAGGAAAACACTGGAAGAAATCAGTGATCTTGATCAGCTACTCACAATTATTATGCAAACACTAAGTGCTTACAGTTAACTTTTACAAGCTGTAAATAAACTGATATAGATTATTATTATTATTAATATTATTATTATTATTATTATTATACATCTATGTGCCAGACAGTCAATTAAAAAGATCACCTACCACAGAGGATGCAATTGTTTTTATTATTATTATTATTATTATTATTATTACTTGTTTAACCAGACAAGTCACTTAAGAACTAATTCTTATTTACAGCAATAGCCTGGCAATGACCTGACAAGCAAAGACTACAGATATAGCAAATTAACAGATAAATAAATGGAGAAAAAAGAAAACTGCTTGCATATAATTCACCAATATACAGTAGGAGTCAAATACTACACAGGTCCGTATAGACATACATGTATAGAATAACTTTAAAGTCATTAAACAGAAATCATTATTGCCTATTCAGAATATTATTAAAATGGAAAATCTATAATAGTCATACACAATAACAGATAGATATATGTTTTACATTGATTTATAACAAAATGACGAAGACAGCAACACATTAAAGTGAATGCAAGGGAAAGAAACATAATTTATGTCTACGTAATAATTTTTCTCTGCAAATAAAACTGCTGTTATACAATTTAGCACTGATCTAGTGGAGATAGATTTCAAATACTGAGAATATGTCAGACTGTCAATCAAATACTTACACAGCAGGAGCAACGACCTGTTTATACACACACAAGGGAGACATAGGTCAAATAATACATAGGTATGGATAGACATACCCGAAATAAAGACAAAAACGCACTTCCATTGATACATGCACTCAGAGAGAGAAAGAGACCGTATATTGTGTCAATTCTTCGAATCTTTTTGTGAAATTAGGTGCATAAGTACCAAATGGTAGACTGTTAGCTTAGCACAGCATCAACACATTACAGTTTATAAGATTAATACTGTTTTGACTGACTTTAAAACCCTATCGAGTGTTTGAAATAATTTTCGTTTTCGATCTAAAGACGCTTCTTTTCATTCAATAACCTAGAAAATATATTATGCTGTAACTTAGTAATAACCTTATTTTTTTATTATTGTTATTAAAATATCCGAGATGGCTTAAAAACACAAACTCGTCTCAATCGTGTGTTTATTCTTAAGTCAAAGCGTTTCTATCTGCTTTTTAATCACCTATGGCCTTAGTTGGATGCCTATTATTTTATTTACTTGATTTCCTCGTATGTCTTCAGTTCTCGGTCTCATTTGGTGATTTTCTGCGCGAGGGCGCCCTCCGGCGTCGAGTATGAATTAAACTCATTCTGAGAGAGTTTGGCGCTCCATTAATAGGCGATTTGCCTCTTTTTGGGTAAAAATTAAGACTATTCGCAAACGAAATGTGAAGTAATCTTATCTGAATTAATCAATATTTCAATATTTCTCTAAATGTGCACATTTTTGGGGCTAAAAGTCCCAGGATTTTCCCCTCGATGTATTGAGGCTCATATTTCATATTAAATTGAGCTTTTGTTCTTCTTTACCTGTCGCAATAATGAACACTGGGGATATCACACACAAAACGAACAAATCAGACGGAAGACAGAAATTTTAAACAATTCCCAGCAGTTGCCTCAGGAGACTGATCGTAATGATCAGCGGAAATGGTCATAATTTCAATCACGGTTCACTCATAATCATACATTAATCAAATTAAGTACATCCGATTCATTAACACAGACACATTTTGATAATCATTAATTTAATTATTCCCTCATAAACCTTTCAGTACTCACCTAAAGCGAAGACCGCCGACCGGATGAATCCAGAATGATTGACAGCTCATTACAGTGGTCTCATTGGTTTTAATCAATCACGTGCTGAAGAGCTGATAACGGTCATAATTTCCGTAGGTTTAAAATTATAGCACTGAATATAACTTTAAGTTAATTTCAAAACATCCATTATTATAATTCCAATTCATTCCAGCACAGATGTGGTATTTATGAATTCATATTTATTAACATCAATATATGTTTATTAAAAACGCGTTCATATATAATCATATAGTGATCATTATAATATACATATCAATATGTAGATTATAAATAAAATTCATTAACAAAAATTAATACATAAAAACATCATGAAAAAGTTCATTTAAATACAGTATAAAAATAAAATTCATTAAAAATAAGTTCATTTAAATATGTACATTATATATAAAATTCATTAA
The DNA here is from genome assembly GCA_036247105.1 of Cirrhinus mrigala. NCBI lineage: Eukaryota > Metazoa > Chordata > Actinopteri > Cypriniformes > Cyprinidae > Cirrhinus > Cirrhinus mrigala. The sequence continues at coordinate 120,384 of JAMKFB010000312.1, forward strand.
AAAAATATTTCATTTTAATACATATAAAATTTATTAAAATAAGTTCATTTAAATACATTAAAAATAAAATTCATTAAAAACTCATTTGATAAAATTCATTGAAAATAGGTTTAAACATACACTTTATAATAAATAAAAAATCATTAAAAACAATTTCATTAAATACATTATAATAAATAAATAAATAAATAAATCCATAAATCCTACTAGTACACCATATGATCTGATGCTCTTCATCCGATCTTCTGCAAAAAAAAAATAAGATAACAAATAAATCTTGTTAGCTGCATGACCACATTAACCAAGTAACCATTATGATACACACACAGACATACACACAAACACACACACAGACAGGGAAAGGGGAAAAAAAAGAAGATCATTGGCCGCAGGTTACTGTCTTGTCATCATGTGCCTCGGTGATGTCTTCTGATTGGACTCTTGCCAAGTTTAAGCTCACTGACCCACTGACCCCCTCTCACTTGACCACTTCACAATTACAAGTCAGCCTATTTTCTAAGGTGAGTCACTTTTTACTTTTCTACAAACCATGTTAAAAAGTTATAACTTAAAAACAAATAAATGAATATTTGTAATGATGAATTTTAATGAATTTTAATAAAATGAAAGTGATAGGGCCTATATAACAGTGACAAGACAGGCTGACATAACAGATGCTGTGACAGTAATTTTTGAGGATTTGGTCTGAGAGGAGGGATTCTGACAGGAAAGTGTATTTTCTGAAGTAATTACATTTAGGATTTTTACAAAGTTATGAACAAATGTCAAGAGTATGAAGTAAAGAAGTAAAAAAAAAAAAAAAAAAAAAGAGACTGCCCTCCGACAGGAAAATTAATTTTCTGAGGTAAATCTTTGCTTCACAAGTAATATTTTCAATGACTTCTATTAAATAAATCAATTACATGACTGAAAAATGTATTTCTTGTGAAGAATGAAGTAAAAAAAATAAAAAATCTCTGTCAGAGTATGAAGTTAGAAAAGAAGAATCCTGTCAGAAACTGCCCTCTTTCCATTCTCTGACAGGAAAATTGATTTTCTGAGGTAAATTTTCATTTCACAAGTTATATTTTCAATGACTTCTATTAAATAAATCAATTACATGACTGAAAAATATATTTCTTGTGAAGAATGAAGTAAAAAAAAAAAAAAAAAAAAAAGAAATATCCTGTCAGAGTATGAAGTTAAATAAGAGGACTCCTGTCAGAAACTGCCCTCTTTCCATTCTCTGACAGGAAAATTAATTTTCTGAGGTAAATTTTCATTTCACAAGTTATATTTTCAATGACTTCTATTAAATAAATCAATTACATGACTGAAAAATATATTTCTTGTGAAGAATGAAGTAAAAAAAAATAAAAATCCTGTCAGAGTATGAAGTTAGAAAAGAAGAATCCTGTCAGAAACTGCCCTCTTTTCACTCTCTGACAGGAAAATTAATTTTCTGTGGTAAATCTTTGCTTCACAAGCAATATTTTCAATGACTTCTATTAAATAAATCAATTACATGACTAAAAAATGTATTTGTTGTGAAGAATGAAGTAAAAAAAAAAAAAAAAAAAAAAGAAATATCCTGTCAGAGTATGAAGTTAAATAAGAGGACTCCTGTCAGAAACTGCCCTCTTTCCATTCTCTGACAGGAAAATAGATTTTCTGAGGTAAATTTTCATTTCACAAGTTATATTTTCAATGACTTCTATTAAATAAATCAATTACCTGACTGAAAAATGTATTTCTTGTGAAGAATGAAGTAAAAAAATAAAAATCTTGTCAGAGTATGAAGTTAGAAAAGAAGAATCCTGTCAGAAACTGCCCTCTTTCCATTCTCTGACAGGAAAATTGATTTTCTGAGGTAAATTTTCATTTCACAAGTTATATTTTCAATGACTTCTATTAAATAAATCAATTACATGACTGAAAAATGTATTTCTTGTGAAGAATGAAGTAAAAAAATAAAAATCTTGTCAGAGTATGAAGTTAGAAAAGAAGAATCCTGTCAGAAACTGCCCTCTTTCCATTCTCTGACAGGAAAATTGATTTTCTGAGGTAAATTTTCATTTCACAAGTTATATTTTCAATGACTTCTATTAAATAAATCAATTACATGACTGAAAAATTTATTTCTTGTGAAGAATGAAGTAAAAAAATAAAAATCTTGTCAGAGTATGAAGTTAAATAAGAGGACTCCTGTCAGAAACTGCCCTCTTTCTATTCTCTGACAGGAAAATTGATTTTCTGAGGTAAATTTTCATTTCACAAGTTATATTTTCAATGACTTCTATTAAATAAATCAATTACATGACTGAAAAATTTATTTCTTGTGAAGAATGAAGTAAAAAAAAAAAAAAAAAAAAAAAAAAAAAAAGAAAAATCCTGTCAGAGTATGGAGTTCAAAAAAGAGAAATCCTGTCAGAAAATGCCCTTTTTCCACTCTCTGACAGGAAAGTTAATTTTCTGAGATAAATCTTCACTTCACAAGTAATATTTTCAATTACCTTCATGTGTACTGTGTGTGCAAACATTACTATTTTCAATGTTCTTGAAAATGTAGTTTCTTATGCTTACCAAGGCTGCATTTATTTGTTCAAAAATACAGAAAAAAAAACAAAACAAAAATATTACAATATTATATATATTAGTAATATTATTACAATTTACAAAAAGGCAATTTACACTACTGTTAAAAATCTTTTGAAATTAATACTTTTATTCAGCAAGGATGTGTAAAATTAATAATAAATTAATAGTACTATTAAACAATTGTAGTAATAATAGTAATATTACTAAATGGTGTTCTTTTTAACCATTTATTTTTAACTGCAATCAAAGAATCCTGAAAAAAGTATCACACTACTTTAAACTGTAATAATATTTCAAAATATACCTGTTTTTTTCTGTATTTTTGATCAAATAAATGCAGATTAATTTATTCAGACAGTTTTTTACAAGTACCTTTCTTTATTCCACAGAATGGCAACTCCAACTTCTCCACCAGCATTCTTAAGGTGCAAGTGCGTGGGCACCAGGCTCAACAGTAGAGCACTGACCTATACAATGAAAGGGAAAAAAATAGATGTAGACAAAGTGAAAACGGAAATGGTCAGTGCATTAAGTGATGGTGCAATAGTGTACCTGAATAAAAAAGAAGGCTTTACCCCTGAATTTGAGGAGGGTGTGAGTTATATCCTCCAGAACTACACCCTGTCCAACACTTACGGACAGATGTACTTGTTCGTTGGGCCGGGAACTCTTAAATTCAAGACTGTGCCACAGGAAATAAGTGAAGAGGCACAGAATGCTGCAAGGGCTGCCCTGTGTCCACCTTCGCCAAGTGTGACAGGCGAAGAAGCGGACATATTTTCGAGAGGAGGCTACCTTAGCCTCCAAGGGCAGATAAAAGAAGTGAGTGAATTTTCCATTTATTTTCTTTCGATCTAGTAATTTTTGCAATGTTAAATTCATTCTTTTAAGAGCTTAACCTTAAGTAACTTACCAATTTAACAGTGATCCCTCTTCCATTTCCAGCTCCAAGTTGCCTAGAATAAATAATTAATTATAAATAATAATAATAATAATAATAATAATAAATTATATTGTTGTATCAAGATTGATGAAACCCAAATAAATAAATAAATAAATAAATAAATAAATAAATAAATAAATAAATAAGTAAGTAAGTAAGTAAGTAAGTAAGTAAGTAAGTAAGTAAATATACATATATCATTATTATTATTCATTTGAATCTACACCTATTTAATTGTGTTATGGGGTTTGCAGAAATGTACAATTCACAAATAAGTTCTATTAATATGTATGAATTTCATTCAGGTATTCCATTCAAAATGTCAATCAATACCAATTGATTTTGCATGTTAATTTCACACCGCTGACAGATTAAGAAAACCTTTCACACCTCTGCTGTATTTGAGACATTCATTTGATTATTTTTTCTATTTGTTTATATTTTTTTTCAATTCATAAATTTTCTTTATTCTGTACAAAACACTAAAGTGAGTGTTAAATGTTTCATGAAAATTTACCTTGTGTATAAACAGGATCAATGAAAAAATTCTGTTATTTCAGGGTTTGCAGAGCTTAAAGGCACAGAAAGCATTTTTTTTTTTTCTTTATTTTGTCCAAACGTAGTAATATGCATGCTAATTAGCAACTAGTTAATAGTGAATGTCTTCTCTAATCTAAGATTAATTAACCTAAATTAGGTGGGACAAAACAAAAACAAAAAAAAAACCCACATTTCAGGAACATAACTGAGAAATGCTATACTCACTTGAAGTTTCCTTTTCCAGATGCGTGGGGTGAGGATGACACGCACCCATGTTCCCATCCTGGATCTCCAGCTGGTGTGTGCTGGAAAAGGTTTTGACATCTCGTTGTGGAGGGATGTGGCACTAACAGACCTATATGTAGGTGACGAGGTAGTCATTACTCACCTTCGTCCCTGCGTCCTCAACGATGGCCGAGGAAAATTTCACTCCTCTGCATACACCACTGTGAAGGTACATAATGCACAACAAATACATCTGTTAAGGTCTATTAATAAATATCACATCAACAGCACAGCTGTTCTAAATATAAAAAATATACTATAAACTATAATCTTGATGTTCCAATCTTTGTTGTAATACAACAGGTCAATAAACAAGAATGTAATACAGTGGCCAAAATTATTAGAACAGTATTTTCAGTATTATTATTTTCAGTATTAGTATTTTCTCCAGCTAAAAATGGTTTTAAGTCAGTTATTTCTATCTTTTGCTGTAGCGTGTCAGTAGGAAATATAAGTTTGCATTTTCAAACATTCATTTTGCTATTAATTGTCATAATCCAGATTTTGTTTGCACAAGGAGTCTAACAACAGCCAATTCACACACAAAGATTTCATCTCATCATCCAGTCTCTCAGGAATGGCATGAAGAAACAGAACAAACTTAGACAGACTAAATTCAGAAGAACTGTGGCAATGTCTCCAAGATGCTTAAAGAGACCTACCAGCAAAGCTACAGTACTGTTAAAAGGTTTGGGCACTTGTGTAAAAATGCTGTAAAATGAGGATGCTGTCAAAAATAATGTCATAAATAGACTACCTTTATCAATTAACTTCTATTAACTAAATTAAAATCAACATTTGGTGTAACCATCCTTTGAATTTAAAGCAGCTTTTGCCCTAGGTGCACTTGCACATAGTTTTTTTCGGGTAGTTTAGCAGGTAGGTCTCTTGAAGCATCTTGGATACGTTGCCACAGTTCCCCTGGATTTAGTCTGTCTCAGTTTCTTCATGTCATTCCAGATAAACTGGATGATGATGAGATCAGACCTTTGTGCAGAGCACTGGCTGTTGTCAGACTCCTTGTGCAAACAAAAATCTCTCTGTATTTTTACAATTAATGGCAAAATAAATGTTTGGAAATGTAAACTGGTATTTCCTAATGAAACACTACAGCAAAAGATAGAAAAAACTGACTTAAAAGCATTTTTTTAGCTGTTGAAAATACTAGTGTTCTAATAATTTTGGCCACCGCTGTATCTAGAAAAGCAAATCTATGCTATGTTTACACTAGTGCATTTTCATTTTAAAACGCATAACTTTTGCTACACTGCAGACCCTGTTTTAGTTTAAAAACTCCAGGGTTACGTTTCAGTTTAAAAGGACCAAATCAGAGATTTAAAAAAAAAAAAAAAAAAAAAAAAAAAAAAATCATGTGGCTGCCCACATTCACTCTGCGTATCCTTGATGACCATGTAAACATGCCCATTTGTTGCATCTCATTTCAGAGGCTCAATTAAGAAAAGTAACTGTTAAATTGCAAAGTTAAAAAAAAAAAAAAAAAAAAAAAAATTACAGTTTTTTTACACCCCACAGATAAAGTCAAATTTATTACAGTTACTTCTCTTACATAAGACATCCTTGATAATGACCCTTGAATGGTCATGTGACATGCATTTTCATTTGAGTGGTGTAGACAGAGATCGTTCCTGAAATGCAGTGAAAACACCAATGTAGGCATGGATTATTTTCAAATAATAAAATAATATTTTCATGGATTATTTTCATTTTAAAACAAAAACGCACTAGTGTAAACATGACCTTACACAAAAAGAAATATCCTAACAGTCTAGTGTTCCAGTACCGATACACTGATGCTGCATCCCAATTTGCATACTATCCATCCTAAACAGTATTCAGAAAAAGAATGTGTGTGTCCCAAACCTGTAATATATATATATATATATATATATATATATATATATATATATATATATATATATATATATATTAGTATGTTGAAGCATTCCAAAGACACCCAGATGGTCTACTGTTTCCAGTCAAAATTTGAAGTCCAGATCCACGCACACTCTAACACTCCAACACTGAATGTGAAGGATTTTAACTGTGACAAGATTATTGAGTGGGCAGTTTAAACAGAAACAGGGCGCATGTAACACCATGGCAGAGCGGTCCATTAAAGAGGCAATTAGGACAAAGTAGTATGTCCCAAACCTTGCCTATTCTTCTGTTACACATTCTAAAGCAAGTACTTTTTGTTCACAAAAAGAGTATATATTTTTAGAGCATAGTATAACCAGGTGAATTGGGATGCAGCGTGACACTTCCAGTACTGATTTATTTGTATTTATTTGTTTTTTTTTTTGTAAAACTTACAGATGGCTGAGGGGCAGGTCCAAGAAACCGAGGCACAAATAATCGGTGTGTCTGAGATCAATGACACATGCCACTTTCTGACCAGCGACTCGGTGGTCTATGTCATTCCCCAGTACATCTTCGCTGGCAACGTGGATGACCTCATCTCCAGGCTGCCGATGAGGCTGACCCTGAAACACATCAACCGCCGTGTTTTACAGATTCAGTCAGCAAAGGACTAAAATGTAAATAGTTCTCTGCGTACATCTTGTTACCCTTTTAGTTTGTGGGTTTTTTTCCACTTTCTAATATCTGATGTTTTTTTTTCCTTAAAGCTTTCCTTTTATTTGTTCTTGTTTAATTTGTATATAGTTTGTTTTAAACAATGGTAACCATTTGTCAATAAGAATAAAAATATAATTCTGTGTGTTTCACAGTAGTGGTCTTCTTTACCATTCATCTCTCATCCATTCTTCATCTAACATCCATATCTTTAGTTGTGTCACTTTGAAAATTAACTAATGTTTTATGGGTTTGGAAAGACATGGGGGGACGTAAATGGTGACAATTTTCATTTTTTCAGTTTACTACTGAATTGAAAAAATTTAAATTAAAAATTACAATTTATTTTCCTACTGCTAGAAATTGCAATGCAATATTTAGATCATCTGAAGAGAATAGGTCATTGTTTCATTATTCACACTCATGTTGTTACAAGTTATAAATAATAAGAAAAAAAAACATACAACCCTCAGACTCTAGAGTCCCCCAAACTGTGCATTTAGTTTCTCTTTGACCTATGAAACATGCAAAATCTCCTACATGTCAGAACCCAGATAGCTAATTCACCTTCGGTTTCTTTGAGATTTTCCCATGTATATCTGCAATTTTTTTTTTTTTTTCAAATTATGTCAAGGTTTTTGACATCATCACTGCACCACTTTATTGTGTTTACCAAGCAGAAGAGTAACATCGTTTTACTTACCTGTGATACAGCGAAATACAGATGACAGAGAATCAGTAAGGCAACCAGATTGTCATCTTGGATCTAAAGGTGCAACATCACGGTGGGAATAGAAAAAGAAAAGTTAAAATCTTCCAGTTACACAATTGTGAAAGTACACAAATAGGGGTGGGCAATATGGCAAAAATATGGCAAACATGATTCACAAATTTATCATGATTTCTTGTCATGTTGGTTTTACTGAGCAGTACATACCCACTTTTTTTTTTTTTTTTTTTTTTTACAAAGATACACAATATGACATATTATAATAAAATAATACTTTATTTTTCAGGTACAGTAGGTGTGTTTAGAAGCAGCATTCAAGAAACTGAATGAATATAAAAATAAAACACTATATAAACTTGTATCACTGTATGGATTGTACATTGGTTTTTATTAAAGCAACTGTATTAACGTCCTTCAGTCATGAGCAGTAAGTGATTTTTCTCTGTTTTGTTTTATTAAAATTACTGACAAGCGGCAGCATGTTTAGTACTACAAGTCTTGTCTCTTTAAGAACTGCACATATTTAATATACATGCACGCATCCTCTCACTTAATCAACGGTGTTTATATTAAACCTTGTGTGTTTGACAGTATTACCGCAATCAGAGGCAAAAGATAACCAGTAATCAGTCCAGTAATCAGGCGCTGTTTGACAGACTTTTTAGTGTACGCACCCTTCAGCTGTACACGCACGTTAGAACAGCGCGCGAATGAAAGGTTTTAATGGCAAGGCCATAAAGTACATGCAAATAATGTACTTTTGTGATTGCGAATAAGTGCAGTGTCCTGTGAGTGTAACTCTACCCCGAGTTAACATTTGCTTGAATGCATGAGGCGTTGTACAGTGTTGCGATGGCGCCAGAACAGCAACTGATAGAATGTGCGCTGTAGCACGATACTATGTTTCATCAAAAGCAAAGACATTTTAATCGTCCACGAATAAAATACTCATATCGCACACCCCTATCACAAATATAATGAAAAACACATTAACAGGCTTAACGTTATATATTATATCAGTCCATTTAATGGGATGTAGTCGACTGTCAATAGCATTTTAAATATGGAGCACTAGCGTTAATGCCTTCACCCGTCACTAAGCATTTCCTAAATGAGGTACAAACATTGTATTTGCTCATTAAAACACACGCTTAATCACCTCTCGGAAATCCTTTCAGTACTCACCTGAAGAGAAGAGAGACGTCCTGCTGCATGGTAAAACACCCTAGTAACTCCAAGTTACCAGCTCCACTCTAGCAGCGCCAAACCAAGGCCACAGGACGGAAATGAGGGCGGAGCTTATATAGTAAATACAATTTTATATTAAGTATACACTTAATATTAACGAAAAAATATATTAACCTTATTATTAGATCATTTTCTAAGACTGCACGATATATTAAAACATGCACAATGTATTAAAAAAGCATAATATAACAAAATGTATAAATCTACAGTGGTTCTCAACTCCAGTCCTCAGGGCCCACTGCTATCTATCTATCTATCTATCTATCTCTAATTATATCTATCTATCTATCTCTAATTATATCTATCTATCTATCTATCTATCTATCTCTAATTATATCTATCTATCATATGCCTATCTATCTATCTATCTATCTATCTCTAATTATATCTATCTATCTATCTCTAATTATATCTATCTATCTATCTATCTATCTATCTCTAATTATATCTATCTCTAATTATATCTATCTATCTATCTATCTATCTCTAATTATATCTATCTATCTATCTATCTATCTATCTATCTATCTATCTATCTATCTCTAATTATATCTATCTATCTATCTATCTATCTCTAATTCTATCTATCTATCTGTCTATCTCTAATTATATCTATCTCTAATTCTATCTATCTATCTATCTATCTATCTATCTATCATATGCCTATCTATCTATCTATCTCTGACAGACTGTACTGCCTTCAAAACATTCAAACTTTAACCTTTTAAAACTACTTTAGACTTCAAACTATTTCAGACTGAAAACCATCAAACTTAAAACTTTTTAAAACTTTTGAAACTTTTTAAAACTTCTTAACTGTTTTAAACTTTATAAACTCTTCAAATTTTATAAACTTTTAAAACTCTTTAAAACTTTCTGGTCTGGCTTTCTCAAGCCAACTTAAAGTTTGTCTTGACGAACTTTTTTATCTAGTTATTATTATTATTCTTCTGAGACTAAATTTTCTGACTGTATCTCCTCCTAGAGCTTTAACTCTACAAACTCCAAACTCAGCCCAGATCTTCAGACTGGTCTGACTCGAGTTGCTATATCTTTTCTAACTGATCGGACTTACGATTTTCCTAAAAATGGCGATTAAATTTGGGAAAAATCCCATAGACTTACATTGACGGAATGTTCAAATGAGCCAACACTTTTCAAACTCCAACTGTCAAAACTCCCAGAATCCTTTGAGACTCAATCAAGCTTCCCTTCTATGTACTGTATTTCTAATCCATTCAAACTCATTCAAACTCATCTATCTATCTATCTATCTATCTATCTATCTATCTAACCATTACTATCTAACTATCTATCTATCTATCTATCTATCTATCTATGGCTAGCAACCAGAATCATGCTAATGACTTGCTAATCATACTAGAAACATGCTAGCAACTTGCTAATCATGCCACAAACATGCTAGCAACTTTGTTAATCATGCTAGAAACATGCTAGCAATATGTTAACAACTTGCTAATCATGCTAGAAACATGCTAGCAACTTGCTAATCATGCTAGAAACATGCTAGCAACTTGCTAATCATGCTAGAAACATGCTAGCAACATGCTAACAACTTGCTAATCATGCTAGAAACATGCTAGCAACTTGCTAATCATGCTAGAAACATGGTAGCAACTTGCTAATCATGCTAGAAACATGCTAGCAACATGCTAGTCATGCTAAAAAACATGCTAGCAACATGCTAACAACTTGCTAATCATGCTAGAAACATGCTAGCAACTTGCTAATCATGCTAGAAACATGCTAGCAACATGCTAACAACTTGTTAATCATGCTAGAAACATGCTAGCAATATGCTAGCAACTTGCTAATCATGCTAGAAACATACTAGCAACATGCTAACAACTTGCTAATCATGCTAGAAACATGCTAGTAACATGCTAGTAACTTGCTAATCATGCTAGAAACATGCTAGCAACATGCTAGTGACTTGCTAATCATGCTAGTAACATGCTAGTAACTTGCTAATCATGCTAGAAATATGCTAGCAACATGCTAGTAACTTGCTAATCATGTTAGAAACATGCTAGCAACATGCTAGTAACTTGCTAATCATGCTAGTAACATGCTAGTAACTTGCTAATCATGCTAGCAACATGCTAGTAACTTGCTAATCATGCTAATAACATGTTAGTAACTTGCTAATCATGATAGTAACATGCTAGTAACTTGCTAATCATGCTAGAAACATGCTAGCAACATGCTAGTGACTTGCTAATCATGTTAGTAACATGCTAGTAACTTGCTAATCATGCTAGAAACATGCTAGCAACATGCTAGTGACTTGCTAATCATGCTAGTAACATGCTAGTAACTTGCTAATCATGCTAGAAACATGCTAGCAACATGCTAGTGACTTGCTAATCATGCTAGTAACATGCTAGTAACTTGCTAATCATGCTAGAAACATGCTAGCAACATGCTAGCTAATCATTGCTAAGATAACATGCTAGCAAACATGCTAGTAACTTGCTAATCATGCTAGTAACATGCTAATAACTTGCTAATCATGCTAAGAAAAATGCTAGCAACATGCTAGTAACTTCCTAATCATGCTAGAAACATGCTAGCAACATGCTAGTAACTTGCTAATCATGCTAGAAACATGCTACCAACATGCTAGTAACTTGCTAATCATTCTAGTAACATGCTAGTAACTTGCTAATCATGCTAGTAACATGCTAGCAACATGCTAGTAACTTGCTGATCATGTTAGAAACATGCTAGCAACATGCTAGTAACTTGCTAATCATGCTAGTAACTTGCTAATCATGCTAATAACATGTTAATCACGCTGAAAACCATCAAACTTAATACATTTTAAAACTTCTTAAACTTTTTAAACTTTATTAACTTTTCAAACTTTTTAAAACTTTCTGTTCCGGCTTTCTCAAGCCAACTTAAAGTTTGTCTTGACAAACTTTTTTATCTAGTTATTATTATTCTTCTGAGACTAAATTTTCTGACTGTATCTCCTCCTAGAGCTTTAACTCTACAAACTCCAAACTCAGCCCAGATCTTCAGACTAGTCTGACTCGAGTTGCTATATCTTTTCTAACTGATCGGACTTACGATTTTCCTAAAAATGGCGATTAAAATTGGGAAAAATCCCATAGACTTACATTGACGGAATGTTCAAATGAGCCAACACTTTTCAAACTCCAACTGTCAAAACTCCCAGAATCCTTTGAGACTCAATCAAGCTTCCCTTCTATGTACTGTATTTCTAATCCATTCAAACTCATTCAAAATCATCTATCTATCTATCTATCTATCTATCTATCTATCTATCTATCTATCTATCTATCTATCTATCTTTCTATCTATGGCTAACAACCAGAATCATGCTAGTAACTTGCTAATCATGCTAGAAACATGCTAGCAACTTGCTAATCATGCTAGAAACATGCTAGCAACTTTGTTAACAACTTCCTAATCATGCTAGAAACATGCTAGCAACATGCTAACAACTTGCTAATCATGCTAGAAACATGCTAGCAACTTGCTAATCATGCTAGAAACATGCTAACAACTTGCTAATCATGCTAGAAACATGCTAGCAACATGCTAACAACTTGCTAATCATGTTAGAAACATGCTAGCAACTTGCTAATCATGCTAGAAACATGCTAGCAACTTGATAATCATGCTAGAAAGATGCTAGCAACATGCTAACAACTTGCTAATCATGCTAGAAACATGCTAGCAACTTGCTAATCATGCTAGAAACATGCTAGCAACATGCTAACAACTTGTTAATCATGCTAGAAACATGCTAGCAACATGCTAGTAACTTGCTAATCATGCTAGAAACATGCTAGCAACTTGCTAATCATGTTAAAAACATGCTAACTACTTGCTAATCATGCCAGAAACATGCTAGCAACATGCTAGCAACTTGCTAATCATGCTAGAAACATGCTAGCAACTTGGTAATAATGTTAGAATCATACTAATAACATGTTAATTATCTATCTATCTATCTGACATACTGCATTCAAACTTCAAAATATTTCAGACTGAAAACCATCCAAACTTAAAACATTTTAAACTTCTTAAACTTTAACTTTTTAAACTTTTTAAACTTTTTAAACTTTTTAAACTTTTTAAACTCTTTCAAACTTTCTGGTCCGGCTTTCTCAAGCCAACTTAAAGTTTGTCTTGACGAACTTTTTTATCTAGTTAAGTTGGCTTGAGAAAGCCAACTTACTGATATGCTATTTAAACTTATTATTATTATTCTTCTTCTGAGACTAAAATTTCTGACTGCTACTCCTCCTAGAGCTTTAACTCTTCAAACTCCAAACTCAGCCCGGATTTTCAAACTGATCTGACTCGAGTTGCTATATCTTTTCTAACTGATCGGACTTACGGTTTTCCTAAAAATGACGTTTAAAACTGGGAAAAATCCCATAGACTTACATTGACGGAATGTTCAAATGAGCCAGCACTTTTCAAATTCCAACTGTCAAAACTCCCAGAATCCTTTGAGCCTCAATCAAACTTCAACCCTTCTATGTACTGTATTTCTAATCCATTCAAACTCATTCAAACTCATCTATCTATCTTTGGCTAGCAACCAGAAACATGCTAGCAACTTTGCTAATCATGCTAGAAACATGCTAGCGACATGATAGTCATGCTAAAAAATCTGCTAGCGACATGCTAGTCATGCTAGAAACATGCTAGTCATGCTAGAAACATGCTAGCGACATGCTAGTCATGCTAGAAACATGATAGCGACATGCTAGTCATGCTAGAAACATGCTAGTGACATGCTAGTCATGCTAGTAACATGCTAGCAACTTTGCTAATCATGCTAGAAACATGCTAGTCATGTTAGAAACATGCTAGCGACATGCTAGTCATGCTAGAAACATGCTAGTGACATGCTAGTCATGCTAGTAACATGCTAGCAACTTTGCTAATCATGCTAGAAACATGCTAGCGACATGCTAGTCATGCTAGAAACATGCTAGCGACATGCTAATCATGCTAAAAAACATGCTAGCGACATGCTAGTCATGCTAGAAACATGCTAGTGACATGCTAGTCATGGTAGAAACATGCTAGCAACATGCTAGTCATGCTAGAAACATGCTAGCGACTTTGCTAATCATGTTAGAAACATGCTAGTGACATGCTAATCATGCTAGAAACATGCTAGCGACATGCTAGAAACATGCTAGCAACTTTGCTAATCATGTTAGAAACATGCTAGTGACATGCTAATCATGCTAGAAACATGCTAGCGACATGCTAGTCATGCTAGAAACATGCTAGTGACATGCTAGTCATGGTAGAAACATGCTAGCAACATGCTAGCCATGCTAGAAACATGCTAGCAACTTTGCTAATCATGTTAGAAACATGCTAGCGACATGCTAGTCATGCTAGAAACATGCTAGCGACATGCTAGTCATGCTAGTAACATGCTAGCAACTTTGCTAATCATGTTAGAAACATGCTAGCAACTTTGCTAATCATGCTAGAAACATGCAATCGACATGCTAATCATGTTAGAAACATGTTAGCAACTTTGCTAATCATGCTAAAAACATGCTAACAACTTGCTAATCATGCTAGAAACAGACTAGCAACATGCTAGTAACTTGGTAATAATGTTAGAATCATCTATCTTTCTGTCGATTGATAATCTGACCAATACTATCTATCTATCTATCTGACAGACTACATTCAAACTTTAAAACTTCTAAATATTTCAGACTGAAAACCATCCAAACTTAAAACGTCTTAAACTTCTTGAACTATTTAAACTTTTGAAACTTCTTAACTTTTCAAACTTTTGAAACTTTTCAAACTTTTCAAACTTTTCAAACTTTTCAAACTTTTCAAACTTTTTCAAACTTTCTGGTCCGGCTTTCTCAAGCCAACTTAAAGTTTGTCTTGACGAACTTTTTTATCTAGTTATTATTATTATTCTTCTGAGACTAAATTTTCTGACTGTATCTCCTCCTAGAGCTTTAACTCTACAAACTCCAAACTCAGCCCAGATCTTCAGACTGGTCTGACTCGAGTTGCTATATCTTTTCTAACTGATCGGACTTACGATTTTCCTAAAAATGGCGATTAAAATTGGGAAAAATCCCATAGACTTACATTGACGGAATGTTCAAATGAGCCAACACTTTTCAAACTCCAACTGTCAAAACTCCCAGAATCCTTTGAGACTCAATCAAGCTTCCCTTCTATGTACTGTATTTCTAATCCATTCAAACTCATTCAAACTCATCTATCTATCTATCTATCTATCTAACCATTACTATCTAACTATCTATCTATCTATCTATCTATCTATGGCTAGAAACATGCTAGCAACTTGGTAATAATGTTAGAATCATACTAATAACATGTTAATATCTATCTATCTATCTGACAACTGCATATCAAACTTCAAATATTTCAGACTGAAAACCATCCAAACTTAAAACATTTTAAACTTCTTAAACTTTAACTTTTTAAACTTTTTAAACTTTTTAAACTTTTTAAACTTTTTAAACTCTTTCAAACTTTCTGGTCCGGCTTTCTCAAGCCAACTTAAAGTTTGTCTTGACGAACTTTTTTATCTAGTTATTATTATTATTCTTCTGAGACTAAATTTTCTGACTGTATCTCCTCCTAGAGCTTTAACTCTACAAACTCCAAACTCAGCCCAGATCTTCAGACTGGTCTGACTCGAGTTGCTATATCTTTTCTAACTGATCGGACTTACGATTTTCCTAAAAATGGCGATTAAATTTGGGAAAAATCCCATAGACTTACATTGACGGAATGTTCAAATGAGCCAACACTTTTCAAACTCCAACTGTCAAAACTCCCAGAATCCTTTGAGACTCAATCAAGCTTCCCTTCTATGTACTGTATTTCTAATCCATTCAAACTCATTCAAACTCATCTATCTATCTATCTATCTATCTATCTATCTATCTATCTAACCATTACTATCTAACTATCTATCTATCTATCTATCTATCTATCTATGGCTAGCAACCAGAATCATGCTAATGACTTGCTAATCATACTAGAAACATGCTAGCAACTTGCTAATCATGCCACAAACATGCTAGCAACTTTGTTAATCATGCTAGAAACATGCTAGCAATATGTTAACAACTTGCTAATCATGCTAGAAACATGCTAGCAACTTGCTAATCATGCTAGAAACATGCTAGCAACTTGCTAATCATGCTAGAAACATGCTAGCAACATGCTAACAACTTGCTAATCATGCTAGAAACATGCTAGCAACTTGCTAATCATGCTAGAAACATGGTAGCAACTTGCTAATCATGCTAGAAACATGCTAGCAACATGCTAGTCATGCTAAAAAACATGCTAGCAACATGCTAACAACTTGCTAATCATGCTAGAAACATGCTAGCAACTTGCTAATCATGCTAGAAACATGCTAGCAACATGCTAACAACTTGTTAATCATGCTAGAAACATGCTAGCAATATGCTAGCAACTTGCTAATCATGCTAGAAACATACTAGCAACATGCTAACAACTTGCTAATCATGCTATAAACATGCTAGTAACATGCTAGTAACTTGCTAATCATGCTAGAAACATGCTAGCAACATGCTAGTGACTTGCTAATCATGCTAGTAACATGCTAGTAACTTGCTAATCATACTAGAAATATGCTAGCAACATGCTAGTAACTTGCTAATCATGTTAGAAACATGCTAGCAACATGCTAGTAACTTGCTAATCATGCTAGTAACATGCTAGTAACTTGCTAATCATGCTAGTAACATGCTAGTAACTTGCTAATCATGCTAATAACATGTTAGTAACTTGCTAATCATGATAGTAACATGCTAGTAACTTGCTAATCATGCTAGAAACATGCTAGCAACATGCTAGTGACTTGCTAATCATGTTAGTAACATGCTAGTAACTTGCTAATCATGCTAGAAACATGCTAGCAACATGCTAGTGACTTGCTAATCATGCTAGTAACATGCTAGTAACTTGCTAATCATGCTAGAAACATGCTAGCAACATGCTAGTGACTTGCTAATCATGCTAGTAACATGCTAGTAACTTGCTAATCATGCTAGAAACATGCTAGCAACATGCTAGTAACTTGCTAATCATGCTAGAAACATGCTAGTAACTTGCTAATCATGCTAGTAACATGCTAATAACTTGCTAATCATGCTAAGAAAAATGCTAGCAACATGCTAATAACTTGCTAATCATGCTAAGAAAAATGCTAGCAACATGCTAGTAACTTGCTAATCATGCTAGTAACATGCTAATAACTTGCTAATCATGCTAAGAAAAATGCTAGCAACATGCTAGTAACTTCCTAATCATGCTAGAAACATGCTAGCAACATGCTAGTAACTTGCTAATCATGCTAGAAACATGCTACCAACATGCTAGTAACTTGCTAATCATTCTAGTAACATGCTAGTAACTTGCTAATCATGCTAGTAACATGCTAGCAACATGCTAGTATCTTGCTGATCATGTTAGAGAAACATGCTAGTAACTTGCTAATCATGCTAGTAACTTGCTAATCATGCTAATAACATGTTAATCACGCTGAAAACCATCAAACTTAATACATTTTAAAACTTCTTAAACTTTTTAAACTTTATTAACTTTTCAAACTTTTTAAAACTTTCTGTTCCGGCTTTCTCAAGCCAACTTAAAGTTTGTCTTGACAAACTTTTTTATCTAGTTATTATTATTCTTCTGAGACTAAATTTTCTGACTGTATCTCCTCCTAGAGCTTTAACTCTACAAACTCCAAACTCAGCCCAGATCTTCAGACTAGTCTGACTCGAGTTGCTATATCTTTTCTAACTGATCGGACTTACGATTTTCCTAAAAATGGCGATTAAAATTGGGAAAAATCCCATAGACTTACATTGACGGAATGTTCAAATGAGCCAACACTTTTCAAACTCCAACTGTCAAAACTCCCAGAATCCTTTGAGACTCAATCAAGCTTCCCTTCTATGTACTGTATTTCTAATCCATTCAAACTCATTCAAAATCATCTATCTATCTATCTATCTATCTATCTATCTATCTATCTATCTATCTATCTATCTATCTATCTTTCTATCTATGGCTAACAACCAGAATCATGCTAGTAACTTGCTAATCATGCTAGAAACATGCTAGCAACTTGCTAATCATGCTAGAAACATGCTAGCAACTTTGTTAACAACTTCCTAATCATGCTAGAAACATGCTAGCAACATGCTAACAACTTGCTAATCATGCTAGAAACATGCTAGCAACTTGCTAATCATGCTAGAAACATGCTAACAACTTGCTAATCATGCTAGAAACATGCTAGCAACATGCTAACAACTTGCTAATCATGTTAGAAACATGCTAGCAACTTGCTAATCATGCTAGAAACATGCTAGCAACTTGATAATCATGCTAGAAAGATGCTAGCAACATGCTAACAACTTGCTAATCATGCTAGAAACATGCTAGCAACTTGCTAATCATGCTAGAAACATGCTAGCAACATGCTAACAACTTGTTAATCATGCTAGAAACATGCTAGCAACATGCTAGTAACTTGCTAATCATGCTAGAAACATGCTAGCAACTTGCTAATCATGTTAAAAACATGCTAACTACTTGCTAATCATGCCAGAAACATGCTAGCAACATGCTAGCAACTTGCTAATCATGCTAGAAACATGCTAGCAACTTGGTAATAATGTTAGAATCATACTAATAACATGTTAATTATCTATCTATCTATCTGACATACTGCATTCAAACTTCAAAATATTTCAGACTGAAAACCATCCAAACTTAAAACATTTTAAACTTCTTAAACTTTAACTTTTTAAACTTTTTAAACTTTTTAAACTTTTTAAACTTTTTAAACTCTTTCAAACTTTCTGGTCCGGCTTTCTCAAGCCAACTTAAAGTTTGTCTTGACGAACTTTTTTATCTAGTTATTAGTGGTGCTTGCCAAAGGCAAAGCATCACTATTACTATCTCACATACTTATTATTATTCTTATTCTTCTTATTTTTCTTCCGTGCACAATTTCGGCGCGTAACTCGTCCCGCAGTTTTTGTCACAGACCTATGAAACGGGCGTCAAATCGTGCGGCCTATTCGGGAATGGTGTGCTATGACTTTTATAAGCGATCGGGTGTACGATGTTCGCCCCATGGGCGAAAAACCAGCCGAAAAATTCCCATAGACTTAACATTGCGGCAAACTTTGACGGGTCATAGCGCAGAGCGAGAATTTCGTAGAAACATGCGATTCACCACATTTGGAGAGGCTGGCAGGCTGTGCGAGAACATACCCCACAATGGGGTATAAGTTGTACCCCTGGGGCGCAAGAGCCCCCCAAAGTGGCCCCATTGACTTACTATGGGGAGGGACGGCCCATTAAAAAGCATGTTTTTTTCCTACTATGGTAATTTACATAGGAATTTTCCATTAAACATAACTTTGGTTTACAGTGTCATAGAGACATGGGGGAGGGCTCATTTAACTCAGCCAACCAATCAGACTCTCAGGATCACTGTGAAGCTGTCAAGCCACGCCCTAGCAACCATTTAGAGCACCCTAGCAACTGATCCCATAGACTGCCATTATAAAAGCCCAGATGGATATCTTTGGATCACAGTGTCATAGAGACGTGGGGGTGGGCTCATTTGACTCAGGGCAGTTAACAGCCAATCATGAATCACCTTCACCACTTCCTAGCCACGCCCTAGCAACCACTATCGAGGACCCTAGAAACCCAAACCTGAAGAGGCATATCTTCAAATCTGAATGTCATAGAGACATGGGGGTTGGTTTATATCATTCATACTGGCAGGCAGCCTTTGGAGTGTCATCATTGGCAGCTTTTAAGCCACTCCCTAGCAACCAAACAGAGTACCCTAGCAACCATTTAGCAAGTCCTATATCTCTACATCAGAACATTGTAGAGACATGGAACTTGGTTCTTTTGACTCATGCTAGCAAATAGGATTCTTAAGATGCTAGCCATGCTAACAGTGAACAGCTACATGCTAATAGTGATTAGCTAAGTGCTAAATCAGCCTAAGAACTCCATAACACTCCATAGTAATGATCTGTGACAACTAGTAACTGCCTAACAACACTCTAGCAACCACCCCAAGTACCTTAGCAACCGCCCTAGCAACCACCCCGAGTACCCTAGCAACCGCATAGCAACACCCTAGCAACCACCCCGGTTACCCAAGCAACCGCATAGCAACACCTTAGCAACCACCCTGGGTACCCTAGCAACCACCCCGAGTACCCTAGCAACCGCATAGCAACACCCTAGCAACCACCCCGGTTACCCTAGCAACCGCATAGCAACACCTTAGCAACCATCCTGGGTACCTTAGCAACCACCCTAGCAACCACCCCGAGTACCCTAGCAACCGCATAGCAACACCCTAGCAACCACCCTGGTTACCCTAGCAACCGCATAGCAATACCTTAGCAACCACTCTGGGTACCCTAGCAACCGCATAGCAACACCTTAGCAACCACCCCAAGTACCATAGCAACCGCCCTAGCAACCACCGCGGTTACCCTAGCAACCGCATAGCAACACCCTAGCAACCACCCTGGATACCCTAGCAACCGCATAGCAACACCTTAGCAACCACCCCGGTTACCCTAGCAACCGCCCTAGCAACCACCCCGAGTACCCTAGCAACCGCATAGCAACACCCTAGCAACCACCCCGGTTACCCTAGCAACCGCCCTAGCAACCACCCCGGTTACCCTAGCAACCGCATAGCAACACCCTAGCAACCACCCTGCGTACCCTAGCAACCGCCCTAGCAACCACCCCAAGTACCCTAGCAACCGCATAGCAACACCCTAGCAACTGAGTGCCGAGTTTTGCCACGGCAAGCACCACTCACATTTTCTTCAGGAAATGTACATATCTAGTATTACTATTACTATTCGCCCTGACAAAACTTCGGCGCGTAACTCGTCCCGCACCGTTTGTCACAGACCCATGAATGAGGTGTCAAATCGACCGGCTTACTGGGGAGAGGTGTGCTATGACTTTTCTAAGCGTTCGGGCGTACGATGATCGTACAGCGGGCGAAAAAGAGGGTTAAAAAATCCCATAGACTTACAATGGCAGAATGTTCATGAATTTGAATCTCAACTGTCACTTTCTCTCACATTCATTTGACTTATCTTTCAGGTAACCAATGAGTAATGACCTATGATCTTCGTAGCCACACCCTAGCAACCGCTTACAGCCCCCTAGCAACCGAGGGCCGAGTTTTGCCACTGCAAGCACCACTCACATTTTCTTCAGGAAATGTACATATCTAGTTATTATTATTCTTCTGAGACTAAATTTTCTGACTGTATCTCCTCCTAGAGCTTTAACTCTACAAACTCCAAACTCAGCCCAGATCTTCAGACTGGTCTGACTCGAGTTGCTATATCTTTTCTAACTGATCGGACTTACGATTTTCCTAAAAATGGCGATTAAATTTGGGAAAAATCCCATAGACTTACATTGACGGAATGTTCAAATGAGCCAACACGTTTCAAACTCCAACTGTCAAAACTCCCAGAATCCTTTGAGACTCAATCAAGCTTCCCTTCTATGTACTGTATTTCTAATCCATTCAAACTCATTCAAACTCATCTATCTATCTATCTATCTATCTATCTAACCATTACTATCTAACTATCTATCTATCTATCTATCTATCTATCTATCTATGGCTAGCAACCAGAATCATGCTAATAACTTGCTAATCATACTAGAAACATGCTAGCAACTTGCTAATCATGCCACAAACATGCTAGCAACTTTGCTAATCATGCTAGAAACATGCTAGCAATATGTTAACAACTTGCTAATCATGCTAGAAACATGCTAGCAACTTGCTAATCATGCTAGAAACATGCTAGCAACTTGCTAATCATGCTAGAAACATGCTAGCAACATGCTAACAACTTGCTAATCATGCTAGAAACATGCTAGCAACTTGCTAATCATGCTAGAAACATGGTAGCAACTTGCTAATCATGCTAGAAACATGCTAGCAACATGCTAGTCATGCTAAAAAACATGCTAGCAACATGCTAACAACTTGCTAATCATGCTAGAAACATGCTAGCAACTTGCTAATCATGCTAGAAACATGCTAGCAACATGCTAACAACTTGTTAATCATGCTAGAAACATGCTAGCAATATGCTAGCAACTTGCTAATCATGCTAGAAACATGCTAGCAACATGCTAACAACTTGCTAATCATGCTAGAAACATGCTAGTAACATGCTAGTAACTTGCTAATCATGCTAGAAACATGCTAGCAACATGCTAGTGACTTGCTAATCATGCTAGTAACATGCTAGTAACTTGCTAATCATGCTAGAAATATGCTAGCAACATGCTAGTAACTTGCTAATCATGTTAGAAACATGCTAGCAACATGCTAGTAACTTGCTAATCATGCTAGTAACATGCTAGTAACTTGCTAATCATGCTAGCAACATGCTAGTAACTTGCTAATCATGCTAATAACATGTTAGTAACTTGCTAATCATGATAGTAACATGCTAGTAACTTGCTAATCATGCTAGAAACATGCTAGCAACATGCTAGTGACTTGCTAATCATGTTAGTAACATGCTAGTAACTTGCTAATCATGCTAGAAACATGCTAGCAACATGCTAGTGACTTGCTAATCATGCTAGTAACATGCTAGTAACTTGCTAATCATGCTAGAAACATGCTAGCAACATGCTAGTGACTTGCTAATCATGCTAGTAACATGCTAGTAACTTGCTAATCATGCTAGAAACATGCTAGCAACATGCTAGTAACTTGCTAATCATGCTAGAAACATGCTAGTAACTTGCTAATCATGCTAGTAACATGCTAATAACTTGCTAATCATGCTAAGAAAAATGCTAGCAACATGCTAGTAACTTGCTAATCATGCTAGTAACATGCTAATAACTTGCTAATCATGCTAAGAAAAATGCTAGCAACATGCTAGTAACTTCCTAATCATGCTAGAAACATGCTAGCAACATGCTAGTAACTTGCTAATCATGCTAGAAACATGCTACCAACATGCTAGTAACTTGTTAATCATTCTAGTAACATGCTAGTAACTTGCTAATCATGCTAGTAACATGCTAGCAACATGCTAGTAACTTGCTGATCATGTTAGAAACATGCTAGCAACATGCTAGTAACTTGCTAATCATGCTAGTAACTTGCTAATCATGCTAATAACATGTTAATCACGCTGAAAACCATCAAACTTAATACATTTTAAAACTTCTTAAACTTTTTAAACTTTATTAACTTTTCAAACTTTTTAAAACTTTCTGTTCCGGCTTTCTCAAGCCAACTTAAAGTTTGTCTTGACAAACTTTTTTATCTAGTTATTATTATTCTTCTGAGACTAAATTTTCTGACTGTATCTCCTCCTAGAGCTTTAACTCTACAAACTCCAAACTCAGCCCAGATCTTCAGACTAGTCTGACTCGAGTTGCTATATCTTTTCTAACTGATCGGACTTACGATTTTCCTAAAAATGCCGATTAAAATTGGGAAAAATCCCATAGACTTACATTGACGGAATGTTCAAATGAGCCAACACTTTTCAAACTCCAACTGTCAAAACTCCCAGAATCCTTTGAGACTCAATCAAGCTTCCCTTCTATGTACTGTATTTCTAATCCATTCAAACTCATTCAAACTCATCTATCTATCTATCTATCTATCTATCTATCTATCTATCTATCTATCTATCTATCTATCTTTCTATCTATGGCTAACAACCAGAATCATGCTAGTAACTTGCTAATCATGCTAGAAACATGCTAGCAACTTGCTAATCATGCTAGAAACATGCTAGCAACTTTGTTAACAACTTCCTAATCATGCTAGAAACATGCTAGCAACATGCTAACAACTTGCTAATCATGCTAGAAACATGCTAGCAACTTGCTAATCATGCTAGAAACATGCTAACAACTTGCTAATCATGCTAGAAACATGCTAGCAACATGCTAACAACTTGCTAATCATGTTAGAAACATGCTAGCAACTTGCTAATCATGCTAGAAACATGCTAGCAACTTGATAATCATGCTAGAAAGATGCTAGCAACATGCTAACAACTTGCTAATCATGCTAGAAACATGCTAGCAACTTGCTAATCATGCTAGAAACATGCTAGCAACATGCTAACAACTTGTTAATCATGCTAGAAACATGCTAGCAATACGCTAGCAACTTGCTAATCATGCTAGAAACATGCTAGCAACATGCTAACAACTTGCTAATCATGCTAGAATCATGCTAGCAATATGCTAACAACTTGCTAATGTTAGAAACATGCTAGCAACATGCTAACAACTTGCTAATCATGTTAGAAACATGCTAGCAACTTGCTAATCATGCTAGAAACATGCTAGCAACTTGCTAATCATGCTAAAAAACATGCTAGCAACATGCTAACAACTTGCTAATCATGCTAGAAACATGCTAGCAACTTGCTAATCATGCTAGAAACATGCTAGCAACATGCTAACAACTTGTTAATCATGCTAGAAACATGCTAGCAATACGCTAGCAACTTGCTAATCATGCTAGAAACATGCTAGCAACATGCTAACAACTTGCTAATCATGCTAGAAACATGCTAGCAATATGCTAACAACTTGCTAATGTTAGAAACATGCTAGCAACATGCTAACAACTTGCTAATCATGTTAGAAACATGTTAGCAACTTGCTAATCATGCTAGAAACATGCTAGCAACATGCTAACAACTTGCTAATCATGCTAGAAACATGCTAGCAGCTTGCTAATCATGCTAGCAACATGCTAACAACTTGCTAATCATGCTAGCAACATGCTAATAACTGTCCAATCATGCTAGAAACATGCTATAAAACTTTTTAAACTTTTTAAACTTTTTAAACTTTTTAAACTTTTTAAACTTTTTAAACTTTTCAAACTCTTTCAAACTTTCTGGTCCGGCTTTCTCAAGTCAACTTAAAGTTTGTCTTGACGAACTTTTTTATCTAGTTATTATTATTCTTCTGAGACTAAATTTTCTGACTGTATCTCCTCCTAGAGCTTTAACTCTACAAACTCCAAACTCAGCCCAGATCTTCAGACTGGTCTGACTCGAGTTGCTATATCTTTTCTAACTGATCGGACTTACGATTTTCCTAAAAATGGCGATTAAATTTGGGAAAAATCCCATAGACTTACATTGACGGAATGTTCAAATGAGCCAACACTTTTCAAACTCCAACTGTCAAAACTCCCAGAATCCTTTGAGACTCAATCAAGCTTCCCTTCTATGTACTGTATTTCTAATCCATTCAAACTCATTCAAACTCATCTATCTATCTATCTATCTATCTAACCATTACTATCTAACTATCTATCTATCTATCTATCTATCTATCTATCTATCTATGGCTAGCAACCAGAATCATGCTAATAACTTGCTAATCATACTAGAAACATGCTAGTAACTTGCTAATCATACTAGAAACATGCTAGCAACTTGCTAATCATGCCATAAACATGCTAGCAACTTTGCTAATCATGCTAGAAACATGCTAGCAATATGCTAACAACTTGCTAATCATGCTAGAAACATGCTAGCAACTTGCTAATCATGCTAGAAACATGCTAGCAACATGCTAACAACTTGCTAATCATGCTAGAAACATGCTAGCAACTTGCTAATCATGCTAGAAACATGGTAGCAACTTGCTAATCATGCTAGAAACATGCTAGCAACATGCTAGTCATGCTAAAAAACATGCTAGCAACATGCTAACAACTTGCTAATCATGTTAGAAACATGTTAGCAACTTGCTAATCATGCTAGAAATATGCTAGCAACATGCTAACAACTTGCTAATCATGCTAGAAACATGCTAGCAACATGCTAACAACTTGCTAATCATGCTAGAAACATGCTAGTAACATGCTAATCATGCTAGAAACATGCTAGCAACATGCTAACAACTTGCTAATCATGCTAGCAACATGCTAATAACTGGCTAATCATGTTAGAAACATGCTATAAAACTTTAACTTAAACTTTTAAACTTTAAACTTTAAACTTTTTAAACTTTTTAAACTTTTCAAACTCTTTCAAACTTTCTGGTCCGGCTTTCTCAAGCCAACTTAAAGTTTGTCTTGACGAACTTTTTTATCTAGTTATTATTAAGTTGGCTTGAGAAAGCCAACTTACTGATCTGCTATTTAAACTTCCAGTTATTATTATTATTAGGTTGGCTTGAGAAAGCCAACCTACTGATCTGCTACTTAAGCTTATTATTATTAAGTTGGCTTGAGAAAGCCAACTTACTGATATGCTATTTAAACTTATTATTATTATTATTATTATTATTCTTACTAAAACTGTTCACTCTAACTCGTCCTAGAGCTTTAACTCTACAAACTCCAAACTCAGCCCAGATCTTCAAACTGATCTGAAGTTAGTTGCTATATCTTTTCTAACTGATCAGACTTACGATTTTCCTAAAAATGACGATTAAATTTGGGAAAAATCCCATAGACTTACATTGACGGAATGTTCAAATGAGCCAACACTTTTCAAAATCCAACTGTCAAAATCCCCAGAATCCTTTGAGCCTCAATCAAACTTCCCTTCTATGTACTGTATTTCTATCCATTTAAACTCATTCAAACTCATCTATCTATCTATCTATCTATCTATCTATCTATCTATGGCTAGCAACCAGAATCATGCTAGTAACTTGCTAATCATACTAGAAACATGCTAGCAACTTGCTAATCATACTAGAAACATGCTAGCAACTTGCTAATCATGCTAAAATCATGCTAGCAACTTGCTAATCATGCTAGAAACATGCTAGCAACTTTGCTAATCATGCTAGAAACATGCTAGCAACTTTGCTAATCATGCTAGAAACATGCTAGCAACTTTGCTAATCATGCTAGAAACATGCTAGCAACTTTGCTAATCATGCTAGAAATATGCTAGCAACTTGCTAATCATGCCACAAACATGCTAGCAACATGCTAGCAACTTGTTATTCATGCTAGAAACATGCTAGCAACTTTGCTAATCATACTAGAAACATGCTAACAACTTGCTAATCTTGCTAAAATCATGCTAGCAACTTGCTAATCATGTTAAAATCATGCTAGCAACTTGCTAATCATGCTAGAAACATGCTAGCAACTTGCTAATCATGTTAGAAACATGCTAGCAACTTTGCTAATCATACTAGCAACATGCTAACAACTTGCTAATCATGCTAAAATCATGCTAGCAACTTGTTAATCATGCTAGAAATATGCTAGCAACTTTGCTAATCATACTAGCAACATGCTAGCAACTTGCTAATCATGCTAGAAACATGCTAGCAACTTGCTAATCATGCTAGAAACATGCTAGCAACCTGCTAATCATGCTAGAAACATGCTAGCAACATTCTAATCATGTTAGAAACATGCTAGCAACATGCTAGCAACTTGCTAATCATGTTAGAAACATGGTAGCAACTTTGCTAATCATGCTAGAAACGTGCTAGCAACTTGCTAATCATGCTAGCAACATGCTAACAACTTGCTAATCATCCTAGCAACTTGCTAATCATGCTAGCAACATTCCAATCAATTTAGAAACATGCTAGCAACATGCTATCAACTTGCTAATCATGCTAGAAACGTGCTAGCAACTTGTTAATCATGCTAGAAACATGCTAGCAACATGCTAATCATGTTAGAAACGTACTAACAACATGCTAACAACTTGCTAATAATGCTAGAAACAGACTAGCAACATGCTAGTACCTTGCTAATCATGTTAAAAACATGCTAGCAACATGCTAGTAACTTGGTAATAATGTTAGAATCATACTAACAACATGTTAATTATCTATCTATCTATCTATCTATCTATCTATCTATCTATTTATCTATCTGACAGACTGCATTCAAACTTTAAAACTTCAAAATATTTCATACTGAAAACCATCCAAACTTAAAACTTTTTAATCTTTTTAAACTTTTTAAACTTTTCAAACTTTTCAAACTCTTTCAAACTTTCTGGTCCGGCTTTCTCAAGCCAACTTAAAGTTTGTCTTGACGAACTTTTTTATCTAGTTATTATTATTATTATTCTTAGCCAAATTTTCAAACGCTACTCCTCCTAGAGCTTTAACTCTACAAACTCCAAACTCAGCCTAGATCTTCAGACTGGTCTGACTCGAGTTGCTATATCTCTTCAAACTGATCGGACTTACGGTTTTCCTAAAAATGACGTTTAAAACTGGGAAAAATCCCATAGACTTACATTGACGGAATGTTCAAATGAGCCAACACTATTCAAATTTCAACTGTCAAAACTCCCAGAATCCTTTGAGACTCAATCAAGCTTCCCTTCTATGTACTGTATTTCTAATCCATTTAAACTCATTCAAACTCATCTATCTATCTATTTATTTACCTATCTATCTATCTATCTATCTATCTATCTATCTATCTATCTATCTATCTATCTATCTATCTATCGCTAGCCAAACTAGAGTCATGCTAGTAGCCTGCTAATCATGCTAGTAACATGCTAGTAACTGGCTAATCATGCTAATAACATGCCAACATCATGGTAATCATGTTAGAAACAGACTAACAACATGCTAGTAACTTGCTAATCATGCTAGAAACATGCTAGCAACTTGCTAATCATGCTAGAAACATGCTAGCAACTTGCTAATCATGCTAGAAACATACTAGCAACTTGCTAATCATTCTAAAAACATGCTAGCAACTTGCTAATCATTCTAAAAACATGCTAGCAACTTGCTAACAACTTGCTAATCATGTTAAAAACATGCTAGAAACATGCTAATCATGTTAGAAACATGCTAGCAACTTGCTAATCATGCTAGAAACATGCTAGAAACATGCTAATCATGTTAGAAACATGCTAGCAACTTGCTAATCATGCTAGAAACATGCTAGCAACTTGCTAATCATTCTAAAAACATGCTAGCAACTTGCTAATCATTCTAAAAACATGCTAGCAACTTGCTAACAACTTGCTAATCATGTTAAAAACATGCTAGAAACATGCTAATCATGCTAGAAACATGCTAGCAACTTGCTAATCATGCTAGAAACATGCTAGCAACTTGCTAATCATGTTAGGAACATGCTAGCAACATGCTAGCAACTTGCTAATCATGTTAAAAACATGCTAGCAAATTGCTAATCATGTTAAAAACATGTTAGCAACTTGCTAATCATGTTAGGAACATGCTAGCAACATGCTAACAACTTGCTAATCATGTTAAAAACATGCTAGCAACATGCTAATCATGCTAGAAATATGCTAGCAACTTGTTAATCATGCTAGAAACATACTAGCAACATGCTAGTCATGTTAGAAACATGCTAGCAACCTGCTAATCATGTTAGAAATATGCTAGCAACTTGTTAATCATGCTAGAAACATCCTTAGCAACCACCCTGGGCACCTTAACAACCGGACTAGCAACCACCCCAAGTACCCTAGCAACCGCATAGCAACACCCTAGCAACCACTCCTGTTACCTTAGCAACTGCATAGCAACACCGTAGCAACCACCCCTGTTACCTTAGCAACCGCATAGCAACACCTTAGCAACCATCCTGGGTACCCTAGCAACCGCATAGCAACACCCTAGCAACCACCCTGGATACCCTAGCAACCGCATAGCAACACCCCAGCAACCACCCTGGATACCCTAGCAACGGCATAGCAACACCTTAGCAACCACCCTGGGTACCTTAGCAACCGGCCTAGCAACCACCCCAAGTACCCTAGCAACCGCATAGCAACACCCTAGCAACCACCCCTGTTACCTTAGCAACCGCATAGCAACACCCTAGCAACCACCCTGGATACCTTAGCAACGGCATAGCAACACTCTAGCAACCATCCTGGGTACCTTAGCAACCGCATAGCAACACCATAGCAACCACCCCTGTTACCCTAGCAACCGCATTGCAACACCTTAGCAACCATCCTGGGTACCTTAGCAA
>JAMKFB010000312.1:150543-439868 GCA_036247105.1 Cirrhinus mrigala
GACAGGAAAATTAATTTTCTGAGGTAAATTTTCATTTCACAAGTTATATTTTCAATGACTTCTATTAAATAAATCAATTACATGACTGAAAAATGTATTTCTTGTGAAGAATGAAGTAAAAAAAATAAAAATCCTGTCAGAGTATGAAGTTAGAAAAGAAGAATCCTGTCAGAAACTGCCCTCTTTCCATTCTCTGACAGGAAAATTAATTTTCTGAGGTAAATCTTTGCTTCACAAGTAATATTTTCAATGACTTCTATTAAATAAATCAATTACATGACTGAAAAATGTATTTCTTGTGAAGAATGAAGTAAAAAAAAAAAAAAAAAAAAAAGAAATATCCTGTCAGAGTATGAAGTTAAATAAGAGGACTCCTGTCAGAAACTGCCCTCTTTCCATTCTCTGACAGGAAAATTAATTTTCTGAGGTAAATTTTCATTTCACAAGTTATATTTTCAATGACTTCTATTAAATAAATCAATTACATGACTGAAAAATATATTTCTTGTGAAGAATGAAGTAAAAAAAATAAAAATCCTGTCAGAGTATGAAGTTAGAAAAGAAGAATCCTGTCAGAAACTGCCCTCTTTTCACTCTCTGACAGGAAAATTAATTTTCTGAGGTAAATCTTTGCATTTCACAAGCAATATTTTCAATGACTTCTATTAAATAAATCAATTACATGACTAAAAAATGTATTTGTTGTGAAGAATGAAGTAAAAAAAAAAAAAAAAAAAAAGAAATATCCTGTCAGAGTATGAAGTTAAATAAGAGGACTCCTGTCAGAAACTGCCCTCTTTCCATTCTCTGACAGGAAAATAGATTTTCTGAGGTAAATTTTCATTTCACAAGTTATATTTTCAATGACTTCTATTAAATAAATCAATTACCTGACTGAAAAATGTATTTCTTGTGAAGAATGAAGTAAAAAAATAAAAATCTTGTCAGAGTATGAAGTTAGAAAAGAAGAATCCTGTCAGAAACTGCCCTCTTTCCATTCTCTGACAGGAAAATTGATTTTCTGAGGTAAATTTTCATTTCACAAGTTATATTTTCAATGACTTCTATTAAATAAATCAATTACATGACTGAAAAATGTATTTCTTGTGAAGAATGAAGTAAAAAAATAAAAATCTTGTCAGAGTATGAAGTTAGAAAAGAAGAATCCTGTCAGAAACTGCCCTCTTTCCATTCTCTGACAGGAAAATTGATTTTCTGAGGTAAATTTTCATTTCACAAGTTATATTTTCAATGACTTCTATTAAATAAATCAATTACATGACTGAAAAATGTATTTCTTGTGAAGAATGAAGTAAAAAAATAAAAATCTTGTCAGAGTATGAAGTTAGAAAAGAAGAATCCTGTCAGAAACTGCCCTCTTTCCATTCTCTGACAGGAAAATTGATTTTCTGAGGTAAATTTTCATTTCACAAGTTATATTTTCAATGACTTCTATTAAATAAATCAATTACATGACTGAAAAATTTATTTCTTGTGAAGAATGAAGTAAAAAAATAAAAATCTTGTCAGAGTATGAAGTTAAATAAGAGGACTCCTGTCAGAAACTGCCCTCTTTCCATTCTCTGACAGGAAAATTGATTTTCTGAGGTAAATTTTCATTTCACAAGTTATATTTTCAATGACTTCTATTAAATAAATCAATTACATGACTGAAAAATTTATTTCTTGTAAAGAATGAAGTAAAAAAAAAAAAAAAAAAAAAAAAAAAAGAAAAATTCTGTCAGAGTATGGAGTTCAAAAAAGAGAAATCCTGTCAGAAACTGCCCTTTTTCCACTCTCTGACAGGAAAGTTAATTTTCTGAGATAAATCTTCACTTCACAAGTAATATTTTCAATTACCTTCATGTGTACTGTGTGTGCAAACATTACTATTTTCAATGTTTTTGAAAATGTAGTTTCTTATGCTTACCAAGGCTGCATTTATTTGTTCAAAAATACAGAAAAAAAAACAAAACAAAAATATTACAATATTATATATATTAGTAATATTATTACAATTTACAAAAAGGCAATTTACACTACTGTTAAAAATCTTTTGAAATTAATACTTTTATTCAGCAAGGATGTGTAAAATTAATAATAAATTAATAGTACTATTAAACAATTGTAGTAATAATAGTAATATTACTAAATGGTGTTCTTTTTAACCATTTATTTTTAACTGCAATCAAAGAATCCTGAAAAAAGTATCACACTACTTTAAACTGTAATAATATTTCAAAATATACCTGTTTTTTCTGTATTTTTGATCAAATAAATGCAGATTAATTTATTCAGACAGTTTTTTACAAGTACCTTTCTTTATTCCACAGAATGGCAACTCCAACTTCTCCACCAGCATTCTTAAGGTGCAAGTGCGTGGGCACCAGGCTCAACAGTAGAGCACTGACCTATACAATGAAAGGGAAAAAAATAGATGTAGACAAAGTGAAAACGGAAATGGTCAGTGCATTAAGTGATGGTGCAATAGTGTACCTGAATAAAAAAGAAGGCTTTACCCCTGAATTTGAGGAGGGTGTGAGTTATATCCTCCAGAACTACACCCTGTCCAACACTTACGGACAGATGTACTTGTTCGTTGGGCCGGGAACTCTTAAATTCAAGACTGTGCCACAGGAAATAAGTGAAGAGGCACAGAATGCTGCAAGGGCTGCCCTGTGTCCACCTTCGCCAAGTGTGACAGGCGAAGAAGCGGACATATTTTCGAGAGGAGGCTACCTTAGCCTCCAAGGGCAGATAAAAGAAGTGAGTGAATTTTCCATTTATTTTCTTTCGATCTAGTAATTTTTGCAATGTTAAATTCATTCTTTTAAGAGCTTAACCTTAAGTAACTTACCAATTTAACAGTGATCCCTCTTCCATTTCCAGCTCCAAGTTGCCTAGAATAAATAATTAATTATAAATAATAATAATAATAATAATAATAATAAATTATATTGTTGTATCAAGATTGATGAAACCCAAATAAATAAATAAATAAATAAATAAATAAATAAATAAATAAGTAAGTAAATATACATATATCATTATTATTATTCATTTGAATCTACACCTATTTAATTGTGTTATGGGGTTTGCAGAAATGTACAATTCACAAATAAGTTCTATTAATATGTATGAATTTCATTCAGGTATTCCATTCAAAATGTCAATCAATACCAATTGATTTTGCATGTTAATTTCACACCGCTGACAGATTAAGAAAACCTTTCACACCTCTGCTGTATTTGAGACATTCATTTGATTATTTTTTCTATTTGTTTATATTTTTTTTAAATTCATAAATTTTCTTTATTCTGTACAAAACACTAAAGTGAGTGTTAAATGTTTCATGAAAATTTACCTTGTGTATAAACAGGATCAATGAAAAAATTCTGTTATTTCAGGGTTTGCAGAGCTTAAAGGCACAGAAAGCATTTTTTTTTTTTCTTTATTTTGTCCAAACGTAGTAATATGCATGCTAATTAGCAACTAGTTAATAGTGAATGTCTTCTCTAATCTAAGATTAATTAACCTAAATTAGGTGGGACAAAACAAAAACAAAAAAAAACCCACATTTCAGGAACATAACTGAGAAATGCTATACTCACTTGAAGTTTCCTTTTCCAGATGCGTGGGGTGAGGATGACACGCACCCATGTTCCCATCCTGGATCTCCAGCTGGTGTGTGCTGGAAAAGGTTTTGACATCTCGTTGTGGAGGGATGTGGCACTAACAGACCTATATGTAGGTGACGAGGTAGTCATTACTCACCTTCGTCCCTGCGTCCTCAACGATGGCCGAGGAAAATTTCACTCCTCTGCATACACCACTGTGAAGGTACATAATGCACAACAAATACATCTGTTAAGGTCTATTAATAAATATCACATCAACAGCACAGCTGTTCTAAATATAAAAAATATACTATAAACTATAATCTTGATGTTCCAATCTTTGTTGTAATACAACAGGTCAATAAACAAGAATGTAATACAGTGGCCAAAATTATTAGAACAGTATTTTCAGTATTATTATTTTCAGTATTAGTATTTTCTCCAGCTAAAAATGGTTTTAAGTCAGTTATTTCTATCTTTTGCTGTAGCGTGTCAGTAGGAAATATAAGTTTGCATTTTCAAACATTCATTTTGCTATTAATTGTCATAATCCAGATTTTGTTTGCACAAGGAGTCTAACAACAGCCAATTCACACACAAAGATTTCATCTCATCATCCAGTCTCTCAGGAATGGCATGAAGAAACAGAACAAACTTAGACAGACTAAATTCAGAAGAACTGTGGCAATGTCTCCAAGATGCTTAAAGAGACCTACCAGCAAAGCTACAGTACTGTTAAA
This sequence comes from Cirrhinus mrigala, assembly GCA_036247105.1. NCBI lineage: Eukaryota > Metazoa > Chordata > Actinopteri > Cypriniformes > Cyprinidae > Cirrhinus > Cirrhinus mrigala. The sequence goes on from JAMKFB010000312.1 coordinate 154,901, forward strand.
AGGTTTGGGCACTTGTGTAAAAATGCTGTAAAATGAGGATGCTGTCAAAAATAATGTCATAAATAGACTACCTTTATCAATTAACTTCTATTAACTAAATTAAAATCAACATTTGGTGTAACCATCCTTTGAATTTAAAGCAGCTTTTGCCCTAGGTGCACTTGCACATAGTTTTTTTCGGGTAGCTTAGCAGGTAGGTCTCTTGAAGCATCTTGGAGACGTTGCCACAGTTCCCCTGGATTTAGTCTGTCTCAGTTTCTTCATGTCATTCCAGATAAACTGGATGATGATGAGATCAGACCTTTGTGCAGAGCACTGGCTGTTGTCCGACTCCTTGTGCAAACAAAAATCTCTCTGTATTTTTACAATTAATGGCAAAATAAATGTTTGGAAATGTAAACTGGTATTTCCTAATGAAACACTACAGCAAAAGATAGAAAAAACTGACTTAAAAGCATTTTTTTAGCTGTTGAAAATACTAGTGTTCTAATAATTTTGGCCACCGCTGTATCTAGAAAAGCAAATCTATGCTACGTTTACACTAGTGCATTTTCATTTTAAAACGCATAACTTTTGCTACACTGCAGACCCTGTTTTAGTTTAAAAACTCCAGGGTTACGTTTCAGTTTAAAAGGACCAAATCAGAGATTTAAAAAAAATAAAAAAAAAAAAAAAAAAAATCATGTGGCTGCCCACATTCACTCTGCGTATCCTTGATGACCATGTAAACATGCCCATTTGTTGCATCTCATTTCAGAGGCTCAATTAAGAAAAGTAACTGTTAAATTGCAAAGTTAAAAAAAAAAAAAAAAAAAAAAATTACAGTTTTTTTACACCCCACAGATAAAGTCAAATTTATTACAGTTACTTCTCTTACATAAGACATCCTTGATAATGACCCTTGAATGGTCATGTGACATGCGTTTTCATTTGAGTGGTGTAGACAGAGATCGTTCCTGAAATGCAGTGAAAACACCAATGTAGGCATGGATTATTTTCAAATAATAAAATAATATTTTCATGGATTATTTTCATTTTAAAACAAAAACGCACTAGTGCAAACATGACCTTACACAAAAAGAAATATCCTAACAGTCTAGTGTTCCAGTACCGATACACTGATGCTGCATCCCAATTTGCATACTATCCATCCTAAACAGTATTCAGAAAAAGAATGTGTGTGTCCCAAACCTGTAATATATATATATATATATATATATATATATATTAGTATGTTGAAGCATTCCAAAGACACCCAGATGGTCTACTGTTTCCAGTCAAAATTTGAAGTCCAGATCCACGCACACTCTAACACTCCAACACTGAATGTGAAGGATTTTAACTGTGACAAGATTATTGAGTGGGCAGTTTAAACAGAAACAGGGCGCATGTAACACCATGGCAGAGCGGTCCATTAAAGAGGCAATTAGGACAAAGTAGTATGTCCCAAACCTTGCCTATTCTTCTGTTACACATTCTAAAGCAAGTACTTTTTGTTCACAAAAAGAGTATATATTTTTAGAGCATAGTATAACCAGGTGAATTGGGATGCAGCGTGACACTTCCAGTACTGATTTATTTGTATTTATTTGTTTTTTTTTTTGTAAAACTTACAGATGGCTGAGGGGCAGGTCCAAGAAACCGAGGCACAAATAATCGGTGTGTCTGAGATCAATGACACATGCCACTTTCTGACCAGCGACTCGGTGGTCTATGTCATTCCCCAGTACATCTTCGCTGGCAACGTGGATGACCTCATCTCCAGGCTGCCGATGAGGCTGACTCTGAAACACATCAACCGCCGTGTTTTACAGATTCAGTCAGCAAAGGACTAAAATGTAAATAGTTCTCTGCGTACATCTTGTTACCCTTTTAGTTTGTGGGTTTTTTTCCACTTTCTAATATCTGATGTTTTTTTTCCTTAAAGCTTTCCTTTTATTTGTTCTTGTTTAATTTGTATATAGTTTGTTTTAAACAATGGTAACCATTTGTCAATAAGAATAAAAATATAATTCTGTGTGTTTCACAGTAGTGGTCTTCTTTACCATTCATCACTCATCCATTCTTCATCTAACATCCATATCTTTAGTTGTGTCACTTTGAAAATTAACTAATGTTTTATGGGTTTGGAAAGACATGGGGGGACGTAAATGGTGACAATTTTCATTTTTTCAGTTTACTACTGAATTGAAAAAATTTAAATTAAAAATTACAATTTATTTTCCTACTGCTAGAAATTGCAATGCAATATTTAGATCATCTGAAGAGAATAGGTCATTGTTTCATTATTCACACTCATGTTGTTACAAGTTATAAATAATAAGAAAAAAAAACATACAACCCTCAGACTCTAGAGTCCCCCAAACTGTGCATTTAGTTTCTCTTTGACCTATGAAACATGCAAAATCTCCTACGTGTCAGAACCCAGATAGCTAATTCACCTTCGGTTTCTTTGAGATTTTCCCATGTATATCTGCAATTTTTTTTTTTTTTTCAAATTATGTCAAGGTTTTTGACATCATCACTGCACCACTTTATTGTGTTTACCAAGCAGAAGAGTAACATCGTTTTACTTACCTGTGATACAGCGAAATACAGATGATGACAGAGAATCAGTAAGGCAACCAAATTGTCATCTTGGATCTAGAGGTGCAACATCACGGTGGGAATAGAAAAAGAAAAGTTAAAATCTTCCAGTTACACAATTGTGAAAGTACACAAATAGGGGTGGGCAATATGGCAAAAATATGGCAAACATGATTCACAAATTTATCATGATTTCTTGTCATGTTGGTTTTACTGAGCAGTACATACCCACTTTTTTTTTTTTTTTTTTTTTTACAAAGATACACAATATGACATATTATAATAAAATAATACTTTATTTTTCAGGTACAGTAGGTGTGTTTAGAAGCAGCATTCAAGAAACTGAATGAATATAAAAATAAAACACTATATAAACTTGTATCACTGTATGGATTGTACATTGGTTTTTATTAAAGCAACTGTATTAACGTCCTTCAGTCATGAGCAGTAAGTGATTTTTCTCTGTTTTGTTTTATTAAAATTACTGACAAGCGGCAGCATGTTTAGTACTACAAGTCTTGTCTCTTTAAGAACTGCACATATTTAATATACATGCACGCATCCTCTCACTTAATCAACGGTGTTTATATTAAACCTTGTGTGTTTGACAGTATTACCGCAATCAGAGGCAAAAGATAACCAGTAATCAGTCCAGTAATCAGGCGCTGTTTGACAGACTTTTTAGTGTACGCACGCTTCAGCTGTACACGCACGTTAGAACAGCGCGCGAATGAAAGGTTTTAATGGCAAGGCCATAAAGTACATGCAAATAATGTACTTTTGTGATTGCGAATAAGTGCAGTGTCCTGTGAGTGTAACTCTACCCCGAGTTAACATTTGCTTGAATGCATGAGGCGTTGTACAGTGTTGCGATGGCGCCAGAACAGCAACTGATAGAATGTGCGCTGTAGCACGATACTATGTTTCATCAAAAGCAAAGACATTTTAATCGTCCACGAATAAAATACTCATATCGCACACCCCTATCACAAATATAATGAAAAACACATTAACAGGCTTAACGTTATATATTATATCAGTCCATTTAATGGGATGTAGTCGACTGTCAATAGCATTTTAAATATGGAGCACTAGCGTTAATGCCTTCACCCGTCACTAAGCATTTCCTAAATGAGGTACAAACATTGTATTTGCTCATTAAAACACACGCTTAATCACCTCTCGGAAATCCTTTCAGTACTCACCTGAAGAGAAGAGAGACGTCCTGCTGCATGGTAAAACACCCTAGTAACTCCAAGTTACCAGCTCCACTCTAGCAGCGCCAAACCAAGGCCACAGGACGGAAATGAGGGCGGAGCTTATATAGTAAATACAATTTTATATTAAGTATACACTTAATATTAACGAAAAAATATATTAACCTTATTATTAGATCATTTTCTAAGACTGCACGATATATTAAAACATGCACAATGTATTAAAAAAGCATAATATAACAAAATGTATAAATCTACAGTGGTTCTCAACTCCAGTCCTCAGGGCCCACTGCTATCTATCTATCTATCTATCTATCTATCTCTAATTATATCTATCTATCTATCTATCTATCTCTAATTATATCTATCTATCTATCTATCTATCTATCTCTAATTATATCTATCTATCATATGCCTATCTATCTATCTATCTATCTCTAATTATATCTATCTATCTATCTCTAATTATATCTATCTATCTATCTATCTATCTATCTATCTCTAATTATATCTATCTCTAATTATATCTATCTATCTATCTATCTATCTCTAATTATATCTATCTATCTATCTATCTATCTATCTATCTATCTATCTATCTCTAATTATATCTATCTATCTATCTATCTATCTCTAATTCTATCTATCTATCTGTCTATCTCTAATTATATCTATCTCTAATTCTATCTATCTATCTATCTATCTATCATATGCCTATCTATCTATCTATCTCTGACAGACTGTACTGCCTTCAAAACATTCAAACTTTAACCTTTTAAAACTACTTTAGACTTCAAACTATTTCAGACTGAAAACCATCAAACTTAAAACTTTTTAAAACTTTGAAACTTTTTAAAACTTCTTAACTGTTTTAAACTTTATAAACTCTTCAAATTTTATAAACTTTTAAAACTCTTTAAAACTTTCTGGTCTGGCTTTCTCAAGCCAACTTAAAGTTTGTCTTGACGAACTTTTTTATCTAGTTATTATTATTCTTCTGAGACTAAATTTTCTGACTGTATCTCCTCCTAGAGCTTTAACTCTACAAACTCCAAACTCAGCCCAGATCTTCAGACTGGTCTGACTCGAGTTGCTATATCTTTTCTAACTGATCGGACTTACAATTTTCCTAAAAATGCCGATCAAAATTGGGAAAAATCCCATAGACTTACATTGACGGAATGTTCAAATGAGCCAACACTTTTCAAACTCCAACTGTCAAAACTCCCAGAATCCTTTGAGACTCAATCAAGCTTCCCTTCTATGTACTGTATTTCTAATCCATTCAAACTCATTCAAACTCATCTATCTATCTATCTATCTATCTATCTATCTATCTATCTATCTATCTATCTGTCTATGGCTAGCAACCAGAATCATGCTAATAACTTGCTAATCATACTAGAAACATGCTAGCAACTTGCTAATCATGCCACAAACATGCTAGCAACTTTGCTAATCATGCTAGAAACATGTTAGCAACATGCTAGTAACTTGCTAATCATGCTAGAAACATGCTAGCAACATGCTAGTAACTTGCTAATCATGCTAGTAACTTGCTAATCATGCTAATAACATGTTAATCACGTTGAAAACCATCAAACTTATTACATTTTAAAACTTCTTAAACTTTTTAAACTTTATTAACTTTTCAAACTTTTTAAAACTTTCTGTTCCGGCTTTCTCAAGCCAACTTAAAGTTTGTCTTGACGAACTTTTTTATCTAGTTATTATTATTCTTCTGAGACTAAATTTTCTGACTGTATCTCCTCCTAGAGCTTTAACTCTACAAACTCCAAACTCAGCCCAGATCTTCAGACTAGTCTGACTCGAGTTGCTATATCTTTTCTAACTGATCGGACTTACGATTTTCCTAAAAATGCCGATTAAAATTGGGAAAAATCCCATAGACTTACATTGACGGAATGTTCAAATGAGCCAACACTTTTCAAACTCCAACTGTCAAAACTCCCAGAATCCTTTGAGACTCAGTCAAGCTTCCCTTCTATGTACTGTATTTCTAATCCATTCAAACTCATTCAAACTCATCTATCTATCTATCTATCTAACCATTACTATCTATCTAACTATCTATCCATTTATCTATCTATGGCTAGCAACCAGAATCATGCTAGTAACTTGCTAATCATGCTAAAATCATGCTAGCAACTTTGCTAATCATACTAGAAACATGCTAGCAACTTGTTAATCATGTTAGAAACATGCTAGCAACTTGTTAATCATGCTAGAAATATGCTAGCAACTTTGCTAATCATACTAGAAACATGCTAGCAACTTGCTAATCATGCTAGAAACATGCTAACAATCATGCTAGAAACATGCTAGCAACTTGCTAATCATGCTAGAAACATGCTAGCAACTTGCTAATCATGCTAGAAACATGCTAATCATGTTAGAAACATGCTAGCAACTTGCTAATCATGCTAGAAACATGCTAACAATCATGCTAGAAACATGCTAACAACTTGCTAATCATGTTAGAAACATGTTAACAACTTGCTAATCATGCTAGCAACATGCTAACAACTTGCTAATCATGCTAGAAACATGCTAACAACTTGCTAATCATGTTAGAAACATGCTAGCAACTTGCTAATCATGCTAGAAACATGCTAGAAACATGCTAACAACTTGCTAATCACGGTAGAAACATGCTAGAAACATGCTAACAACTTGCTAATCATGCTAGCAACATGCTAGCAACTTGCTAATCATGTTAGAAACATGCTAGCAACTTGCTAATCATGCTAGAAACATGCTAGCAACTTGCTAATCATGCTAGAAACATGCTAGCAACATGCTAATCATGCTAGCAACATGCTAACAACTTGCTAATCATGCTAGAAACATGCTAGCAACTTGCTAATCATGCCAGAAACATGCTAGCAACTTGCTAATCATGCCATGGTCCGGCTTTCTCAAGCCAACTTAAAGTTTGTCTTGACAAACTTTTTTATCTAGTTAAGTTGGCTTGAGAAAGCCAACTTACTGATATGCTATTTAAACTTATTAAGTTGGCTTGAGAAAGCCAACTTACTGATATGCTATTTAAACTTATTATTATTATTCTTCTTCTGAGACTAAAATTTCTGACTGCTACTCCTCCTAGAGCTTTAACTCTTCAAACTCCAAACTCAGCCCGGATTTTCAAACTGATCTGACTCGAGTTGCTATATCTTTTCTAACTGATCGGACTTACGGTTTTCCTAAAAATGACGTTTAAAACTGGGAAAAATCCCATAGACTTACATTGACGGAATGTTCAAATGAGCCAGCACTTTTCAAATTCCAACTGTCAAAACTCCCAGAATCCTTTGAGCCTCAATCAAACTTCAACCCTTCTATGTACTGTATTTCTAATCCATTCAAACTCATTCAAACTCATCTATCTATCTTTGGCTAGCAACCAGAAACATGCTAGCAACTTTGCTAATCATGCTAGAAACATGCTAGCGACATGATAGTCATGCTAAAAAATCTGCTAGCGACATGCTAGTCATGCTAGAAACATGCTAGTCATGCTAGAAACATGCTAGCGACATGCTAGTCATGCTAGAAACATGATAGCGACATGCTAGTCATGCTAGAAACATGCTAGTGACATGCTAGTCATGCTAGTAACATGCTAGCAACTTTGCTAATCATGCTAGAAACATGCTAGTCATGTTAGAAACATGCTAGCGACATGCTAGTCATGCTAGAAACATGCTAGTGACATGCTAGTCATGCTAGTAACATGCTAGCAACTTTGCTAATCATGCTAGAAACATGCTAGCGACATGCTAGTCATGCTAGAAACATGCTAGCGACATGCTAATCATGCTAAAAAACATGCTAGCGACATGCTAGTCATGCTAGAAACATGCTAGTGACATGCTAGTCATGGTAGAAACATGCTAGCAACATGCTAGTCATGCTAGAAACATGCTAGCGACTTTGCTAATCATGTTAGAAACATGCTAGTGACATGCTAATCATGCTAGAAACATGCTAGCGACATGCTAGAAACATGCTAGCAACTTTGCTAATCATGTTAGAAACATGCTAGTGACATGCTAATCATGCTAGAAACATGCTAGCGACATGCTAGTCATGCTAGAAACATGCTAGTGACATGCTAGTCATGGTAGAAACATGCTAGCAACATGCTAGCCATGCTAGAAACATGCTAGCAACTTTGCTAATCATGTTAGAAACATGCTAGCGACATGCTAGTCATGCTAGAAACATGCTAGCGACATGCTAGTCATGCTAGTAACATGCTAGCAACTTTGCTAATCATGTTAGAAACATGCTAGCAACTTTGCTAATCATGCTAGAAACATGCAATCGACATGCTAATCATGTTAGAAACATGTTAGCAACTTTGCTAATCATGCTAAAAACATGCTAACAACTTGCTAATCATGCTAGAAACAGACTAGCAACATGCTAGTAACTTGGTAATAATGTTAGAATCATCTATCTTTCTGTCGATTGATAATCTGACCAATACTATCTATCTATCTATCTGACAGACTACATTCAAACTTTAAAACTTCTAAATATTTCAGACTGAAAACCATCCAAACTTAAAACGTCTTAAACTTCTTGAACTATTTAAACTTTTGAAACTTCTTAACTTTTCAAACTTTTGAAACTTTTCAAACTTTTCAAACTTTTCAAACTTTTCAAACTTTTTCAAACTTTCTGGTCCGGCTTTCTCAAGCCAACTTAAAGTTTGTCTTGACAAACTTTTTTATCTAGTTATTATTATTCTTCTTCTGAGACTAAAATTTCTGACTGCTACTCCTCCTAGAGCTTTAACTCTTCAAACTCCAAACTCAGCCCGGATTTTCAAACTGATCTGACTCGAGTTGCTATATCTTTTCTAACTGATCGGACTTACGGTTTTCCTAAAAATGACGTTTAAAACTGGGAAAAATCCCATAGACTTACATTGACGGAATGTTCAAATGAGCCAGCACTTTTCAAATTCCAACTGTCAAAACTCCCAGAATCCTTTGAGCCTCAATCAAACTTCAACCCTTCTATGTACTGTATTTCTAATCCATTCAAACTCATTCAAACTCATCTATCTATCTTTGGCTAGCAACCAGAAACATGCTAGCAACTTTGCTAATCATGCTAGAAACATGCTAGCGACATGATAGTCATGCTAAAAAATCTGCTAGCGACATGCTAGTCATGCTAGAAACATGCTAGTCATGCTAGAAACATGCTAGCGACATGCTAGTCATGCTAGAAACATGATAGCGACATGCTAGTCATGCTAGAAACATGCTAGTGACATGCTAGTCATGCTAGTAACATGCTAGCAACTTTGCTAATCATGCTAGAAACATGCTAGTCATGTTAGAAACATGCTAGCGACATGCTAGTCATGCTAGAAACATGCTAGTGACATGCTAGTCATGCTAGTAACATGCTAGCAACTTTGCTAATCATGCTAGAAACATGCTAGCGACATGCTAGTCATGCTAGAAACATGCTAGCGACATGCTAATCATGCTAAAAAACATGCTAGCGACATGCTAGTCATGCTAGAAACATGCTAGTGACATGCTAGTCATGGTAGAAACATGATAGCAACATGCTAGTCATGCTAGAAACATGCTAGCGACTTTGCTAATCATGTTAGAAACATGCTAGTGACATGCTAATCATGCTAGAAACATGCTAGCGACATGCTAGAAACATGCTAGCAACTTTGCTAATCATGTTAGAAACATGCTAGTGACATGCTAATCATGCTAGAAACATGCTAGCGACATGCTAGTCATGCTAGAAACATGCTAGTGACATGCTAGTCATGGTAGAAACATGCTAGCAACATGCTAGCCATGCTAGAAACATGCTAGCAACTTTGCTAATCATGTTAGAAACATGCTAGCGACATGCTAGTCATGCTAGAAACATGCTAGCGACATGCTAGTCATGCTAGTAACATGCTAGCAACTTTGCTAATCATGTTAGAAACATGCTAGCAACTTTGCTAATCATGCTAGAAACATGCAATCGACATGCTAATCATGTTAGAAACATGTTAGCAACTTTGCTAATCATGCTAAAAACATGCTAACAACTTGCTAATCATGCTAGAAACAGACTAGCAACATGCTAGTAACTTGGTAATAATGTTAGAATCATCTATCTTTCTGTCGATTGATAATCTGACCAATACTATCTATCTATCTATCTATCTATCTGACAGACTACATTCAAACTTTAAAACTTCTAAATATTTCAGACTGAAAACCATCCAAACTTAAAACGTCTTAAACTTCTTGAACTATTTAAACTTTTGAAACTTCTTAACTTTTCAAACTTTTGAAACTTTTCAAACTTTTCAAACTTTTCAAACTTTTTCAAACTTTCTGGTCCGGCTTTCTCAAGCCAACTTAAAGTTTGTCTTGACGAACTTTTTTATCTAGTTATTATTATTCTTCTGAGACTAAATTTTCTGACTGTATCTCCTCCTAGAGCTTTAACTCTACAAACTCCAAACTCAGCCCAGATCTTCAGACTAGTCTGACTCGAGTTGCTATATCTTTTCTAACTGATCGGACTTACGATTTTCCTAAAAATGCCGATTAAAATTGGGAAAAATCCCATAGACTTACATTGACGGAATGTTCAAATGAGCCAACACTTTTCAAACTCCAACTGTCAAAACTCCCAGAATCCTTTGAGACTCAGTCAAGCTTCCCTTCTATGTACTGTATTTCTAATCCATTCAAACTCATTCAAACTCATCTATCTATCTATCTATCTAACCATTACTATCTATCTAACTATCTATCCATTTATCTATCTATGGCTAGCAACCAGAATCATGCTAGTAACTTGCTAATCATGCTAAAATCATGCTAGCAACTTTGCTAATCATACTAGAAACATGCTAGCAACTTGTTAATCATGCTAGAAACATGCTAGCAACTTGTTAATCATGCTAGAAATATGCTAGCAACTTTGCTAATCATACTAGAAACATGCTAGTAACTTGCTAATCATGCTAGAAACATGCTAACAATCATGCTAGAAACATGCTAGCAACTTGCTAATCATGCTAGAAACATGCTAGCAACTTGCTAATCATGCTAGAAACATGCTAATCATGTTAGAAACATGCTAGCAACTTGCTAATCATGCTAGAAACATGCTAACAATCATGCTAGAAACATGCTAACAACTTGCTAATCATGTTAGAAGCATGTTAACAACTTGCTAATCATGCTAGCAACATGCTAACAACTTGCTAATCATGCTAGAAACATGCTAGCAACTTGCTAATCATGTTAGAAACATGCTAGCAACTTGCTAATCATGCTAGAAACATGCTAGAAACATGCTAACAACTTGCTAATCACGGTAGAAACATGCTAGAAACATGCTAACAACTTGCTAATCATGCTAGCAACATGCTAGCAACTTGCTAATCATGTTAGAAACATGCTAGCAACTTGCTAATCATGCTAGAAACATGCTAGCAACTTGCTAATCATGCTAGAAACATGCTAGCAACATGCTAATCATGCTAGCAACATGCTAACAACTTGCTAATCATGCTAGAAACATGCTAGCAACTTGCTAATCATGCCAGAAACATGCTAGCAACTTGCTAATCATGCCAGAAACATTCTAACAACATGCTAGAAACATGTTAGCAAATTTATCTATTATCTATCTATCTATATTTCTATCTGTCTATCTATCTATATATCTGTCTGAGAGACTGCATTCAAACTTTAACCTTTTAAAACTACTTTAAACTTCAAACTATTTCAGACTAAAACCTATCCAAATGCAACTTTTTAAAACTTCTTAAACTTTTAAAACTTTTCAAACTTTTAAAACTTTTCAAACTTTTTAAAACTTTCTGGTCTGGCTTTCTCAAGCCAACTTAAAGTTTGTCTTGACGAACTTTTTTATCTAGTTAAGTTGGCTTGAGAAAGCCAACTTACTGATCTGCTATTTAAACTTCCAGTTATTATTAAGTTGGCTTGAGAAAGCCAACTTACTGATCTGCTATTTAAACTTCCAGTTATTATTAAGTTGGCTTGAGAAAGCCAACTTACTGAAATGCTACTTAAACTTATTATTATTATTCTTCTTCTTCTGAGACTAAAATTATCAACTCTAACTCCTCCTAGAGCTTTAAATCTACAAACTCCAAACTCAGCCCAGATCTTTAAACTGATCTGAAGTTAGTTGCTATATCTTTTCTAACTGATTGGACTTACGGTTTTCCTAAAAATGGCGATTAAATTTGGGAAAAAATCCCATAGACTTACATTGACGGAATGTTCAAATGAGCCAGCACTTTTTAAACTCCAACTGTCAAAATCCCCAGAATCCTTTGAGCCTCAATCAAACCTCCCTTCTATGTACTGTATTTCTAATCCATTTAAACTCATTCAAACTCATCTATCTATCTATCTATCTATCTATCTATCTATCTATCTATCTAACCTTTACTATCTATCTATCTATCTATCTATGGCTAGCAACCAGAAACATGCTAGCAACTTGCTAATCATGCTAGAAACATGCTAGCAACATGCTAATCATGCTAGAAACATGCTAGCAACTTGCTAATCATGCTAGAAACATGCTAACAATCATGCTAGAAACATGCTAGCAACTGGCTAATCATGCTAGAAACATGCTAGCAACTTGCTAATCATGCTAGAAACATGCTAATCATGTTAGAAACATGCTAGCAACTTCCTAATCATGTTAGAAACATGCTAACAATCATGCTAGAAACATGCTAACAACTTGCTAATCATCTTAGAAACATGTTAACAACTTGCTAATCATGCTAGCAACATGCTAACAACTTGCTAATCATGCTAGAAACATGCTAGCAACTTGCTAATCATGTTAGAAACATGCTAGCAACTTGCTAATCATGCTAGAAACATGCTAGAAACATGCTAACAACTTGCTAATCACGCTAGAAACATGCTAGAAACATGCTAACAACTTGCTAATCATGCTAACAACATGCTAATCATGTTAGAAACATGCTAGCAACTTGCTAATCATGCTAGAAACATGCTAGCAACTTGCTAATCATGCTAGAAACATGCTAGCAACATGCTAATCATGCTAGCAACATGCTAACAACTTGCTAATCATGCTAGAAACATGCTAGCAACTTGCTAATCATGCTAGAAACATGCTAGCAACTTGCTAATCATGCTAGCAACATTCTAACAACTTGCTAATCATGCTAGAAACATTCTAACAACATGCTAGAAACATGTTAGCAAATTTATCTATTATCTATCTATCTATATTTCTATCTGTCTATCTATCTATATATCTGTCTGAGAGACTGCATTCAAACTTTAACCTTTTAAAACTACTTTAAACTTCAAACTATTTCAGACTAAAACCTATCCAAATGCAACTTTTTAAAACTTCTTAAACTTTTCAAACTTTTCAAACTTTTCAAACTTTTTAAAACTTTCTGGTCCGGCTTTCTCAAGCCAACTTAAAGTTTGTCTTGACGAACTTTTTTATCTAGTTATTATTATTATTATTATTCTTCTGAGACTAAATTTTCTGACTGTATCTCCTCCTAGAGCTTTAACTCTACAAACTCCAAACTCAGCCCAGATCTTCAGACTGGTCTGACTCGAGTTGCTATATCTTTTCTAACTGATCGGACATACGATTTTCCTAAAAATGCCGATCAAAATTGGGAAAAATCCCATAGACTTACATTGACGGAATGTTCAAATGAGCCAACACTTTTCAAACTCCAACTGTCAAAACTCCCAGAATCCTTTGAGACTCAATCAAGCTTCCCTTCTATGTACTGTATTTCTAATCCATTCAAACTCATTCAAACTCATCTATCTATCTATCTATCTATCTAACCATTACTATCTAACTATCTATCTATCTATCTATGGCTAGCAACCAGAATCATGCTAATAACTTGCTAATCATACTAGAAACATGCTAGTAACTTGCTAATCATACTAGAAACATGCTAGCAACTTGCTAATCATGCCACAAACATACTAGCAACTTTGCTAATCATGCTAGAAACATGCTAACAATATGCTAACAACTTGCTAATCATGCTAGAAACATGCTAGCAACTTGCTAATCATGCTAGAAACATGCTAGCAACTTGCTAATCATGCTAGAAACATGCTAGCAACATGCTAACAACTTGCTAATCATGCTAGAAACATGCTAGCAACTTGCTAATCATGCTAGAAACATGCTAGCAACATGCTAACAACTTGCTAATCATGCTAGAAACATGCTAGCAACTTGCTAATCATGCTAGAAACATGCTAGCAACTTGCTAATCATGCTAGAAACATGCTAGCAACATGCTAACAACTTGCTAATCATGCTAGAAACATGCTAGCAACTTGATAATCATGCTAGAAACATGTTAGCAACTTGCTAATCATGTTAGAAACATGCTAGCAACATGCTAGTCATGCTAAAAAACATGCTAGCAACATGCTAACAACTTGCTAATCATGCTAGAAACATGCTAGCAATATGCTAACAACTTGCTAATCATGTTAGAAACATGCTAGCAACATGCTAACAACTTGCTAATCATGTTAGAAACATGCTAGCAACACGCTAACAACTTGCTAATCATGTTAGAAACATGCTAGCAACATGCTAATCATGCTAGAAACATGCTAGCAATATGCTAGCAACTTGCTAATCATGCTAGAAACATGCTAGCAATATGCTAACAACTTGCTAATCATGTTAGAAACATGCTAGCAACATGCTAACAACTTGCTAATCATGCTAGAAACATGCTAGCAATATGCTAACAACTTGCTAATCATGTTAGAAACATGTTAGCAACTTGCTAATCATGCTAGAAACATGCTAGCAACACGCTAACAACTTGCTAATCATGCTAGCAACATGCGAATAACTGGCTAATCATGCTAGAAACATGCTATAAAACTTTTTAAACTTTTTAAACTTTTTAAACTTTTTAAACTTTTCAAACTCTTTCAAACTTTCTGGTCCGGCTTTCTCAAGCCAACTTAAAGTTTGTCTTGACAAACTTTTTTATCTAGTTATTATTATTATTCTTCTGAGACTAAATTTTCTGACTGTATCTCCTCCTAGAGCTTTAACTCTACAAACTCCAAACTCAGCCCAGATCTTCAGACTGGTCTGACTCGAGTTGCTATATCTTTTCTAACTGATCGGACTGACGATTTTCCTAAAAATGCCGATCAAAATTGGGAAAAATCCCATAGACTTACATTGACGGAATGTTCAAATGAGCCAACACTTTTCAAACTCCAACTGTCAAAACTCCCAGAATCCCTTGAGACTCAATCAAACTTCCCTTCTATGTACTGTATTTCTATCCATTCAAACTCATTCAAACTCATTTATCTATCTATACATGCTAACAACTTGCTAATCACGCTAGAAACATGCTAGAAACATGCTAACAACTTGCTAATCATGCTAGCAACATGCTAGCAACTTGCTAATCATGTTAGAAACATGCTAGCAACTTGCTAATCATACTAGAAACATGCTAGCAACTTGCTAATCATACTAGAAACATGCTAGCAACTTGCTAATCATGCTAAAATCATGCTAGCAACTTGCTAATCATACTAGAAACATGCTAGCAACTTGCTAATCATGCTAAAATCATGCTAGCAACTTGCTAATCATGCTAGAAATATGCTAGCAACTTTGCTAATCATGTTAGAAACATGCTAGCAACTTGCTAATCATGCCACAAACATGCTAGCAACTTGCTATTCATACTAGAAACATGCTAGCAACTTTGCTAATCATACTAGAAACATGCTAGCAACTTGCTAATCTTGCTAAAATCATGCTAGCAACTTGCTAATCATGCTAAAATCATGCTAGCAACTTGCTAATCATACTAGAAACATGCTAGCAACTTGCTAATCATGCTAGCAACTTTGCTAATCATACTAGAAACATGTTAGCAACTTTGCTAATCATACTAGAAACATGCTAGCAACTTTGCTAATCATACTAGAAACATGCTAACAACTTGCTAATCATGCTAGAAACATGCTAGCAACTTTGTTAATCATGCTAAAATCATGCTAGCAACTTTGCTAATCATACTAGAAACATGCTAGCAACTTTGCTAATCATGCTAGAAACATGCTAGCAACTTGCTAATCATGCCACAAACATGCTAGCAACATGCTAGCAACTTGCTAATCATGCTAAAATCATGCTAGCAACTTGTTAATCATACTAGAAACATGCTAGTAACTTGCTAATCATGCTAAAATAATGCTAGCAACTTGCTAATCATGCTAAAATCATGCTAGCAACTTTGCTAATCATACTAGAAACATGCTAGCAACTTGTTAATCATGCTAGAAACATGCTAGCAACTTGTTAATCATGCTAGAAATATGCTAGCAACTTTGCTAATCATACTAGAAACATGCTAGCAACTTGCTAATCATGCTAGCAACTTGTTAATCATGCTAGAAACATGCTAGCAACATGCTAATCATGTTAGAAACGTACTAACATCATGCTAACAACTTGCTAATAATGTTAGAAACAGACTAGCAACATGCTAGTACCTTGCTAATCATGTTAAAAACATGCTAGCAACATGCTAGTAAGTTGGTAATAATGTTAGAATCATACTAACAACATGTTAATTATCTATCTATCTATCTATCTATCTATCTATCTATCTATCTATCTCTTTATCTATCTGACAGACTGCATTCAAACTTTAAAACTTCAAAATATTTCAGACTGAAAACCATCCAAACTTAAAACTTTTTAATCTTTTTAAACTTTTTAAACTTTTCAAACTCTTTCAAACTTTCTGCTCCGGCTTTCTCAAGCCAACTTAAAGTTTGTCTTGACGAACTTTTTTATCTAGTTATTATTATTATTCTTCTGAGACTAAATTTTCTGACTGTATCTCCTCCTAGAGCTTTAACTCTACAAACTCCAAACTCAGCCCAGATCTTCAGACTGGTCTGACTCGAGTTGCTATATCTTTTCTAACTGATCGGACTTACGATTTTCCTAAAAATGCCGATCAAAATTGGGAAAAATCCCATAGACTTACATTGACGGAATGTTCAAATGAGCCAACACTTTTCAAACTCCAACTGTCAAAACTCCCAGAATCCTTTGAGACTCAATCAAGCTTCCCTTCTATGTACTGTATTTCTAATCCATTCAAACTCATTCAAACTCATCTATCTATCTATCTATCTAACCATTACTATCTATCTAACTATCTATCCATTTATCTATCTATGGCTAACAACCAGAATCATGCTAGTAACTTGCTAATCATACTAGAAACATGCTAGCAACTTGCTAATCATGCCACAAACATGCTAGCAACTTTGCTAATCATACTAGAAACATGCTAGCAATATGCTAACAACTTGCTAATCATGCTAGAAACATGCTAGCAACTTGCTAATCATGCTAGAAACATGCTAGCAACTTGCTAATCATGCTAGAAACATGTTAGCAACATGCTAGCAACATGCTAACAACTTGCTAATCATGCTAGAAACATGCTAGCAACTTGCTAATCATGCTAGAAACATGCTAGCAACATGCTAGTCATGCTAGAAACATGCTAGCAACATGCTAACAACTTGCTAATCATGCTAGAAACATGCTAGCAACTTGCTAATCATGCTAGAAACATGCTAGCAACATGCTAGTCATGCTAGAAACATGCTAGCAACATGCTAACAACTTGCTAATCATGTTAGAAACATGCTAGTCATGCTAGAAACATGCTAGCAACATGCTAGCAACATGCTAACAACTTGTTAATCATGCTAGAAACATGCTAACAACATGTTAACAACTTGTTAATCATGCTAGAAACATGCTAGCAACTTGCTAATCATGCTAGAAACATGCTAGCAACATGCTAACAACTTGCTAATCATGTTAGAAACATGTTAGCAACATGCTAATAACTTGGTAATAATGTTAGAATCATACTAACAACAAGTTAATTATCTATCTATTTATCTATCTATCTATCTGACATACTGCATTCAAACTTTAAAACTTAAAAATATTTCAGACTGAAAACCATCCAAACTTAAAACTTTTTAAACTTTTTAAACTTTTTAAACTTTTTAAACTTTTTAAACTTTTCAAACTTTTCAAACTCTTTCAAACTTTCTGGTCCGGCTTTCTCAAGCCAACTTAAAGTTTGTCTTGACGAACTTTTTTATCTAGTTGTATGTTATTGTTGGTCTTATTTGCGTCGTTTGCAGTGTGTGGATAATATGTAAATATTTTGACAATCCATAAAATAAATATTTGGGTGAAAAGAATAAACATTGCATCAGTTGTACATTATTGCGAATGTACAGCTAATGCAATGGCGAAAATATGCCACCTGATTTAAAAAATAAATAAATAAATAAAATAAAGTATCAGGCTTACATGCTTACATGACATTTGGACAGTGTTCAAATAGACAGCAGGTGCGTGTACCCCGCTAGAAATTTTACGTTCCCAGAACGTCCTTAGAACGTCCCCGTTGGTGTCAAGGACGTTGCCTAGTAACGTCCCCATAACGTTCTGAGACAGTCACGATGTGGAGTTCTTTAAAGGTTTGGGGGACGTTATTTGGAGGACCTTCACAGAACATTCAGGACATTCTTGGGACGTTTAGGGGACCATATTTTATTTGGAAATGTGACGTTCCCAAAACGTTGTCAGAACGTCCACGCTGGTGTCAAGGACGTTATTTAGTAACGTTCCCAGGACGTTCCGAGACGGTCATGATGTGGAGTTCTTTAAAGGTTTGGGGGACGTTATTTGGAGGACCTTCACAGAACATTCAGGACGTTCTTGGGACGTTTAGGGGACCATATTTTATTTGGAAATGTGACGTTCCTAGAATGTCCTCAGAACGTCCCCACTGGTGTTAAGGACGTTGTTTAGTAACGTCCCCATAACGTTCTGAGACGGTCACAATGTGGAGTTCTTTAAAGGGTTAGAGAACATCATTTGGAGGACATTCACAGAACATTCAGGACGTTCTTGGACATTTAGGTTATTACTATAGGAAGTCCCCTATTAGTCTCTACACTACATTCCCATAACATTTGCAGGACCAACCTAAAATGTTTTTTTGGTCCTATTTAGGTCCTTCCTCACATTTACTGAATGTTTTTAGAACCTTTAGTAACACATTACAGGAAACTATCAGTCAATTCAATTATTTTCAAATTGGCTTTATTGATATGACAATTTCCACAGTAAAGCATCAAAATGTGTCCATATAATGGGAAACAGTAACAAGAACATATTGATTTATATTAATTATATATTTAGTGTGTGTGTGTGTGTGTGTGTGTGTGTGTGTGTGTGCGTGTGAGTCACTGTCTCTGTTTTCAGGAGGTGTCCCAAGTTGTTCTTCGGCTGCCTGAAAAAAGTATAAATGACAATATTTAGCAATCACTTCAATTACTTTTTAATCACACTTAGGTGTATAAGTATAGATGACCAATATATACAGTTGTGCACATAAGCAAAATATACAAAATGTTAAGAATTTTAACAAAATACGAGAGATCATGTTATTTTGTATTTAGTACTGTCCTGAATAAGCTATTTCACATAACAGATGTTTATATATACTCCACAAGACAAAACTATAACTGAATTTATAAAAATGACTCCATTCAAAAGTTTACATGACGTATGTTTTTTCCTTGGTGATCCACGACTGTTTTTAAGTTTTGTGATAGTTGTTCATGAGTCTCTTGTTTGTCCTGAACAGTTCAACTGCCTGCTGCTCTTCAGAAAAAATCCTTCAGGTCCTTCA
The DNA here is from genome assembly GCA_036247105.1 of Cirrhinus mrigala. Taxonomy (NCBI): domain Eukaryota; kingdom Metazoa; phylum Chordata; class Actinopteri; order Cypriniformes; family Cyprinidae; genus Cirrhinus; species Cirrhinus mrigala. The sequence continues at coordinate 174,584 of JAMKFB010000312.1, forward strand.
CATTCTTTGGTTTTCCAGCATCTGCTGCAAATGTGAACTTTTTCCAACAGTGACTGTGATTTTGAGATCCATCTTTTCATGCTGAGGACAATTGAGAAACTCATACACACTATTACAAATGTACTGCTTAAGAAGGAAACACAAAATATGAAGAGCCTGGGGTGGAAACATTTTGAAATAGATGATTAGGGTAAATTATACTTATTTTGTCTTCTGGAAAACATGTAATTATTTATGTAGCTTTTGAAGTGCAGTACTAAATGAAAAAATATGATCTTTACAAAAATAAAATATAAAATTACAGGTCATCATCCTGTTCAAAAGTTTACACCCTCTGGCTCTTAATGCATTGTGTTTCCTTCTTGAGCATCAGTAAATATGTTCAAGTTTTGTAATAGTAATGTATGAGTCCTTCAGTTGCCCTAAGTGTAAAAAGATGGATCTCAAAATCATCACGTATGCATCACATATGCAGAAGATGCTGGGAAACCAAAGAATGTGTAGGAGCTGGAGGATTTTTCTGAAAAACAGGAGGCAGTTGAACTGCTCAGGACAAACAAGGGAATGATGAACAACTATCACAAAACATTAAAACATCCAGAAAATGGCAAACAGTATTAAGATTCAAGGGTATGTAAACTTTTGAATGGGGTCATTTTTATAAATTCAGTTATTATTTTGTCTCATAGAGTATATATATATAAACATGTTATGTGAAATAGCTTATTCAGGACAGTACTAAATATAAAATAACATACAATTGTCATGTCATTTATTTATTTTTACTTTTCCGTATGCAACTTTGACATTTAATACATTTTTTTTTTTTTTTATATACGATATACACACTTTGATTACTTCCATACTTCATGCGTGGGTTTAACATAGTTGCATAGAACAGTTTCCCGCTATAAAATATTTTTGTATATCCTAACAACAAAAATATTTTATATGGTGAAAAAAAAACATCTTGTTAAAACTATGAACTTACACTACCAGTTAAAAGTTTTAGAACAGTAAGATTATTAATATTTTTTTAAAGAAGTCTCACCAAGCCTGCATTTATTTGATTCAAAGAACAGCAAAAGCAGTAATACTGTGAAATAGTTTTACTATTTAAAATAACTGCTTTCTATTTGAATATATTTTAAACTGTAATTTTTTTCAGTTACATTTTCAGCATTACTCCAGTCTTCAGTGTCACATGATCCTTCAGAAATCATTTTAATATGCTGATTTGCTGCTCAAGAAACATTTATTTATTTATTATTATTATAAATAATTAAAACAGTTTAGTAAATTTTTTCAGATCAGCATTATCACTGTATTATTCAAAAGCTTGGCATCAGTATTTTATTTATTTATTTATTTTTTGGAAAGAATTAAAGGAATTAATCACTTTCATTTTGCAAAAATGCTCCATAAATTTATCAAAAGTGATGATAAAGACATTTATAAAGTTACAAAAGATATTAATTTTAGATAAATGCTGAAAAAAATATACTCTGCTGTTTTCAACATAATAATTATATTAAATGTTTTTGAGCAGCAAATCAGAATATTAGAATTATTTCTGAAGGATCATGTGACTAGAGTAAAGGTGCAAAGAATGCAGCTTTGAAATCACAGGAATAAAATTACATTTTAAAATATATTCAAATCAAAAAAAGTTATTCTAAATAGTAAAAATATTTCAAAATGCTACTGTTTTTGCTGTACGTTGGATCAAATAAATGCAGGCTTGGTGAGCAAAAGAGACTTTTTTTTTTAAAAAAAAACAACAACAACAAAAAAAACTTACTATTCAAAAACTTCTAACTGGTAATGTATCACATTATAACGTGACAATTATAATGTTTTTCTGGCCTGTCAGCTGCTGCAAATTTGAAAACCCTTTTTGCAAGATAAGCCTACCTTCTTTAATGACATCATGACAACCTGTATGAAGAGGGCAGGGTACATGGCCAGGTCTGGAAAGCACAGAAAGGGGCACAGTATGAAAACATTGCATTCACTGCAGTACAATGTTCGTTACTAACCAAAGGAAAGACAAAACGGGCGCAAAAATAAAAGACACCTGTAAAAAAATAATTCATTAATTCATAACTTACATTATTACAAAAATGACAGAAAAGAAACAAACATTCTGATCCACAAACGTTGTGTATTTTATCTTAGCCTGGTCGGTTAAAAGCATAAATTATTTACAAATCTTTTATATCATTACTATGTAATTAAAAATAAATAAATAAATAAATAAATAAATAATTTTATATATATATATATATACACATTACTGATAAGCAATTTAGATTTTTAGACCCCTTAACCTATCCCTAAACCCAAACATACCCATATAATAGCGAATATAAAATCATATGAAACGTAATAGACTGAAATATGCAAGAAACAAGAAACATTTTAGAAACAACATAGGATTACAAAAAAATATTTTGGTACGCTAATCCCACTTCTACCTTTAAACCTAACCACAGCCATTTCTTACAGTAACGTTAGGCTATAAATAAAACCATGACAGACAGACAAGTGCAATCCCAATATTTACTGCAAAAATGTCAAAAACATTACCAAAAGTAGTCCAAATGATGCTGCGTTGCCACCGCAGGTGAAATACAATAGTTTGGTGTGAGGTACAGAGCACAATTTAAGTTTTTAATCGCTAAAAATATTACCCAGACTATCCTCCTGATTCGCTTTGTGAAAGCGTGCATCATTCAAACCCAGCAAACAGGGGACGTCCCCCGGACGTTACGAACGTCGGTTTAGGTCCGCAGTACGTCCGCTTTGTAACGTTCGCTGGCGGACGTTTGGACGACGTCTGTATTTGGTCCGCTTTATAACGTTCACTGTCGAACGTTTAAGGACGTCCGGATTTGGTCCGCTTTGTAACGTTCGCGGACGGACGTTCTGAGGACGTTCACTTACGTCCGCATTTGGTTCTCTTTTTGACGTTCGCTGGCGGACATTCGGAGGACATTCGCCCGAACCAGTTTGCAAACATCCCTGTTTCGTCTCTCATCATTTCCATAACAACACATGAAAAATCCAGTCGCCCATGCTTGGACTTTACCTGACACCTTGCAACTCAGAGTTCATTAAATTAAAGACAAGTAATAATAAAAAAAATAATAAACCCATATTGGATTTTAAAGGATATTTCTTTAAAACAAAATCCATTTTTTAACTGTGATAATGGAATGAAAAATGGAAAGATTGGCATTATTTTTATTATTATTATTATATACTATAAACTATATATTTTAATTTGTGGCAAAATAAATAACTTTAATTTATGCAAAAGAAAAAGTAACTTCTGTAATTATCAAATCACGAGTCTGTTTCAGCATTTCGACATCAAAAACAAGATACACTTCAATAATGTAATTGAACCTAGGCTACAATTAGGCCCTATGTGTTCCCCATACATAAATAAAATAAGGTTGAATCCCTGAAGAGTGATGAATGCAGCCAAGGAAAACATGAAGAATAGAAAAGAAAGTGGAAAATAACACAGGTAAGACAAATAAATCAGTTCTTACTTTTTAATATTTACATAGGCTATCAAGCTGTTGGTAAGCTGACAAGACAAGTTATTAAGGAAAATTACTTTTTTTTTTTTAGTTATTGCATTTAAGACTGTTATGCAGCGCAAAAACAAAAGTGTAAAAGCCAATCAAATGAGCTGGTGATCGAGTGACGTCACTTAGGGTACGCGCATGTATCCATGGCAACGCTGAGTGACAGTTAACGGTCATGGTGATTTCCCCAGATATGGCCTTGAGTTTTCGCTTTTGTCCGGTCGAAAAGGTATTTATACTTTTATACTTGTAGACATTAAGTACCGTAACCACTGCGTATCTCGTAATATTTACATTTTATGAAAAGTTTACCTTTTACAACGTTTGCTGAGGCTGTCCGTCGTGTAAGACTGCTGGCCGTTAGCCTAAACACTTTTGAAGCTAACGTTAGCACCCATATAGAAATGTGATACATGGCCATATATGAACATATATATATATATATCCTGGCGTTAAGGACTTTCAGAGTAAAGATTTAAACTTGTTGTGATGAACACTAGTGTAAATACGGCCTTTCATCCGTATTAGTCACATCCGGGACATTTGCTCGTGTGCGCGCCTGACCCATTTGGAATATTTTTCACAGAGGCCATTTTCTTCCCTCGCGATGCGGAGACAACGGAATAAAGTGTTTCATCTTACGCACAAAATGTGTTTTGTAATATAATATCGTTTTATAATTATATTAATGGGCTGTATGCCGCTAAACCTTTCTCAAATTTTTTTTTTCTACTCGCGATGCGGAACAGACGAGAGCTGTGTACTCCTGAACTTCTTCCCAGAGAGATAACGTTATTTCCTTTTGCTGGCAATGCGGGGCAGACAGGGCATAGGAAACACCGTAAGTAAGTGTTTTACCTCAATTGCGATATGTGTTTTATAAGATGTTATTACTTTATGACGATATTAACGTTACGCAGTGCTTTTAACAGGGAAACGTAAGAAGTAAGTGTTTTACCTCATTTAACATATATATTTTATAGCTGTATGCTTCTAAACCAACATAAACGTTTCTTACAGATCTCGTTTGCATTACAGTGCTAACGTAGAGGTCATTTTAACAGGGAAAGTAAGTGTTTTATAACGTCATATGGATTTATAGCGAAATTTATGTATTTAAACTGTTTCTCAGAGCAATATTTTCTTTCACTCGCGATGCAGCGGACAAAGAAGTTGGTTTTATCAAGGAAAACACAGAAAGTAAGTGTTTTACTTCATTTACTTGTAATATTACTTTATGATGATATTAATATGCTGTGTGCACCTAAACTTTTCTCATAGATCTGAATTGCTATGCAGTGCTGACGTGGAGGTTGCTTTTAACAGGGAAACAGTTGAAGTAAGTGTTTTATCTCATTTAAAATTTGTATTTTATAATGTCATATGGATTTATAGTGATATTTATGTGCTGTGCTCTCCTGAACTTTTTCTCAGAGAGATATTTTCTTTCAATCACAACACAGAGCAGACAGGAAAGTTAGTTATATCAAGGAAATGCCAAAAGTAACTGTTTTACTTCATTTACATTATGTGTATTATTTCTTCATGATGATATTAATATGCTGTGCACCTAAACATTTCTCATAGATATTAATTTCTATGCAGTGCTGACGTGAAGGTCGCTATAACAGTTTCTACAATATTTAAGGTTTGTTGCTAGTCGCAGGGGAGCTGAGGGGAAAAGTAAAACAACGTTACACAACCTTCATAATTTAGCTTCCTTTTGCGTTGTTGTGCTGTTGGTGATAGTTTAAATCTGAGAATCATAAATAATGCCATCACATGATTTTTAGTCAACCAAACTTAATGATAAAAAAATCATGTTTAAAAAAAAAAAAAATCATGAAATTGTATTATTTGTGTCCTAAGAAGATGGGAAATAGCAATGAATTTATTTTCTGATTTCTTGCCCGTTTTAGGATTAATGTGCTTCTAACTTAATTTTCTGCATTTTTTTAAGATGCTGTGATGATGATACATCCCAGGAACCACTTCTGGCCAAATTGGTACAGCCTTGAACTGCAAAATGGCAGAGCTCTGAACTGCATCAGCAAAAAAAAAAAAAAAAAAAAAATTCAGAATTAAAGTAGTTGTCACTATATTGCCACTTGATTGTTTTACTGTAACTTCAGCCAAAAATAAAAATGTTGTATTATTTAACTGCCATCAAGTTGATCCAAACCTGAATGAGCTTCTTTCGTCTGCTGAACACAAAAAAGGTATTGTGAAGAATGTTTGTAAACAGTTGTTGTCCACTTACTTCCATGATAGGAAAATACTAAAAAAGTAAGTGGAGCCCCAAAACTGTTTGGTTACAAACATTCTTCAGAATATCGTCTTTTTTCAGCAGAAGAAAGAAGCTCATAAAGGTTTGGACCAACATGATGGTAAGTAAATAATTAAATAATTTTCATTTCTGGGGAACTATCCCTTTTAATACATTTTAAATAACTTTTTAAAAAAAGTGTTAATATTATTGTGTTTTGTAGCTGATCAGTTAATTAAAAGTTTTTTAAACATTACCCTTATTGTGTTTTTGCCATTTATATTTTGCCATTAAATTTTTAGTTCAAATATATGTAAATATATTTAACATATATTTAATTTACATATACATTGTTGGCCATATATGAACATGTATTATAAAGACATATGTGTGTGTATTTAGGGAAATATATGTAGCATATTTGAAAGCGGCTATTTTATATATCTGTGTAATCCATACATCGACATATATATGTGTTTTACATATATTGCCATATATCAGATTTTCGTAAAGCTGAAACGATTAAATGTATACAGTATTGACAGATATTGAACTTCAATATTGAACAAACAGCGATATGCTGGTGCTTTTGTGTTAAGTGCATTTTTGATAAACGCACATAGAATAGGAACAATGGCCTAAAAATCATAAGAGGTTGGCTATCAATCGGGAAATTCTACGCAGGTGTCATTCGCGCAGATAATGATTCAGTTTGATAGAATATTATGTCATTATGCAAAAACGAAGTCCAGGTTTAAAACCATTGCTGATTTTTGTTCATTTATATTGTTTTAGGTTTCGAACATAAGGGTGGAATCAGACCTGGATAACGAACAACATCTGGAACACACGTCAGACGACAGACAGACACGCACACACACAAAAGAAAAATATTTTAACAAATAAAAAAGTATTGTTAATGTACTATTGCTTGTGTGTTTATTCCTTGGGTAGATCAATTTTGTCTGATGTTTACATATATTAAAATGACCTGTAGCGAACGTTCGCTATAGGTCCCCACAATGTTTTCATGAACGTCCCGCAATTGTCCGTGGTACGTCCCGTGAACGTCCCCGTTTCGTCCTCCGGACGTTCCGCGAACGTCCCCGTTTCGTCCCGCGAACGAACTCGCAACGTCCCCATGACGTCCAAAAAACCCTACACGATGACGTCCAGGGGACGTTCGCAGATGCCATTCAGGGGACGTTGTGGCGACCTTTTTTTGTTAGCTGGGAACACACCTAGACAGGAACACTGCTGTCGCAATCTGTGACGAAGCAGGCGAGGACCAATGAGCGTTCGATTTTACTGCCGTAGTTAATTGAAGTGGTAAATTTTGAATTTGGACGAACGAACCAGTGCGGGCTTTGATGTTTATACGGTCGTTGCTGAGGATGAAAGAAGATCGCTGAATAAAGGGTTGAATTTGGATTTGTTACTGGCAGTTGTATGAATTCAGAAGACTTGGATTACAAAGCTCAAATAAAACTGACTGATGTGATTATGTTGCGTTTTTGGTGTGTTTATGGTTCTATTTTTCAGTCACTGCATGTTGGAGAAAATGGCGCTTATGTCCCACGGCAAACAAAATAAATATTTCATAAAAATGGTTAAATAATTGCAGAAATGTTATTAATTTTAAGGGTTTGTAGTCTTGTTGAAAATTGTATTCTTCGCAATGAGTTGACAGCAGAAATCACACAGAACCGATCGAAATGTTATTTTTTCATATTAAGTAAATGAGTAAACTTAATTTAATAAATGCATTTGAAAACATATTGGCTTGGTATGACAGCAAATATAATAAAAATGTTAATGCCGCGATTTCATTGCCTTAATGCTGTAAACAGAAGTATTTTTCAGTGTCTATGCAAAAGTTTTACATAAAATAGATATGAATTCTCATGAGATCATGTTGCTAAACTTTAATACTCACTTTGGTTTAGCAAAGTATGTTCGCAATATTAGCTTAGTAATGGAACGTGTACTTCTTTTTCAGAAAACTATTATTACAATAACTTTCCATGATATATAATTAATTTAGCAGAAATAACGTTACTCACCGTAGAAGGCTCTCAGCTGGTGAAGAAAAAAAAAAGCCTCAGTATGGATCAACGGATGCTGGGATGAACAGCTGAATCCCTCCACAGTATACCGGACCTTTGTGATTGGTTTAATACATTGTACATATTAAAAAAAAAAAATGTAAACGTGCTGTTAACGTCCAAAATGTCCTCTTCTTTAAACGTTCTTATGTGACCAGAGATTAACCAATATAGAACGTCCTCCTAAAGTCATATTGCGAACGTTATTGTATGACTAAAAGAGGACCATGTAAGAACGTTCTGTTAACGTCCTAAATGTCCTCTTTGTAACGTTGTTATATGACCACAGAATAACCAATATAGAACGTTCTCCTAAAGTCATATTGCGAACGTTATTGTATGACTAAAAGAGGACCATGTAAGAACGTTCTGTTAACGTCCCGAATGTCTTCTTTATATAACGTTCTTATGTGACCATAGAATAACCAAAATAGAACGTCCTCCTAAAGTCATATTGTGAATGTTATTATATGACTAAACGAGGACCATGTAAGAACGTTCTGTTAACGTCCTAAATGTCCTCTTTGTAACGTTGTTATATGACCACAGAATAACCAATATAGAACGTCCTCCTAAAGTCATATTGCGAACGTTACTGTATGACTAAAAGAGGACCACGTGAGAACGTTCTGTTAACGTCCCGAATGTGCTCTTTATATAACGTTCTTATGTGACCATAGAATAACCAAAATAGAACGTCCTCCTAAAGTCATATTGTGAATGTTATTATATGACTAAAAGAGGACCATGTAAGAACGTTCTGTTAACGTCCTAAATGTCCTCTTTGTAACGTTGTTATATGACCACAGAATAACCAATATAGAACGTCCTCCTAAAGTCATATTGCGAACGTTACTGTATGACTAAAAGAGGACCACGTGAGAACGTTCTGTTAACGTCCCGAATGTGCTCTTTATAACGTTCTTATGTGGCCATAGAATAACCAAAATAGAACGTCCTCCTAAAGTCATATTGCGAGCGTTATTATTTGACTAAAAGAGGACCAAATATAGAACGTCCTCCTAAAGTCATATTGCGAACGTTACTGTGACTAAAAGAGGACCATGTGAGAACGTATTCTGTTAATGTCCCGAATGTGCTCTTTATAACGTTCTTATGTGACCATAGAATAACCAAAATAGAACGTCCTCCTAAAGTCATATTGTGAACGTTATTATATGACTAAAAGAGAACCATGTAAGAACGTATTATGTTAACGTCCCGAGTGTCCTCTTTATAACGTTCTTATGTGACTATAGAATAACCAAAATAGAACGTCCTCCTAAAGTCATATTGCGAACGTTATTATATAACTAAAAGAGGACCAAATATAGAACGTCCTCCTAAAGTCATATTGCGAACGTTATTATATAACTAAAAGAGGACCAAATATAGAACGTCCTCCTAAAGTCATACTGCGAACGTTACTGTATGACTAAAAGAGGACCATGTGAGAACGTTATGTTAACGTCCCGAATGTGCTCTTTATAACGTTCTTATGTGACCATAGAATAACCAAAATAGAACGTCCTCCTAAAGTCATATTGTGAACGTTATTATATGACTAAAAGAAGACCATGTAAGAACGTATTCTGTTAACGTCCCGAATGTCCTCTTTATAACGTTCTTATGTGACCATAGAATAACCAGAATAGAACGTCCTCCTAAAGTCATATTGTGAACGTTATTATATGATTAAAAGAGGACCATGTAAGAACGTATTCTGTTAACGTCCCGAATGTGCCCTTTATAACGTTCTTATGTGACCATAGAATAACCAAAATAGAACGTCCTCCTAAAGTCATATTGTGAACGTTATTATATGACTAAAAGAGAACCATGTAAGAACGTATTCTGTTAACGTCCCGAGTGTCCTCTTTATAACGTTCTTATGTGACTATAGAATAACCAAAATAGAACGTCCTCCTAAAGTCATATTGCGAACGTTATTGTATAACTAAAAGAGGACCAAATATAGAACGTCCTCCTAAAGTCATACTGCGAACGTTACTGTATGACTAAAAGAGGACCATGTAAGAACATTCTGTTATCGTCCTAAATGTCCTCTTTGTAACGTTGTTAAATGACCACAGAATAACCAATATAGAACGTCCTCCTAAAGTCATATTGCGAACGTTATTATATGACTAAAAGAGGACCATGTGAGAATGTTCTGTAAATGTCCCAAATGTCCTTTTTGTAACGTTCTTATGTGACCAAAAAATAACCAAAATGGAACGTCCCCCTAAAGTCGTATAACGAACATTGAGCACCAGAACTTTCGTAACCAAAAGAGGACGTTTTAGGAACGTCTCCAATGTTCTGTAAATGTTCGGGACATTCGTCACCTTTAGACAACTTTGCGCAATGTTGCGCAAGGTTGCGAGAACGTCGCCTCCTACGTGGGTAGAACTGATTACTTTGTTACTTGGGACACATAATGGGAATAACATTATGTCGTACAGAAAGTAACATTTTTAAATAGCTTTATTTACACATTTTGATTTTCGGTCATTTTGAACTTTAGAATAAACTTATATATGTCTGTTCAGAAGTTCATGTGTAAAGAGTTTATAAATTGAGGTGCTTATAATTAAGTTATAAAAAGCAGCTGCTGCTGCAAACGTTTTAGTAAAGGACACTCATTTCTGCACTTTTGTTTATGTCACCTTTAATCACAGTAATATCCTAAACACACGTCAATGCCCATATTCAGTTATAATCATAGCGCCATAGTGCTGGTAACAGGAAGTGACATATTTAACACTATTATGAACTCCTAGCAACATATTAGAAAGTGTCAACAAGTTTTAAATAGGCTAGCAACATGCTGGAAACATGCTAAAACATGTTAGCAACACTTAGCTAAGTGCTAAAGCATGCTAATGCAATGACACAGAAGTTGCTGTAACTCAGGCATGCAGTATCCAATCTGCCCCAAACTTAACATGCAACATGCTACAAACATGGTAAAGCATGCTAGCAACACTTAGCTAATTTGCTAAAGCATGCTATTAATACAATGAAACAGGACGTTGCTGTAAATCAGGCATGCGGTGTCTGTTCTGCCCCAAACTATACATGAAGAGTCCTGGCCTAAACTTTTTTTTTTTTTTTTTTCCTTTTTTATTATTGCAAGAAAACAGATACAATAAGGCAATACAAGATAATAAGAAGATCCTAAAGAACAGAGCACAGGTCAAAAGAAAATATGAGAGAAAATAATAATAATAAAAACAAACAAACAACAACAAAAAATTAGACAGTAGGGTCTTCTAATAGTTTACATTTCTTCAATAAACTAAACAGTCTTCTTCCACTTTTACATTTTAAGAGTCTTACAGATTTACTGAACAACCACAATTCTTTTTTAAAAGACAGAAAACAATGGCTTTGTTTTAAGGCACTTACATTGATGAATATAAAATTTGCCCAAAATAAAAATATTATTCAGTAAAAATTGAGTTTGTACATCTTCCATTATTAAGCCAAAAATGATATCATTTTTAGAAAATTGAGAAGTCAACTTGATTGAAACTTTAAGCCACTCAAATATATCAGACCAAAAAGCTCTACTAATTAAACAGTCAAAGAATAAGTGTGCAGTCGTTTCAGTATCAACCTCACAAAAGGTACAATTATTGTGATCAATGTTAAATCTATATCTAAGAAACTCTAAAGATGGGTAGATATCATAAAAATTTTTAAAGCGTACTTCCTTGGCTTTGGGAGGTATCGGAAAGGAAAGAAAAATGGTTCTTAATTTGAAAATAGAACCCTTGGGAAAAAGATAAGATACATTATTATTAAGATACATTATAGTTTGATTTGGAAATTTATCTTGGGTCAATAAAGTTCTTATTCATTTATTTGGCAAGCTACTCCTAATAAAATCTTGCCCATTTATTATTAAAGAAGGTAAATGAATAGCTTCAGTTATATTGGGCACTGAATTACTAACCAACATTACAAAGGCTTTTGGAATACAATTCAATACCCTATTATATTGTTTGTAATCACAATGAATATTATATTTTTCACAAAAAGTTCTGTGATTCATGAAATTACCATCATTCCCTAACAGGTGAACAACAGACCAGACACCTCTTTCCCACCAATCACTAATAAGGAGTGACTAATTTCTAAATAAATAAATAAATAAAATTTTCCAAATTGGTGAATTATGAGGGGAGAAAGTATGTTTATAAATCACCTTCCAATATAAAAGAACCTGCTTATGAAATTCTGACAATTTGAGAGGAAGTTTTTGTATTGAAAAATCACAGCGTAATAGAAATTCTATACCACCAGCACTTTTAAAGATATTTCTAGGGGCGCAAAACCAAAAACTATTATTATTTATTATGAAGTTTTTAAGCCAATTTATTTTGAGAGTTCCATTCATACAGTCGAAGTCTATGGCCTGTAAACCCCCTTCTTTATAATCCTTCACTAGTGTCCCTTTTTTAACATAATGAGCTTTTCTCTTCCAAATGTAATTAAAATTCATCTGATTAATTAACTTAATTTTCTTATTAGAAATAGGAAGGGATCCTCCTGCAGGATTAATGCATCTGGACAGAGATTCCACTTTTGTCAAAAAAATTCTTCCAAATATAGAAGAATTGCATCCATCTGTCCAATCTTGTCTTACTTTCATCAATTCTATTAGATATATTAAGTGTTTCACTTAGTTCCTTATCTTTGGTAAGGAGAATACCAAGATATTTGATTCTAGATTTAACTGGTACATTGCAAATTTGTGTGAGCTGAGATTCTTTCAATGCCATTATTTCACATTTACTTAAATTAGGACATAATAATAGGACAACATTTTTTAGAAATAAAACTGTGTTGTCCGCCAATTGACTGATTACTATAGAATCATCAAAATCCTTCAATTGCTCAATGTCATTTCCGTGGCCAAAATAAAAAGTAAAGCCAAAATGGGACAGCCTTGTTTAATACCTCAGCTTATATTAAAGCGTAAAGTGGTCCCTTTAGTCAGTGAAACTGAACAATTTGTATCCCGATATAAACTACTAATTATACTTCTAAACTGTTTCCCAAACCCAAACAATTCTAAAGCCGAAAAATAAAAGGGTGTTTGACCATGTCGAAAGCTTTGTAAAAATCAAGGAAAAACATAATACCGTCGTCATTAACCTTGACTTTATAATCAATCAGATCTTGAACCAAACGTAAATTATTGTGAATCGATCTACCCTTCATAAACCCTGACTGCATTTTACTTATAATCTGAGATAATCCACTCTTCAACCAGTTAGAATAAATGTGTGCTAACAATTTATAATCATTATTTAATAATGTAATGGGCCGCAAATGATCAAAGATCTTAGGATCTTTGCCTGGCTTGGGAATGAGAATTATAACTCCTTGCTTCATAGTATGGGAAAGTGAAAGGCAATCAGTAACTTCTGTCAAAGCCTTAAATAAAAGACTTTTTATTGAATCTCAAAAAAATTTGTAGAAGTTGGCCGTTATACCATCGGATCCAGGGGATTTGAGAATAAAGACTGCAACGCAATCTCGCAATTCTCTAACTCCTGTAACGAAATTTTTGCATCACAAATCTCTTTAAATTCCAAACTAATTTGTGGAATAAATGGCTTAATGGTATCAAAAAAAGCATCTGCATTAATTTTAGAAAATGTCGACTTATATAAGTTACTATAAAAGAGGAAAATCTTTTGCGCAATATCATTAGCATTGGACGACTCACTGCCATCAATAATTAACAAACGTATATCATTTTTCTCCTGCCTGCTCTTTTCCAGTCTGCAGAAGTACGCTGAATTTTTCTCCCCTTCTTCTATCCATTTAGCTCTTGACCGAATGTAAGCACCTTTCGCATTTTCAACATAAACACTATCAAGGTTAGTGTCACGAACCTGGTCGGTGTCCCGTTGTCTACTCACCACCAGATGTCACTCTCGCTCCACCCACTCACTCTGACTGTCGCTTTGCATCTCGGACTGCATCTCCCATCCTCCACCGCTCTGATTGCGTCAGCCCCCGTGACCAATCAGGCATCCTATAAAACCCCGGTCCTCCTCAGTTGCACTTCCTGGATTGTTGTTTCGTTGATTTGTAGTGTTGTGTTCATATTCCTGTTTCCCTAGCGTGTTTCCAAGTTCCTGGTTTTTGATCTCCTGCCTGGTTTCCTCGTTTACGTCTGTCTAGCCGCCTGCCTTGTGATTTATTGCTCGTGTTTTTCGGATTATTCTCTTGGATCGCCTGTTACATCCCTGTCTGCTCCTGTCTCTACCCAGCCCGTATGACCATGTCTCTGTCTCGTCCCAATAAAAGCTTGCTTATGGATCCGCTCGCCTCTCGTCATTCACTCCTGGTAACAGAACAATCCAGCCCAACAGGATCCAGCAGCTTCACCCCCGGACATTCAGATTCAGACGCAGACAGGATTTTATTCAGGATAAAACAAGGATCACGTTCTCTCGACCAGCACATCCGTGAGTTTCTATCCATCGCTAACCATTCCACCCTCCCGGACTGTATAATTTTTGAAATATTTTGTGATGGCGTTAATGAGCCTCTAAAGACTAGACTCAGACGCGAGGGTCCGCGCTCATCTCTGGCTGCTTCCTTGAATTTTGCGTTATTGTGTGTGGGCTCGCCGTGTACTGTGGGGGTCGCGAAGGGGGAACGCGACAACGCGGACACGGCAACCCCGCGCCCCGCTCGCAGATTGGTGGTTACGCCGGATCACGACGCCAAAACCAAGTTCTCCGCCTGGATCGCTCGCGAGATGGCGGCCGTGTTGGAGCGCGCCCAAGCTACGATGGCGTCAGCTGAGCCCGTGCACCAGATGGCGGCCGCGCCGGCGTGCGCTCACAAGATGGCGGCGACAGCGGAGCCCGTTCACAAGAGGGCGGTGAAAACAGAGCTTCGTCACGTCACAGCTGCCATATCAGAGCCACATAAAGCTGCAGATGTGTTTCCTGAGTCAAGTCAAGTCACTGCTGCCACCCCTGAGTCAAGTCAAGCTACAGCTGCTGTTTCTGTGTCAAGTCAAGTCAGAACTACTCTTGCCTCTGTCTCAAGTCAAATTACAGCCATCTTTCCAGAGCCACTGCACAAGATGGCTGCCACGCCAGAGCCACTGCACAAGATGGCCGCCAAGCCACGGCCTGCTCAGGCCATCTCAGTCAAGCCACAGCCTGTTCACGTTGTGTTTTCTGCTCCTGAGTCTGCACCCATCATGGCCGGCCTTCCTGAAGCAGTTCCTGTGTCAAGCAAAGTCTCAGCCGTGGTTCCAGAGTCAAGTCACGTCCCGTCTGACATCCCAAGATCGCGGCCTATCATGATGGCCCACTTGCTGGATTCACCCCTCATGGCTGTATGGGCAGTTAAAATGGCACTCCTCCACGCCGCGGCTGCTACCCCAGGGTCAAGTCAAGCTTCCAAGTCCGGTCAAGCAACAGAGTCAAGTCAAACCAAAGCTGCTGTTCTCCATGAGTCAAGCCAAGACACGGCTGTTGTTCTCCACGAGTCAAGTCAAATCACAACTGTTCCCCACGAGTCAAGCCAAATCACAACTGTTCCTCACGAGTCTAGTCCTGTTACAGCAGATCTCCATGAGCCAAGCCTGGTTACAGCAGATCTTCATGAGCCAAGCCAAGCTGCTGCTGTTGCTCCAGAGTCCAGTCAAGCTGCCGAGTCCAGCGACGCCAAGGATGTTGTCCCTGAATCAGGTCATGTTGTAGCGGATTTCCATGAACCAAGCCCTGTTACAACTGGTCGTCACAAACCGAGTCAAGTTATGGCTGATCTTCAGGAGCCAAGTCAATTCATTACTGATCTCCACGAAGCAGGTCAAGTCACAGTTGGTCACCACGAACCAAATCATATCCTGCCCGACGGCTCAGAGTCCCATCACGCCTCGTCTGACCGCTCAGAGTCAAGTCATGTCTCGTCTGATCGCCCAGAGTCAACCCACGTCCCGCCTGATGGCCCAGAACCTCTCCATGTTACTTCAGACCTCTCAGTGCCTCGTCATGTCTCGTCTGACCTTCCAGAGCCGTGCCATGCCTCGTCAGATATCCCACGATCACGGCCCATCATGGTAACCAGCGTACTGGACCCACCACAACCTCCCGCTGCTGCTCTTCCGCTAATGGCGGTTGCCATCTGGTGTGTGTGGGCTGCTCACTGTGCCCCTGAGGTCACGTCTGTTCACAGATCAACCCCTGAGGCCACATCTGTTCTCCAGTCTGCTCCAGAGCTCCCGTCTAATCTCAAGCCTGCTCCAGAGTCCCTCTCTGATCTCAAGCCTGCTCCAGAGTCCCTCTCTGATCTCAAGCCTGCTGCAGAGGCCTCGTCTGGTCTCCAGCCTGACCCAGAGCTCCCCTCTGATCACAGGCCTGCTTCAGAGGTCCCGTCGGGTCTCAAGTCTGCTCCCGAAGCCTTCCCCATCGGAGAAGCTGCGTCAATGCCTCCAGAGGTGTCGGCGTCGGCCGTAGAACCTCTTATGGAGGGGGCGTTAACTGCTAAACTCTCTGCTTCTCCCTTTTTCCTGTCTGCATCCTCTGTCAATGTTCTCCCCAGGTCCCCGTCCAAGACGCAGCCTCCCGCTCCGCCCCGGAGGGCTGTTGCGCCTCCCGCTCCGCCCCGGAGGGCGGCTTCGCCTCCTGTTCCGCCCCGGAGGGCTGCTCCGCCTCCTGTTCCGCCCCGGAGGGCTGCGGTACCTCCTGCTCCGCCTCCTGTTCCGCCCCGGAGGGCTGTTGTGCCTCCCGTTCCGCCCGGGAGGGCGGCTTCGCCCCGGAGGGCTGCTTCGCCTCCCGTTCCGCCCCGGAGGGCTGCGGTACCTCCTGCTCCGCCTCCTGTTCCGCCCCGGAGGGCTGCTGCGCCTTCTCCCCCTACTCTGTCTGCCTCCTCTGTCCCTGCTTTCCCCAGGTCCCAGACCGTGACGCAGATTCCTGTTTCTCCCTGGAGGGCTGCTCCGCCTCCTGCTCTGCCTCCTGTTCCGCCCTGGAGGATCGCCCCGCCTCCTGTTCCGCCTCGGAGGGCTCGGGCGTCGCCTGTCCCGCCTCCGGTTCTGCCCTGGAGGGCTCCTGCGCCTCCTGCTCTGCCTCCGGCTCCGCCCTGGAGGGCTCCTGCGCCTCCTGCTCTGCCTCCTGCTCTGCCTCCGGCTCCGCCCTGGAGGGCTCCTGCGCCTCCTGCTCTGCCTCCGGCTCCGCCCTGGAGGGCTCCTGCGCCTCCTGCTCTGCCTCCTGCTCTGCCTCCGGCTCCGCCCTGGAAGGCTCCTGCTCCACCTCCGCCCTGGAGGGCTCTTGCTCCGCCTCCGGCCCCACCCTGGAGGGTACCTGCTCTGTCGGTCCTGCCTCAATCTCTGGGCTTCCCTCATGGACCTGGTCCTCCAGCCCTCGCCCTGTTTCCCCCCAATCCCACCGCTCCCCTGGACTGTTGTTTCTTTCGAGCGTCTGGAAGCCGCTCCTTGGGGGGGGGCTATGTCACGAACCTGGTCGGTGTCCCGTTGTCTACTCACCACCAGATGTCACTCTCGCTCCACCCACTCACTCTGACTGTCGCTTTGCATCTCGGACTGCATCTCCCATCCTCCACCGCTCTGATTGCGTCAGCCCCCGTGACCAATCAGGCATCCTATAAAACCCCGGTCCTCCTCAGTTGCACTTCCTGGATTGTTGTTTCGTTGATTTGTAGTGTTGTGTTCATATTCCTGTTTCCCTAGCGTGTTTCCAAGTTCCTGGTTTTTGATCTCCTGCCTGGTTTCCTCGTTTACGTCTGTCTAGCCGCCTGCCTTGTGATTTATTGCTCGTGTTTTTCGGATTATTCTCTTGGATCGCCTGTTACATCCCTGTCTGCTCCTGTCTCTACCCAGCCCGTATGACCATGTCTCTGTCTCGTCCCAATAAAAGCTTGCTTATGGATCCGCTCGCCTCTCGTCATTCACTCCTGGTAACAGTTAGATTGTAAGAGTAAAAGCTTTGTTCTATCTAAACCATCGGAATGACTATTACTACAGCATTCACTTATCTCTCTAATAAGATTAACTTCTTCTAAATGGGTTGATTTTTTTTTTTTTATGTTTACCAAAGGAAATAGAATAATTACCAACTCTAAATTTCAGATATTCCCATTTACTGATATTCAAGGAAATTGAACCATCTTCACTCACTTCTGCAATAATATTCTTAATTCCTTGACAAAAGTCCTCGGAATTAAGAAGATTGCTGTTAAATTTCCAATACCCCTTTTTACAACGCCGTGCAATTAGAGACTTTAAATTTAAACCAGTCATACAGTGATCGGAAATTGGTGTGGGGGATATAATCACAATCACAAATAGTCCAGCCTTGACCCGCCTGTCCCATCTATTTTCAACCAAGATTACCGACATAAATTGGGATTTAAATTTCTGCAGGGGTCAAACTGGCCAAATGAACTACAAAAATTACACAATATAGGGTTGTAGTGATGACTATTAAATTTAGATGGAAAATGGTCCAGCCAGTCATCCTGCACCATGTTAAAATCCCCTCCTAATATAATATTGTCTGTAGAAAATGCAAGTTTCAGGCCCCTTATAACCTCAGAAACTTCCGATACCAGTTCCCTGTTTTGAGTAATATTATTATAGCCATATATATTGCCTATTATTATAAACAGGTCATCAGTGTTAAGCACACAAAAGAGCCAATGACCATTATCGCTGGATTTATGTAAAATTACTTTTCCAGGGCAATTATGAAACAAAATGGCAACTCCCGCTGAACGATTCGTTCCATGAGAAAATAAAATTTTGTCCCCCCACTGATTAGTCAAAATTTCTCATCTAAATCATCTTGCAACATATAACAGTGTGCCTTTTTACCTTTACAGAATAAAAAAAGAGCTTTGCGTTTCACGTTATCTCGAAAACCCCTAACGTTGAAGGAAGAAAAACAGAAATCGGTTTTTAAAGAGAACATTTGAACAAGAACAGAGATAAGAACGTATAAACCTGGTTGTGAAAAAAAGTGCTTGACGTCCCTTAAACAAACATTACAGTGTCCTTCTTAACCATCTTTATAAAGACAGACCGACCGCGTATTTAGGTTGCAGAGATTCTTTTCCTGTTGATGTAGCCATGTGGACCTCTGAAGTAGGCTCAGTGACCTGCTTCTTTTGCCTGCTTTATCTGCTGCCATAGTAGAGCTCTTGCCTCCCTATCCGCTGGAAGGATGTGCTGAGTATGTGTGTATGAGGAGAAAGAGCAGGAGGTTTCTTTTGACACTCAGAGAGCAGCATCTCCAGGATGCAGCTATGTGTCTGTGAAGAGTAACAACTCCATGCATAGAATTCCCCCTGATCTCAGTGAGGGACCTGCTGTGAACTCTGACCCTTTGTGAGTATCATTCAATATAGGGCTGCAACAAATGACTGTTTTGATAATCGATTAATCTAACAATTATAACAACAGTTAATTAATCGTCATTTATTTGACCAATTAATCAGTAGGCTTTATTCTATTATTCCGCTTTTACAATAAGTTAAAATATTACACATTCTAACTAATAAATAAAACAAGGTAATCACTTCAGTATCACTGCAATGTAATTGCATGTATGTTTGTATTTATTTATTTATTTATTGCTTGCATTAAACTAATATCATTAGCTAGCTTCACACTGGAGAGCTGCTTTATAGCAGAAAATTCATCATTCTAACTGAAAGTGACACTGACAATGTTAAATACTGTAAAGCAGCTTGTTTTAACTAAATTTATTGTTTAAAGTAGAGCTGCAATTAATGATTATTTTGATAATGGATTAGTTGGTCAATTGTTTTTTAGATTAATCGATTAATCGGATAAAAATACTTTCTTTTTTTTATTGACAAAATACACTATTCCACATGCTGTCCAAGTGATCTGTGTTTTTCAGGCGGCAGTTCGCTGCTCAGGGGTAGGGAAACCTGTTGAAAAAAACAAAATCTGCTGGTTAGGTATGTTTTGAAGCATGGCTGCTGGTTTGAGCTGGTTTGAGCTGGTCATGAGCTGGTAATTGCTTAGGAACAGCTTAGGACCAGCACATGACCAGCTGAGGAACAGCTTAAACCAGCTCAAACCAGCAGTCATGCTTCAAAACATACCTAACCAGCATATGCTGGTTTTTTCAACAGGGAACACACATTTGTGTTGTTGTGAAGAGGCGCTCTTTTGAGTAGTTGGGTTAGGAAAGGGGTAGCATTTAGCTATGTGAGGGTGCTGTCAGAGCTCAGTCTTTGATTTGGGCTGAGGCTGAGTGGGAAGTGGATCACGCTTTACAGGCTGCTAGGAAGAAGGAGCTTTCTTGTGACTTGAACCGGCCGGCGAGCTGAAGCCCTTAGGCAGGAAATGGCGCATGGTCTGTGATAACTTCTGTGCTGCTGTGGAACGCTCTGTGAATTTGTCTATGGCAGGGCTGAAACAGGGGAGTCGAGGAAGGCCACTTTGTCTGTGTCCTTGATCTCCATCAAGCTCAGCCAAAGGTGGCACTCAAGCACCACCAAGCTGGCCATGGCCTTGGCGATCGCTTACACAGTAGACTTAGTAGCACACAGAGCCAGGTCAGTTGCTGTGCACAGCTCCCTAAAAGCATTAGGATTTGGGCCAGACTCATCCATTGCATGGAGGAGTTTGGCTTGAAACAGTTGAAGCACTGCCATCATGTGAAGCACTGAGCCAGCCTGGCCAGCCACTGAATAAACCCTGCCCCTAGGGCTGAGGTGGTCTTGCAGGGCTTGGCTGTCAGTCCCAGAACCACTGGAGGGTAGAGATGTGCAGCGACCACCTCTTCCGGTGGGGAGCTTGCCATATCCCTTTTGTTTTGTTAAGTAAAAGAGTGGATGCGTACCACCCCGTGGTAAATTCATCATGAAAACAGCACCAGTTTTGGTGGGAGGTTTGCTGACAACATTCCAGCAGGTACCATTCGTCTGTGTGGCTGCAGGCAGGCTCTTTCAGAGCTGGAAATTCTAAGCTGAGATTCTCCATAGCCTCGGTAAGGATGCGAATCAGAATGCTGACTCATTGGGGGTAAGGGTGCCAGGATCCTTCCCGGAGCAGTGATAATGTCAGTGATATGGAGTCATCAGTGACAGCTTCCTCCTCCAGTCTGCGGAAAGAGATTAAACTGCTCGCTGCAGATGAGGGGCACTGATCCTCACGTGTAGGGGTGCTCAGTGTGATCAGCTACCGATCACTATTGGCAACAATCAAGGCAGTGTCGGATCGTCACTAAAGTTTATCATTTGCACTTTTTAAGTCTTGCCAGTGTTTAATCAATTAAGCACTTGCACGCTCTCCTAGAGACAGTGCGCTCATGCACACTCAAAGCATACACATATATAATTAACCTCGCATCTGCGCTGTTGAATGCTGATGGTCCGCGTGATCACAAAAATTAGTTGCACACAAACTGTGTGCAAGGACATCCTCACATACAGATCACGAAAGGCTTGTGCTGTGTGTAAGCTATTGTGCAACAATTGCCCCATCTGCTTTTTTGTGACTTGACGCTAATGAGCTGCATCTGTGTTGTCAGTAGATCACCTGCAGAACTTTCCAGTCCATTTTTGGGATTGCATTCTCACGCTAATTTGCCGTTCTAGGCCAATTGGTGACATTCATGAAATGAACTTAACACTGAATAATACTAGTTTATAGAGTATGGTTAGTCTAATTGTAAAATACTGAATGGAATTGTAAATCATTCCTGCCTGCTGCTATTAGGCTTTTTAATGTGCAATAATTGTAATGTATTTTATTGGGTAATGTCCAATATGCTTGCTGCTACTAGTTAGTTAGGGGATTTGTGTGTGTGTGTGTGTGTGTGTGTGTGTGTTTATCTGTGTGTTTAAGATTCCTTGTTATAAGTTTAGTTAGGCAGATATGTCTGTGTGCAAGGATTGAACTTGTGGATGCTGCTGTAACAATATAATTTCCTGTGAAGGATTAATAAAGTATTTAATAATTTGACTAGGCTAACCGGGATATTTCGCCTCTCTCTTTCGCATCTCTCTCTTTTCTAAGCAGTTTGCTCTTTATTCAGTGTCTTTCATTTTCTGCCTCTTTATGTCTCTCTTTGTAACCTCTGTAAACATGCTCTATTAATTAGTGTTAATCAATGGTAATTTCATGGAGCAGATAGATAATCTTCAGAGAAACAGTCTGAAATATTTTTGTCTTTTCCCAGTCTCATCAGCAGAAGCAGAAAGAGAGCAGCATCTCCAGTATCCAGATGTGTGTCCATGAAGAGAAACAGTTCCATGATTAATCCAGCCATGATCAGAAATAGTGCAGTGCCATTTGACCCTGTGTGAGTAGCATCATATATCTGATAATGTTTTGATAGCAAAATGTTTTAAATTGCATTTCCACCTGTTTTTAGTGCTGAGCACTTGTGAACAGATCACCAAAACAAGCTCTTAATAACAGCTGGAAATTCACTTTCATTTAAGTTCATTTGTATATTTTTACAATACACATTGTTTTAAATCAGCTTCACAATAAATTTCAATAGTACAATCAAAAAATAATGTGAGATTATGGTGAGATGATAACGATTTGTCAATGTCTTGCTCTGGGGGCAGTGTTTATGTTTGTGGCCTTGTGACATCACATGCCACCTCTGATCTAAACTAACCATTCTTGGAGCTTGATTAAATACTTTGTTTATAACGAGAAGGATCTTTTAAGCTATGAAACTTGTTTTAATGATAAAAAGACCACTTGCCACATATGCCAAAAGATTAAGGCAAATGTGATTTCTTATGTCATGACCTCTTTAATAGTTTTCTTATACCATATAACGTATTTAACACTAACGACTTTCTATGGCCTTATATTTGATGCAACTAAATTTAAGACTTAGGACTTTTTTTGTAACTGCAGGAACCCTGTTTTTAAGAATTAGAACCACAGTGCAAGTGTTGAACATGTTCACTTAGAATATTAACACATTTTCTTATATTGGTATTTTCAGATTGACAGATTTACTTCAAAAGTTATTTGAAGCTTAAAGTTTAGATGGAATAACTTTATAAAAGTAATGTGCGCTTGCTTTTTAATTTTTCAGTACCAAAGTTTACTGTAAGAAACATTTTTGTTCACTCAGCTTTTTGAGTTATGTATTCCCACTGACTCAATTAATGCAATTAATTTGCAATGGCTGACACAGACCTGCACATCCTCCTACTATCAGAATCATTTCAGTCATCATGATACAGAAACAGACCTGCAGCTTGAGTCTCACCAACCAGTGCTTAATGATCTGCAGAGAGTCAAAGACCTGCACAAAACCAGCATGAAGAACAAGTACGAGAGTGTATTTGAGAGAATCAAACTACAAGAGAACCAAACCCTCCTTTAATTTATTTCAGTGTGTCAAAATTCATTGTGCCCTCTGTTTCCACATATAGACCTAAAATCAAGTTTCATCAGATATTAGATTATTTTATATTAGACATATTTAAATATGTTTTCTTTTCTGTTTTTGTCTCTTTGTTCTTTTATAATGTCTGTTCAGTGGTGAGAGAGCTGACCAGATCAAATGTGTGTCCAGTCAGACCTGCACATCCTTCTACTCTCAGAACCACATCAGCCATCATGATACAGAAGCAGATCTGCAGCCCAGTTCTTACCTACCAGTGGAAGATGATCTTCAAAGAGTCAAAGACCAGCACAAAACCAGCATGAAGAACAAGTATGAGAGCTTATTTGAGGGAGTCAAACTACAAGAGAATCAAACCCTCCTGAACAGGATTTACACACAGCTGTACATCATAGAGGGAGAGAGTGAAGGAGTGAATGACGAACATGAGGTGCTACAGATGGAGAAAAGTTACAGGACACTCCAAGACACTCCAGTCAACTGCAATGACATTTTTAATCCTTTATTTGATCCAGGATATGAGGAGATGAGAAGAGAGAAGAAAGACAAAATAAAGACAGTTCTTACTAAAGGCATTGCTGGAATTGGAAAAACCGTCTCTGTGCAGAAGTTCATTGTGGACTGGACTGAGGGAAAAGCCAATCAGGATGTAGATTTCATGTTTGTGCTTCCATTTCGAGAGCTGAACTTGATTAAAGATCATCAGTACAGTCTTCACAGACTTCTACTTGACTTTCATCCTGAACTTCAAGATCTGGACTCAAAGATTTATGATAAATGTAAAATTGTGTTCATCTTTGATGGTCTGGATGAAAGCAGAATTTCACTGATGTTTTCAGACTGTCAGAAAGTTTCTGATGTAAATGAGATTTCATCAGTGGGTGTGTTGATGTCAAACCTCATGAAAGGAGATCTGCTTCCCTCTGCTCTCATCTGGATCACCACCAGACCAGCAGCAGCCAATCAGATCCCCTCTAACTGCATCAACAGTGTGACAGAAATTCAGGGATTCAATGACCCTCAGAAGGAGGAATATTTTAGGAAAATAATCAGTGATGAGCATCAAGCCAGCAGAATCATCTCACACATCAGAAGAGCAAGAAGCCTCCACATCATGTGTCACATACCCGTCTTCTGCTGGATCTCAGTCACTGTGCTTCAAAACATCCTGAAACAAGATCTCAGTGCAGAAATCCCACAAACTCTGACTGAAATGTACATCTACTTCCTGCTCATTCAAACAAATATGAGGAACCAGAAGTACCAAGAGAGAGATCCAGAGAAACTCCTGCAGTCCAACAGAGAAGTGATTGTGAAACTTGCTGAACTGGCTTTCAATCAGCTGATGAAGGGTAATGTGATATTCTATGAGGAGGACCTGAGAGAGAGCGGTATAGACATCACTGATGCCTCAGTGTATTCTGGGATTTGCACTGAGATCTTTAGGGAGGAATCTGTGATTTATCACAGAAAGGTTTACAGCTTTGTACATTTGAGCTTTCAGGAGTTTTTTGCAGCACTGTATGTGTTTTACTGCTATTTACACAAGAACAGTGAGATTCTGAAAATGTTCCTGACAGGGAAATCCAGAACTCAGTGTGAGAATGTTCCTCTGGATGTGTTTCTGAGGGGAGCAATGAATAAAGCATTGAAGAGTAAAAATGGACACCTGGATCTTTTCCTTCGATTTCTTCATGGCATCTCACTGGAGTCCAATCAGAGACTCTTACAGGATCTGCTGATACACACAGAAAACAACCCAGAGAGCTTCAAGAAAATAATCCAAAACCTCAAAGGTGGTCAAAAAAACAATATCAGTCCTGAAAGATGGATGAATCTGTCACACTGCTTGATTGAGATGAAGGATAATTCTGTTGTTAAAGAAATGCAGGCATTTTTAACGTCTGGAAAGAAAGACAAGAATCTTACACTTGCACAATGCTCAACTTTCAGTGTGATCAGCCCAATGTAAAGCTTAATGTAAATCACACAATGTATACAGACGACATGAGAGACTTCCTGTTTATCAATCAAAAATGGCTGACTTCCTTTTGGATGGAGCTAATATCTGTGGAGTTGTCAGTGACCATACCGAATTTCGTTACATTATGTACGTGCACATTGGAGAAACTTTACCCAAACCACAGCCTGCATTTGCATGGCAAAGGCCTCAAAAGTGGGTGAATGAAGGACAAAAATGAAAAAAATAATAATACTGAAAAATATGCCAAAAACAATATGGAATTAGCATTCTACAGCCTGCACCTACTCAGGCTTTAAATATTGCTGCAAACAGCAAATAAGGGGCTATTCACAACAGAGGCAAAGGGACTGAGGAACTGATTAGGATAAAGGATTAGGCTGTACATGTGCTGTTATTTAGAGAAAACTTGCAGCTTTTCACTGAAAATGATTAAATTATTTATTCTGTACATATTATAAACTATCTGTATCTATATATGTATGTATATATATATATATATATATATAACAGAGAGAGAGAGAGAGAGAGAGAGAGAGAGAGAGAGATTATTAAGAACAGACAGACTAGGATTTTTGCATGCGTGTGCTTTTTTCTTAAATTTAAAATAAATTTTAGTACAAAAAATTTAGTGAATAAGACCAAATGATCCTAGTAAGCACACAGCTGAGACATTGCAAAAATGGTTTTTGGGCTTTATGAATGCCTTCTTATGTGTAATCTTATGTGTCATGCAGCATAGTGGCTTCATTAAAATCAACGAAAGGCCACCAGGAGAACAGCATTGTTGGTTATTAAATTGCACATTTCTAAAAATGGACCATATTAACATGAACCTACTGTTGTTGTAGATTATCTGGCTGTTTGGTGACAGCAGAAGGTTGTGCTGCTCTGGCATCAGCTCTGAGTTCAAACCCCTCACACCTGAGAGAGCTGGATCTGAGCTACAATCACCCAGGAGAATCAGGAGTGAAGCTGCTCTCTGATACACTCAAACATCTGGACAAACTCAAGTAAGTTGGGAAGTAACCCACTGAAGTCATTTTATGAGGTGAGATTCTAGGACAATTTCCTTTAACATGGACCCTTTTCACAGATTGTGATGTGTGGCGATAAAATAATACCATAAAGATTTGCATGTGAAGAGTAAGCATTGTGCAAGTGTACATAAGACTGTAAGCGTAAATTAAATTTGGATGCTCAAGAGAAGCTTTGTAAACATGTAAATCACGTTTCACGCATAAGAAAAAATGATTTGCAGAATTTTACTGTTACTCGTAAGAGTAATTCATGTATTGTGAAACTGCAGCTTCATGCTTTCGCTAAATAAATACGATCTGCATTCTTCTGACTTCCATTTCTCCGCGCTTACACTTTTGGCACGTTGTTTTGGCAAAAATGCGGTCAAAAGCACTGCAAGCCTGTGAACAGCGATTTGCACACGGAAACAACAGTTTAAAGAACTGCAAAACGGATTGACTGTGTGTATGTGTAAAAAACAAACTGTTGCAAATGTCTAAATGACTTGTTGTGTATGTAGGGCGCAAAGTTGGTGAAATAACCCAATATGTACAGCTCCGTCTTTCTTTTATCTGCGCTTACACTTTGGCATGATTCTCTCACTCACTGAGTTTTGCAAGCGTGAGGGGGAGGGCGGGTCCACCACCTTTTTGTAGCCAATCAAATGAGACTCTCGCGGACTCCATTTACTCTTATCTGATTGGTTCATTAAACACATCACACTCCAAAACATTTATCTTCATATAGTTCTCGCTGCTGCTCCCTTCCGGTGGAATGGTACTTTTAATATAGAAATACATTACAAATGAAATAAAATAAAATAAATAAAAACACAATACTTTTTAAGTTGTGTACCAGGCTATGTGTTCATACTTAATTTCCAGCTGTGTCCTTTTCCTCCTCAACAGGCAATATATGATAGTTTATTGTAATATTGTAATTTTGATGATACTTAACACTAAAACTGCCATGGGGTATATTTTACCAATGGCTGTTATTCAAATGTAGCCTAAATAACAGACTTTAAATAAAACATTCAAGTCTCCCAGTCATTGACTTTTACTAAAATTGTGTAATTTACAATCCCCTAAAAAATGGTTTAGATAATATATATATATATATATATATATATATATATATATATATATATATATATATATATATATATATATATATATATATATATATAATGCCTATATTGTCACGCTGTCATTATCTTGCTATGTATGTTTTAATTGTAACTATATTGCTAGGCAGCACCTACTCACTGAATTAGCAGTTCAGATTCATAAATAAATTCAAAATTAGTAGAAAAAGGCAATTTATGGATGCTGAAGAGGTTAGAAGAAATAAATGCCATTAGTCTGAGTCAGCATGATGGCTCGTCTGACTGTGATCTCATATTTTGATTGAGTTTTAGCCTAACATTACTCATATTTTTCAAACTTTGGATTAATTATTTCATTTTTGTTTTGCCATTTCAATTGTTTATTGTTCGCTACTGTGTTGCGAACAATAAAAAATAAATAAATAAATAAAACTCCAATCTATGGTTTAATGAATAAAACATTTTTTTTTATTACCCAAAGTTTATTTGGTGTTGTTCTCTTATTTAAATAATAAATTATATAAATTTAAATTAATAACTAATTAGGTGAAGCACTGCTTGAATTTATCATCGCATCATGCAGTGTGTTGAATCATTATCGCACATTATTGTCTATAGGCTATTTTAGTTATTTAAATAGCATAAGTTATGAAAACAGTGGCATAATAAAGTGAAATAAAATGTTCTTTAGGTGTATCAGAACAGTAGTAATGTGCTTGGGTAAAATTTACCCGCTGGCAGTTTTAGGTATACAGCGACCCCTGCCAGATCTAGTGTTAAAGATGGCCTAGTATCTGCACTCAAAAAAATGTTTCAGCCTAAACTTAAACTTTATGTAATTCAATTACATACAAATTTTCCATGCATTTAGATTACATAGTTTTAATTTAAACAAATCAGTTAAACTTAATGTGATTCAAATGCATCAGTCTTATGTGAATGAAACAGGTAAAGTTTATGTAATAGTTCCCAGTGTTAAACAAACCCTGCTCAGTGTTCATGTGTTTTCACACTACAGAGTGTTCAAGTAGCACTGACACAGTGTTGGAGTTAAGGAGATCATTATGTCATGATTGACCAATAATGATGAACACCTGTTGTTTACAAGCAGAATCACAGAAGGAAAGAGAAACACAAGAATCAGTCACAGCCAAAGATAAAATGAACTTAAATAAATGAAGACATTAAATCTCTGATTAAACAACTCCACAAACAACATTACAGTTTGACTTGATTTCTCTCATATATCTACAAATATTATTTGAGAACATCTAAACAGAGGTTTAGAGGTTTTATTAAAAAAAAAAAAAAAAAAAAAAGTTTCAATTGACCTCATCATCGTGGCGATCAGGGTTTACTTTAGTTGGACTCTTGACCTTAGAATTTTTTTTTTTTTTTTTTTGGCTGCTGTAATTGTGTATATGAAGCACATCTATTATAGCAAAAGAAAAAAAAAGCCAAGAAAAGAAGTCTGATTAGGTGTTTTTGGTCAGTTATTGTTGGTGGTGTGGTCATTATGATCCAGTGGCTGATCTCATACAGTGGTTTGTCTATCAGTTTCATAATGTTTACAACAGGTGTATGAGCTATTATGGATGCTTATCTTAAACCTCGAAATCCACGGCATCCCTTCGACACTCACAGGCATCAAGAATCAGCATATGAATCTCAACAATGGTGACATTCAACAGCTGCATGTTGGGTAGCAGCAGAGTACAAAACTCACCCATGACTCCCAGCATGCAGCTGTTGAATATCACCATTGTTGAGATTCATATGCTGATTCTTCATGTCTGTGTGTGTTTAAGTAATGCTGGAGATTTTTAGGTAGTAATAGTATTAGTTCATACAACTATTGTAAATAATTAACCAAGAACATTTAATAAGACTTTTCTAGGCTTTTTTTTTTTTTTTTTTTCTCTTCACTGCAACAAATGTGCTCTACAAGCACAATTACAGCAGCCAAAGAAAAAAATATATACGTATTAAAAAAGTCAATGGTCAAGAGCTCAATTAAAGTAAACCCTGATCGCCATGATGGTGAGGTCAAATGAAACTTTTTTTTTTTTTTTAAATAAAACATCTAAACCTCTGTTTAGATGTTCTCAAATAATATTTGTAGATGTATGACAGAAATCAAGTCAAATCAAATCAAGTTTGATGAGTTGTTTAATCAGAGATTTAATGACTTCATTTTTTTTAAGTTCATTTTGTCTTTGGGGCTGATTCTTGTGTTTCTCTTTCCTTCTGTGATTCTGCTTGTAAACAGCAGAATGCCTATAAAATACCATGTATCACTGCCTTAGTTAGACCTTTGATGACTGCAGTGCCACGCAGCACATTCTCAATAAAGAACTCTGCTGAAGATACTCAAGAGTCTCCTGGTCTTCACTTCTGAGTTTTCAACACTTGTTATTTATTTATTTCACCGGGAGCAAGCGGCAGTGAGAACTAAATGAAGATAAATGTTTTGGCGTGTGATGTGTTTATTGAACCAATCAGATAAGAGTAAATGGAGTCTGCGAGAGTCTCATTTGATTGGCTACAAAAAGGTGGTGGACCCGCCCTCCCCCTCACGCTTGCAAAACTCAGTGAGTGAGAGAATTGTGCCAAAAGTATAAGCGCAGATAAAAGAAAGACGGAGCTGTACATATCAGATCTTTTCGGCAACTTATACACAACAAGTCATTTAGACATTTGCAACAGTTTATTTTTTACACATACTGTCAATTTGTTTTGCAGTTCTGTAAACTGCTGTTTTCGTGTGCAAATCACTGTTTACAGGCTTGCAGTGCTTTTGACCGCATTTTTGCGAAAACAGCGTGCCAAAAGTGTAAGTGAAATGGTAGTCAGAAGAATGCAGATCGTATTTATTTAGCGAAAGCATGAAGCTGCAGTTTCACAATACATGAATTACACTTACGAGTAACGGTAAAATGCTGCAAATCATTTTTTCTCACGTTTGAAACGCGATTTACACTTTTGCAAAGCTTCTCTTGCGCATGCAAATTTAATTTACGCTTACAGTCTTATGTACACTTGCACAATGCTTACTCTTCACATGCAGATCTTTATGGCATTATTTTATCTCCATAGTGATGACACATTTCAGTGGTCACCAGCATTAAAACAAATATATAAATTTGTAACACTGTAATTTGTATTACATTAACCACAATCGAATTGTGTTTTTTCTTGGTTAAAACTGCGAATTAAAATATGATTTAAAAAAAAAAAAAAAACAAGATAAATGAAAAGGATTTTCTGGGGCAAGATGATTGAGTTTGCCTCATATGGATTGTGCTTCTACACAATTTCATTTCATTTATGCTAAGACATGCTTAAATAAACTTTAAAAAGAATAATTTTATTTCTAACAACCTTTGTATCTGTTGACAAAATGATAGCCTACATCCTAAAATGACAAGCAAGAATTTTCTCACAGTGTGTTTGGTACAATCTACAAAACAAATAAATGAAATGGTGTATTGATCAACACGACATGGCGCTAAAACTTAAGTGCCATGGAGGCAAAAGAGCTAAAATCAATACTGGTAATTTATTTCCCTCCTTCATGGCCTTCTCTTATTTTTTTCACTGCCAAAGTTCATCAATTCATCTTGCTCTGTTTATCACTAGCACATGCTGATGACATTTTTATTCTTCTGGACTAACTTGCATTGTAGTGTACGGTTAAGTAGGTTACGTAGATTTCATCATTGTACAGATCCATGCCACACAGTGTGATATGTAATGATCTTATAAGTTTGCTGAAATCACAGTTTGTAAAAGGCATATGGGTAATTGGCAAACCTGAGGATGCGGAGATCAGTCGACCTGCTTACTTCATATCTAGCTTTTTTACTGAGGCTCTTGACAAGGATTTGCCAGATCTTCAGTCAGTGGTATTGGATTGCACAAACTGTATTCCTTTTCCAAAACCTTGCACCAGCACCAGCACCAGAGCAATGATAATCCACCTACATTATTTCTGACAAGGCCAAGTTTTTCAAAGAACCAAGATCTTACATAGTCATTTATATTTTTAAATACTTAGTCATACAAGTAATAAGAAAAATACAAATTATTTCAGGAAAATAAAATATTTGCCATATGCACTTCATATGTACATTATTCTTCTATTACATCATATAGACATTTGTACTAGCATTTCATGCCACCAGATTAGAGCTGTAATCGGGCCTTAAAAGTTAGGCCCGACAGAAATCGGCCCGAGCCCGACAAGTATATTTTGATTGACAGCTTTTTAAAAGCCCGAACCCGTTTACAGCCCGACATTATTCAAATGGGCGGAAGCACACAGCTCTTTTGCCTTTTGTCAAGAATGAGTAATTTATACATGTTTTAACATAATTTATTAATGACTAACGTAGGCTATAGGCCACTTGGAAGTTGGTACAAAGAAATAATATAAGTCCTCTGTAACATCGTAACATCTCAGCACTCTAAACAGGCGTACACTTAGCCTATAAATAGGCCAGCGCGCCAATAAAAATGACTCTTTCTTAAATTAAATTAAGATTCGTTCTAAATTAAAATGGGTTTTTGGCAATAACGAAAGATGAAGAAGGCTCCGCGGGATTTGCTTCGCCACTTCTCTCCACAATCCGGCCTCAACGCGATGGTAAATAGCATCCGAAATGTAATAAGAGAATAATGCCAACATTAGCCTATACTGTATACTCTGTCTGCATTATGCATTTAAGACTCAATTAATATTTAGTTATAATTAAAAAACCTTTACTCACCAAGATTAGGCTACATATTTTTGTGGAGGAAAATTATTAAATTCACTGTAGTTTCAGCGCGGTCCTGTGCTCACTGATATACTCACTGAATACCCTTTCACTGCTGCTGCGACTGGCCAGGATGCATAGTACTGATCTGGCTAATTTTGCCAAAACGTAATCACCAGAGGCAAGCCTCCGTTTCACCTCCTCAGCATCCATTTTCGCATCTTTCTCGCGCTAATCTAAACGCATCACATGACCGCTCATTTACCGCACAAGCCGGAGCCCAAGCCCGAGCCCGGCCCGAGGCCGTGTAAAATGATATAAATTAAGCCTGAGCCCGACCGAACCCGGCGGGTCCCGTCGGGTTTCATCGGGTTCGGGCAAAGATCTTCAGCTCTTAACACTGGGCTTTTTGCTGTGTAGACTTCACCTACTTTTTTTTTAGTTTGTCTTAGCTGATAAATTCAGGTATTCTTTACTCAGACATATAGGATAGAATCTACCCAAACAAACTGAGTGTAAGTTGTTACCTCAGTTTACCTCATTTTATTGAGTAGATTCTATAGGTTGTTTTTTACAGTGCACCAGATCGCTCTGTTTTCAACACACTTAAAGGAGAAGTCCACTTCCAGAACAACAATTTATAAATAATTTACTCACCCCCATTGTCATCCAAGATGTTCATGTCTTTCTGTCTTCAGTTGTAAAGAAATTCTAGTTTTTGAGGAAAGCATTTCAGGATTTTTCTCCATATAATGGACTTCATTGGTGCCCCAATTTTGAACTTCCAAAATGTAGTTTAAATGCAGCTTCAAAGGGCTCTAAACAATCCCAGCCGAGGAAGATGGGTCTTACAGTATCTAGGCGAAATGATTTGTATACTTTTTAAGCACAAAAGGCCAGGCCTAGGCCTGCCTCCCTGGAAGTGACATCATCGGCCAGAGACGTAGATCACAGCTCATCAAGCACCATGGTTGAGCAAAGGCATGCGGTGGATTGTTTGTTTATTTACTAGCATTAAAACATGCATGGTTTTGTCTTATTAACAATATGCGTATTAACAGCGTTTGCTCAAGTTAAAGAAGTTGTTATGAACATCTATTTCTCTCAATGTGCATACATTTATAGCATTAAAATGTTTTTTTTTTTGTTTGTTTGTTTGTTTTGTTTTGTGTATTAACAGTGTTTGTTTTTAGTCTAAAACTAGAGAAACTAGAGATCTATATTTTTTAGAATATTTTTCCCGATATTTAAGCATTTTACAACAATCGGTTTTGTAATATTAGATTCACTGATTAAACGCCATCTTGTGGGTGTGTTGAGAATTGGAACAACAACAATGGCGTGCACAGGTAAAGCACTTAATTAGCTAAATTAGTAAACTTTATCATAACAGTCATTAATGCACATATTAGATGTGTTACATAAATGCCTGATATGTAGCTAGTTTATGCAGCATGGTAATAAGAAATAGGGACAAACTCACAGAGTCACGTAAAATAATAAAGATGTAACTTTGTATGAATTAAATAATACAGTCATGAATGAGCACATGTTGGAAATAAAAGCGCTGAATTTATTTCATGCTCATCATTAGTCTCGTGAAGTCGCTTTTATTGTGCCGTTCACTCACTGAGTTCATGCTCAGGAAATCATACGTCCACCGCATGTGACTTTTAACAAGATTCTAGAACGACAAAACATTAGTAATTCTGATACATACCAGTTGAGAATAAAATAAAATAAAATAATACAATACGATGTTTTGTTTGTTATATTCAAGTATTTCAGAGAATATTATTCAGTGAATGAACATTATCCAGTGAATAAATATATTGAAATATTGAAATTAATATCGGTTCTGCATATCAGTTATCAGGCACATAAATATGCAAATAATCTCTATCTGTATTGGTTATAAAAAATATTGGTCAGTCACTACTGGTAATCTGTGGGAGGATGTCAGCGCACAGAATAGTTCTTTGTTTACATTAGACATTAGTTACATTATCATGAAGTTACTGCTAGTTTTAATGTAAAAGAATGTACTTGATAAACTATACATCATTAAAAAGGTCTAAGACTCCTAATTTTTTTGGATCCTTATTTAAGAAAAACTCCCGTAGAGTTGTCATAAAAGTGCTTGACTAAACAACATCTCTTAGGGCTTTGATTAAAATATAGAAGTGTTGACTGATGAAACATGTAGACATTCAAATACATCTGTAATGATATATGGTTTATCTGTGTTCTTCAACCCATCTTGGGTAGAAGAGTAAAGCATATTTTGCTGCTAATTGACAAAGCCTTTATCACTGACTACTATAACATATTTTCAAACACTTGGATAACCTTATAAAGTGAGTTTGGAACAAAAACATGGTTTTTATCTCATAAAATGCTGTACTTTAATGTTGTGCTAAGCTAACATGCTATCTAGCCCTTATGCACTTGTTACCAGAAGCAATTGTTTTGTGGATTATTTGTAAAAATAAAGATCATTGGAATGTGTTTTTTTTTTTAGTAAGTAGAAAGGGATCAGTAAATACTATAATACTGAAGTTATCAACTAGTTTTACATTTAGATAACTCCTAACATAAATTAAGAAATGACTGTCACTGTAAGATTCAAAAAATGAAACTTGAGTCTTAGACCTTTTTAATAATGTATAGTTTATCAAGTTAATTACATTCTTTTACATTAAAACCAACAGTAACTTTGAACTAATGTAAACAAAGAACAGGTTAACAGATTTTAAACAAACACCATTAATACACGTTTAGTAAACAAAGCGAACAGTTCATATTTAATGCTATAAACGTGTGAGAAACATTGAGAGAAATAAACAGCAGATGTTCATGTTAGCAACAACTTTAACTTGAAGAAACGCTGTTAATCCACATAAAGTTAATAAAACGAAACCATGCAGTAATAAATGTAGCCTAAATATTAGTTATTTGTGTAAATATTTGATGTATATTTTAATTATTTAGAAATGACAGGGCTGTACACTGCAACTCAATTGACCCAACTGAATCTCATGAATAGTTCTTTACTATTTGGAATAAAATATACAGCTGTCAAAACACACACACACACACACACACACACACACACACACACACACACATTTACACTGTGCACCGGTTAAGTTTCACACTGCTTTTAGTGCTGATTTGTGTTTGTTTGGATCATAAATATATGGTGACCTGTGTTAACTCTTCTTCATTCAAAGCTTCATAACATATAATCATCTCATGTAATTATTAACAGCTATGAACCCAAATAGTGTGAAATAACAGAATCTGAATTTATCAATGTAGAATTGTGCAAGTATGAAAGTTGAGACAGCCCACATAAGAGGCTGGTCTTTTTACAAAGTGTTTTAAGGCTAAAACTAGCTCCAAAATCTGTAAAACATTAGGAGTAGTGAAGAGGACTCTTAATTCACTAAGACCAAATCAAAAACTCTATAAAAATGTCTGTTGCCGGGAATCTGCCTCAGAACATAAACATTTTAAAATTTGATGATAATGAGCTTTTAAAAAGGTATCACCTTAATCACAGCAGTATTATGGCTGTTGTTGAACTTGTCAAGGACAGTTTTCCTTTGATTATATAAAAGGTGACAAATTACCAAACCAACAGGCACCATTACAGCTACAATTAAAACCAGGACAATTCCCATTATAATCAGTAAAACCATTAAAAATTCTTTGGTTTCTATTGGTTTTTTTTGTTTGTTTGTTTGTTTGTTTGTTTGTTATTGTTTTTTCAGCATGGCTAATATGACTGTTGCTGATAATCTGCCTTGAAACTTTTTAGAAACGCTCTGCATTTATTTGTACACATTTTCCCATGCAGTGTTTTTGGTTTTAAAGTTTATCCCAACTCTGGATTTTCTTTGATTGTATTCTTGTTTTCATTAACAAGTTGTTCAAGAATTTTAGGAGAAGTTCACTCCTGTTCATGTCTTTCTTTCTTCAGTCATAAAGAAATTATGTTTTTTGAGGAAAATACTTTAGTATTTTTCTCAATATAGTGGACTTTTATGGTGCCTCAAGTTTGAACTTTCTAAATGCAGATTAAATGCAGCTTTAAATGGCTCTAAATGATCCCAGCTGAGGAAGAAGGGTTGATAACCGATTGTTTCGTTAGATAAGACCCTTCTTTCTTGGCTGGGATCGTTTAGAGACATTTGAAGCTGCATTTAAACTGCATTTTGGAAGTTCAGACAGAAGTCCACTATATGGAGAGAAATCCCTGTTTTCCTTAAAAAACATTATTTATGACTGAATAACGTGATACTTAGACTGCATTTTAAAATCTTTATTTGAATGTGGCAATATTATTTTTTTAAACCTTTATTTGAATATAGAAACATCTAGCTTAAGATGTCTCTCTACTCCTTAATAAAAGTTTGTCTCATCAGCTTTGTGAATAGA
Organism: Cirrhinus mrigala; assembly: GCA_036247105.1. Taxonomy (NCBI): domain Eukaryota; kingdom Metazoa; phylum Chordata; class Actinopteri; order Cypriniformes; family Cyprinidae; genus Cirrhinus; species Cirrhinus mrigala. The sequence goes on from JAMKFB010000312.1 coordinate 211,276, forward strand.
TTTTAAGAGAAAACTCTCTCTCTCCATCGGCTTGCTCCTCACAGTGGAGTGATCCGCACAGCCGATTTGGCACATTTTATGCCGCATGCCCTTCCTGCCGCAACCCAGCCCTGAGAGTGCACTGACTTGTGCATCCCCAGTGCTGGAGCACACTCACATTTCAAGAGAAAACTCTTAGCTAAAAATTTTCACTGCTATTTAGAAGAACTTTTAATGGTAAGATTAAATGTTTTGTGAATACGGGCCCTGATCTTACTATCAGTTTGATCCTCCTCAATTTGAAAATGTCTCCTGTGCTCCTGACCTTGTGTTGATAAAGTTTAAGGCATTCAAAATAAATGCTAATAAAGCAAGATGCCCTGTTGAAATACATGACATGTATGTTTTTTTTTTAAACTACAAAAGGTCAAATATAAGTGTAAAATATAAATGATTATGACAGATGTGAAGGAGGAGGAGAATTGACTGCTGTGTCAGAGCTACAGTGTGTCGTTTCTGCATCTTTAGTGTCACTGAGCAAACATAAATAGAGTTTTCTCACTCATCATTTAATGGCAAACAAAAAAACATCTTTATTTATAACACAACAAAGAAATACAGAAATGAAGGGATCGACTTCAGTAGTGGACCAGGACAAAATAATGAACAAAGATAGTTCAATCGAAACCCTCTGAATGACCTAAATGAAAGAAAAACACATCAAAAGAAAATACAGTGATTCTTCACTTAAACTCCCCGAACCCAAAAACGGAGAACGATATGTACAAAATAAATTACATCACACTCTCTACTAACTTAATATTTACAAAGAGTTACACAATTTTGAAGACAAACAAATCCAAATGAGCAATTTAAGAATCGTATAGTAGACTGTAATGAAAATCTATGATACTGTTAAATCTTTAATACATTTTATCTGAGAAAATGATAAGAACAGAAAGTGTTGGTGTGTGACAGGAGGATCTTCATCAAACCATAAAATATAAATTATAAATATAAAATATGATGAGTAAATCTAAGACTGTGATCACTTGATCAACACCATTGAAACACCATCATTGACCTGGAGAAAATATCCTGAGAGATGCAGCTATAAAAGAGGAAGGACGACCTCCTTCACCATCACACACTTAATAATAAAACATCTAGTAAAGTGACTGTAAGACTGTCTGGCCTTTTCTTGAAGGAAATAAACCTAAATCTTTAAAGACAACTGGACATGTTTGTCTCTTATTCAGTGATATAATTATTGTTTGTCACAACACAGGGCTAAAAAACTGAGTTTCACAAAAGAAAACTCAATCTAGTGTTTGTTGTCATCCTTAAAACTGTAACTGGAGACGCGACTGAACCAATCAGGATCAGATCTCTGTTGATTTCAGATCACAATACAGACACACTCAGAAACACAGCAGCAAATACAAAACAACACTTTACAACAGACACAAACATAACAGTGTGTGTGTAAGTGAACTTGTTCAGCTGAACTTGTGAGGACACTTATATAGTGAAATATCACATGTGTGTTTTCTAGTGTGGATCATGGAGGAGAGTTCAGGATCACAGCAGGACCTCAAAGATGTAAGTCCACAAACAGACGCACAGTTTTGTTGTTTGTTGTTTAGTTGTTGTAAATGTGTCTCTTGTAATGTGTGTTCTTGTGTTCAGACGCCTGTGATCTCACACTGGATACAAACACAGCAAACAAACACCTCAAACTGTCTGACGAGAACAGAAAGGTGACACGTGTGAATGAGGATCAGTCATATCCTGATCATCCAGACAGATTTGATTATTGGGATCAGGTTCTGTGTGTTGAGAGTCTGACTGGACGCTGTTACTGGGAGACTGAATGGAGTGGAAATTATACTGAAATATCAGTGTCATATAAAGAAATCAAGAGGAAAGGAATGAGTGATGACTGTGAGTTTGGACGTAATATGAACTCCTGGAGTCTGATCTGCTCTGATCACAGATTCACTGCCCTTCACAATAAAAATCCCACTCATATATCTGCTGGTTCAGTGTCCAGTAAGAGAGTAGGAGTGTATGTGGACGTGTCTGGCGGCACTCTGTCCTTCTACAGCGTCTCTGATACACACAAACTCACACACTTACACACATTCACACACACATTCACTCAAACACTACACCCTGGATTTGGACTTCCTAATTCAAACTGTTCAGTGTCTCTGTGTGACATTAAACACACACAGACATTAGTGGACACAGTGTGAGTGTGTAATGATGTGAAAGTTTTGCTGTTGTTGTGTGTGCACAGCAAAATCCCCAGTGTTAATTTAACACTCTGAGTGTGGACACATATAAACACTGAAGCAGTGTTAAAGTTAACACTGAAGCAGTGTTGAAGTTAACGAGATAATTAGGTGATTAACGAAGTGATGATTGATCATTATTGAAGACACCTGATGTTAATAAGCAGAATCACCAAAGGAGAAAACCAAAATTTTTAAGCAACCATTATAGTGGTCAGTGTTTGCATTAGTTGGGCTCTTGACCCTTAAATCATCAATATTAGGTCTTGTTTGGCTGCAATTACTGAGTTATAACAGCCAGACAAGCAAAGAGCAAAAGTCAATAAGATGGCATTGACTGTGCTTGACTTAATCATCATATAGTGACTTGAGTATTTAACATAGAATTTCCTTACAGATTACCAAAAAAAAAACTGTGAACAAAAGATCAATCAGTTTTGCCATAATCAGACAGATGATGAAAAAAAGTTTATCTTATTTTAGACACACAGACATGAAGAATCAGTGTGAGAATCACAACAACGGTGACCATCAAAAAGCGTGTTGTAGCCGATCAGAACTCATCCATGACTCCCATCATGCATTGCGGCATGAATAAATTATGAGAGTTCAGAGTTGATCTGTTTATCTGAATATGCCGTTTGTCACCATTGTTGAGATTCATGGGCTGGTTCTTGATGTCTATGTGAATTTTTTTTTTTTTTCAATAGGTTGTAAAAAAAAATCTTTCTAAAATATATAGGAAATGCTGTATCTTCTGTGGATTGTCAAGGCTATTACAATAAGCAAAAAAAAAAAAAAACCTAACTTAGAGATTAGATTCCAGGTGCTTTACATCAAACAATGAATATGTTAAAACATAATCACCTGGTGACTTGAGCTTTTGGTTTGTCTGGCTGTTTCAGCTCAAATACAGCAGCCAAACAAAATCTAGTATTAAAGATTCAAGGGTCAAGAGCCCAACTAAAGCAAACATTGACCACTATAATGGTTGCTTAAAAATTTTGGTTTTCTCCTTTGGTGATTCTGCTTATTAACATCAGGTGTCTTCAATAATGATCAATCATCACTTCATTAATCACCTAATTATCTCATTAACTTCAACACTGCTTCAGTGTTAACTTTAACACTGCTTCAGTGTTTATATGTGTCCACACTCAGAGTGTTAAATTAACACTGGGGATTTTGCTGTGTATAATTTTTTTGTTTGATTTTTTTTTTTTTTTTTTTTTTTTTCTTCTAGAAACGACTGATCGTTTCGCTAGATAAGACCCTTATGAGCCATGTAAATTCATGGGTTTAATAATAGAGGGCTTACTACTTCACATTACCTGTAGTGATGATTTTTGAGTTTTTAACAACTTTAACAGTGTGTATTATTGCTTTGAAATAACAACATTTCTAGATGTTTTCTTCCTTTATTCTTGTGAGAAATTCATCTATTATTTTCATCATGGCTTTTAAATTTTGTTAGTGAAAATACTGCTAATGAAAGAATGTATTTTAGTATACAGTGTGCTGAATGTATGTTAAATATTTGGAAATAAACAGGAAAGCACAGTCCTGGATGTTTTAATGAGCAGTTAAACTGTAGTTTTAATCAAATCAAGCCAAAGACCATCAGTCCTAGTGCAGATTACTGAAATTTCTGGATTTAATGTTTGACGATTTGAGTCAAAACCCTGGTTTGTTAATTCTTTGAAGTTCATATTGGAGTTACTGTTGTGATAACTGTAAATGTTTATAACATTCATAAACTGGTAAAAAAAAAAATAAATAAAAAAAATACAATGCTGGAAGCTATGCTGGGCCATCAGAACATACAGCACATAATACTATAATATATCACAAATTGCATACATTCACCTGCTGTATTATTTCATAATTTCATAATTTCATTTATTGATTTTCACAGTACTGTTTTTTTTCTCTACCACTGAGGAGAAAGCAATTATGCCATAAATTATAATAAATAAATAAATAAATAAATAAATAAAAATGTGTGGAATGTTTAGGTGGTCAAAGATTCGAGAGACATAGGTTTACATGGAAAACAGATGTTCAGCTAACACAAGCTATTGGTTCAGTTGGATAATTTGATGATTTACTTATTGCAATATATCTGAAATATGAAAGGCTTATAATAGCATTAAAAGTTCATATTATGATTCTCCAAACGTACCTATTAATGCTGCTTTATGTACGTATGCAATTGCACAGTTGATGTGTCAAAATGAAAAACGACTTTTAACCACAAATGCTTGCATTGTGTAATCACATTGGAAAAGTCACACGTAGCTAGTTCTTTGTCTGTGTTTGTTTAAGAAAGGTAGGGTAGGGTGAAAAACTCATTTTCTCCTCCAACTTCAAAATCGTCCGACATCATTGTTTTACCTTTTATTGTAAAAAACTTTTCACGTTCGCTTTGTAAACACTGGGTTGGTACTTCCACCTACATCACGTGTGACCTTTCCAACATGAGAACATAATGCATGAGGTCAGGCTAGTGCAAGATGAGCATTTGTGGGTAAAAAGTATATTAATTATTTTTTTTTAGAAAATGAGCAATTGTTTCACTAGGTAAGACCATCATTCCTCACCTGGGATCACCCTTTGAAGCTGCATTGAAACTGCAATTTGGAACTTTAACCCAGTGGCCACTAAAGTCCAATATATGGAGAAAAATCCTGGAATGTTTTCCTTAAAAAACCTTAATTAAGAAAGACATCTTGATAACATGGGGGTGAGTAAATTATCAGGAATTTACATTCTAGAAATGAACTAATCTTTAAAGCAGTATATTTCTCAAATACAAGCCTTCATTTCACTGAAAATGCACAAATGTTCATTGTACCATTAGAGGTTTATTTTTTTTTTCTGTTCTTTCTTGTACACTCAAAAGATATCAAACAGGACAATTACCACATGACCCTGAAAAAAAAACAACAGGTCTGAGGACACAGCCTGAATTTTCCTCCAGGTATATGGAAAAAAAAAAACAGATATTTCCAATTCAGCTGGCAATCACAGTAACTGAGATCTGTTAATGCTGAAATTGCATAACGTCAAAAATAATCACAGTCTGAATAAATAACTCTGGACAGTGCTTCTTTTGATGAGTCTTTAGAGATCCTGGTTGGTTGAAATTTTTCCCACAGGAATGGCAGTGAAACGGTTTCTCTCCAGTATGAACTCTCTCATGTGCTTTCAGAGATCCTGACTGATTGAAACTCTTTTTACACTGTAAGCACTGGTAGGGTTTTTCTCCAGTGTGGATCCTCTGGTGTCATTCCAGGTCGTAGTTTTTAGAAAAGGCTTTCCCACACTCAAAGCACACGCAAGATCTCACAGCAGCGCTTCTCTGTCTCTCATTCACATGAATCCTCAGATGTGTTTTTAGCACTGATGCTAAAGTAAAGTTTGTTCCACACTGATGACAGTTAAATGATCTGACTCCAGAGCGAGGACACAGATGGGTTTTCAGACCTACTGCCTGTCTGAAAGTCTTGCCACAATCACAGCACGTGAAGGGTTTTTCTCCCGTGTGAATTCGTATGTGTCTCTTCAGGCTTCCCGTCTCTGTGAAACTCTTTCCACACTGAAGGCAGGTGAAGGGTTTCTCTCCGCTGTGGATTCTCGGGTGTCTCTTATGGCTTCCTTTCTGCGTGAAACCCTTTCCACACTGGAGACATGAGAAAGGACTCTCTCCATTGTGAATTCTGATGTGAATCAACAGGTTTCTTTACGTGTGAAAGTCTTCACACATCGAGGGCAGATGAAGGTTCTCTGAGTCCTTTTTTCGTGACTTCTTCTTTTTAGTCTGTGAATCAATGAATGTTTTTTTTGCAGTTATGAAATGAAGCATCTGATACTGATGTTTTTCCTTTACTTCATTTGGTTCTTCACTTTCTTCTTTCACTTCTATCATATGAGAGGAATATGAAATGAAAGTCATTTTCGTTATTTAAATGTGTGATATTTTAGGTAAAACAGTAAGTCAACATGATCAAAAACAACTCAAGTGAGGAACTCATGCAGTGACAGATCACAAAAAAAAAACATGTAAATATTAGAGCCTAAACATTATGCTATTAAAAAGAGATGTTTTAAAGTTAATTTGAAGTAGATTATTCTTTGTGTTGGTTGTAAAGTAGCAATGAAGTTCATATATAATATCAATGACTTTTCATTATTGATGATTCAGTATCACAAAGGTTAAGTAAAATAAAATAAAATTTAAAAAAAAAAAAAAATCGGTGGCAACACACAGAAAGATTTAGGCATCAACACTCAACATACAAACCTCAACAATGGTGACAATCATCAGACTAATTCAGATAAACAGATCAACTGCAATGCATGCTAGGAATCGTGAATGAGTTTTTACTATGTTGATACCCAGCATGCATTTCTGCATAAAATTTTATTTTGTTGATTGTCACCATTGTTGAGTTTCATACACTGATTCTTGATGTCTAATTGATTCAGCAGTTTAAAGTTATTTTTTTCTTTCTTTCTTCTTTTCTTTTCTTTTCTTCTCTTTCCTTCCTTCCTTCCCTCTCTTCCTCATTTTCTGTTAATTCATAATTGTATGATAGCTGTACTTCTGCTTTAGTCTCACATTACAGCATCACAAAATTGTGAGCAATTATTTGAATAACTTCACAATGATTACAGTCACCATCACTTGATCCCAACAGATCTGGTTATAAGTTACTATTCGGCTGAGATTTGGGCCAGTTATGGCTCATGTGTGGCTCATGTCTGTAGTCCAGATCTGGGCCACTCAAGGGCCGTAACTCTTTGCTGCACTTGGGCCGAGTATAACTGCTTGCTTGGCCCAGAGCTGGGCCAGATGTCAATTGCTATGTGGGTCCCAGCAGACAAACACTTCAGTCTTCTTTTTAATAAACATTTAAATAACAACATGAATAATCTTACCTAATACAGCAAAATTGGTTGAACCTGCATCAATGGCATTTTGCACATCAGAGATACTGTGATCAGGCTAAGTTATCTTAATTTGTGTACTAAACAAGTTTCCACCAAACAATTGGCTGGTTGGCTGGACATTTGAAAAATGTGTCAATTAATATTACTAAGAGAAAAAAAAAAAAAAAAAAAAAAAAGCTTAAATCACTCACTTGTCTTGAAAAAGTACAAAAGGATTCAGAATCCAAACATTAAGACATACTTACACTACTGGTCAAAAGTTTAGACTTTGTACAATGTAATATAACTTTCAGTAATTAGTTGGATATTTTTCACAATTTATATTTGATTGTAATTTATGTTAAAATGTACTTTATTCCTGTGATGCAGGCTGATTTTTCAGCATCATGACTCCAGTCTTCACTGTCAAATGTGAGAAATCAGCCTAATACACTGATTTAATCCTCTAGAAACAGTTCTCATTATAATCAGTGTTGATGATGGGAGCAGTGAGAAGAGTTTGTGTCCAGGGTGGTCTTTTTTTTTTGAGTGTAGATGTCAGTGATGCGGGAGAGAGAACAGAGGAGTGTTGATGACCTCAGCTGTGAGGCTGTTGTGACCTCCTGGCTCGTGGTGCGTCTCCAACCTGTGGACAGACTCTCCAAAACCACAGTGTAGAAAGTCTTAAGCACTCTGTGAGTGACGTTGATACTGACGGGTGTCGTAAGTGATGTGGCTTTATCACCATGCTGTGTGTGTTGAACATGAGAGATCTTCTGTGAGATGGACTTCAAGGTAGGCTATCTGAAGCTGCTTAACCTTCTCAACTGTGACTGTTGATCATCAGGGGGTTTGTAGTTCCTTACCTGCTTTCTCCAATAATCAGTGATCATCTCTATTTTGGTGACTTTCAGGGAGAGATTGTTAGTGTGACACCATGTGGTGAGAAGGTCCACTTCCTCTAAACATGCTTTTGTTGGAGCTGTGTTTGGCTGAGCAGTTGCTGGTATAAAGCAGGCAACTGAGTGTGCAGCCTCGGGGTGCTCCAGAGCTGAGGGTGAGTGTGGGGGAGATGTGGTTTCCCATTCTGACTTCCTGGAGATGTCCGGCCTTTTTGAAGAGGCAAGAGAGGACGATGGTGTTAAAAGGGAAGCTGTAATCCACAAACAGCATTTAAAAAATGCAGTGCCCTTTCCTTTGATCCAAGTGGTATGTAAATATGAATGTATGCTGGGTGCTTCTAAAAAATATTTACTATTACGTGTTTAGAAGACTTTTAATCCAAAGTGTCTTACACCACATTCAAGGTATTCATTTTTATCAGTTCTGGCATTTTCAGTGTTGAACCTATGATGTTCATGTTTTGTTAGTGCCATGCTCTACTGTTTGGGCTACAGGAATGTAAAACAATAACAGATAAAAACAATAAATAATGTATAAAACTTCAATGAGAGGGCCAGTGTAATAATGATGAAGAAGATAATTATTCTAGTGATAATAAAAAATAGGCTATGAATCCAATGAGAGTGATCAAAACTGGGACAATAAATTATTGTAAGCTGAACCACGCTCACGTTTATTATTTCAAAAACAATCATAAGATATTGTAATACATTGTAATAATAATAAACAAAAAGACAGAGGTCTCCTCAGTGACATATGGACTATAAACTCATGTGATTGAGAACACGTGACAAATTATTATGGTAATATTAACGAACCAACCAATGTTAACATAAATATAAATGTACACATCAGCGCTCGTGTCCCACATTTCTCTAAAATAAAAACTGATGTATTCATCTACATATTTATTTAAAGTAACCGTTTCCTTAATTTTATTTTAAGTGGCACTCCAGACGCTGCTCCAGTGCAGGATGCAGTTGGTAGCCTAGAGTTCAACGTCACCACGTTCGGTTCAATCTGGGGCGGAGCTCGTTGTTTTTAGCGGAACTCACCTGTCTCTATAGTGAAACCGAAAGCAGCCGTAACAATAGAAGCCATTTTAGAAGATTCAAGATCAGAAATGTCTTCGCAGGTTACGGTAAGTTTGTTAAAACGTTTCAAAACTGCAATATCAAGACGGAGCATTTCTGTCTAAACAGACCTCAGGCGAACTCAAACACTTAACAGTTTGATCAAACACAAGCTGATTGGGACTTACGTGGTACTTCACGGAAACTAACGCCATACACCTTCATACGACGCTTGAACATATAGTAGGCCTAATCATGTTTTAAACAGCATAGTTTATTATGTTATTTATGTTATTGTATGTTATTGTTGGTCTTATTTGCGTCATTTGACGTTTGCAGTGTGTGGATAATATGTAAATATTTTGACAATCCATAAAATAAATATTTGGGTGAAGTAGTAAAGAATAAACATTACATTAGCTGTACATTATTGCGAATGTACAGCTAATGTAATGACGAAAATATGCCATCTTATTTTAAAAATAAAATAAAATAAAATAAAGTATCAGGCCCTGGCCTGTCCCAATAATCAAACTTTTGTACGTGACGCATTTGCTTACATGACATGTGGACAGTGTTCATGTAGAGAGCAGGTGCGTGTAGAACTTTTGATTACTTTGTTACTTGGGACACAATAACATTAGCTGCTGCAAACATTTTAGTAAAGGACACTCATTTCTGCTCTTTTGTTTGTCACATTTAATAACAGTCATATCCTGAACACACCTCAATGCCCATATTCAGTTATAATCATAGCGCCACCTGCTGCTGGTAACAGGAAGTGATTAACACTGTTAAGGACTCCTAGCATCATATTAAAAAGTGTCAGTAAGTCTTAAATAGGCTAGCAACATGTTAGCAACACTTAGCTAAGTGCTAAAGCATGCTATTAATGCAATGAAACAGGATGTTGCTGTAACTCAGGCATGCAGTATCCAATCTGCCCAAAACTTAACATGCAACATGCTACAAACATGGTAAAGCATGCTAGCAACACTTAGCTAATTTGCTAAGGCATGCTATTAATACAATGAAACAGGATGTTGCTGTAAATCAGGCATGTGGTGTCTGTTCTGCACAAGACTTCACATGAAGAGTTCTGGCCTAAACACTTCCCTGGTGAAAAAAAACAGCATATGCTAGTAGGCATGTTTTGATGCTGGTTAGGTATGTTTTAGTGCTAGTTTAAGCTGGTTCTTTGCTGGTTTATGCTGGTCCTTGACCAGCAACATGACTAGCATAAACCAGCGAAAGACCAGCTTAAACCAGTATCAAAACATACCTACCAGCATATGCTGTTTTTTTCACCAGGGTTCTACATGCCAATATTCAGTCATAGTCATAGCACCACCTACTGTCAACAGAAAGTGACATGTTTAACACTGTGATGCATTATACAACACACTAAAATAAGCTATTGAGTGCTAAACATGATAGAAACATGCTCAAACATGCTAGCAACACATCCTAAGTGTTAAAGCATATTGTTAAAGCTATGAAACAGGAAGTTGTTGTAATTCATGCAGACAATGTCCAATCTGCCCCAAACCTCACATGCTGGATAAGAGTCCTGGCCTGAAGATATCTACATACCCATATTCGGTTATAGTCATAGCGCCACCTGCTGACAACAGAAAGTGACATGTTTAACACTGTGATGGACTATTAAAAGCAAAAGGCAAATAACTTGTTTTACACTAACTTAAACATGCAATGTCTAATCTGTACCAAACTTGACATGTTTGATAAGAGTCCTGGCCTGAACACATCTTTTTTTTATCTCCTGAAGTCCTCTCTGTTTGGATAAAATTGGACATACAGTCTGCTGTATTTTAAATGTTGTATTTTCAGTGTGTCAAAATTCATTATGCTCTTTGTTTCCACATACAGACCTGAAATCAAGTTTCACATCAAGAAGGAAGAGAGGGTGAACTCTGCCTGTGAAATGAGTGTGTATGAGGAGAAAGAGCAGGAGGTTTCTGTTTACACTCAGAGAGCAGCATCTCCAGGATGCAGCTGTGTGTCTGTGAAGAGTAACAACTCCATGCATAGAATTCCCCCTGATCTCAGTGATATTGACACTCAGAGAGCGGCATCTCCAGGATGCAGCTGTGTGTCTATGAAGAGTAACAACTCCATGCATAGAATTCCACCTGATCTCAGTGATGTTGACACTCAGAGAGCGGCATCTCCAGGATGCAGCTGTGTGTCTATGAAGAGTAACAACTCCATGCATAGAATTCCACCTGATCTCAGTGATGTTGACACTCAGAGAGCGGCATCTCCAGGATGCAGCTGTGTGTCTATGAAGAGTAACAACTCCATGCATAGAATTCCACCTGATCTCAGTGATGTTGACACTCAGAGAGCGGCATCTCCAGGATGCAGCTGTGTGTCTATGAAGAGTAACAACTCCATGCATAGAATTCCACCTGATCTCAGTGATGTTGACACTCAGAGAGCGGCATCTCCAGGATGCAGCTGTGTGTCTATGAAGAGTAACAACTCCATGCATAGAATTCCCCCTGATCTCAGTGATATTGACACTCAGAGAGCGGCATCTCCAGGATGCAGCTGTGTGTCTATGAAGAGTAACAACTCCATGCATAGAATTCCACCTGATCTCAGTGATGTTGACACTCAGAGAGCGGCATCTCCAGGATGCAGCTGTGTGTCTATGAAGAGTAACAACTCCATGCATAAAATTCCCCCTGATCTCAGTGATATTGACACTCAGAGAGCAGCATCTCCAGGATGCAGCTATGTGTCTGTGAAGAGTAACAACTCCATGCATAGAATTCCACCTGATCTCAGTGAGGGACCTGCTGTGAACTCTGACTCTGTGTGAGTATCATTCAGTATAGGGCTGCAACAAATGACTGTTTTGACAATTGATTAATCTAACAATTATTACAACAGTTAATTCATTAATCATCATTTATTTTACCAATTAATCAATATGCTTCATTCTATTATTCAGCTTTTACAGTTAGTTAAAATATTACACATTCTAAGTAATAAATAAAACAAGGTAATCACTTTAGTATCACTGTAATGTAATTGTATGTATGTTTGTATTTATTTATTTATTTATTCATTTATTGCTTGCATTAAACTAATATCATTAGCTAGCTCCACACTGGAAAGCTGCTTTATAGCAGAAAATTCATCATTCTAACTGAAAGTGACACTGACGATGTTAAATACTGTAAATCAGCTTGTTTTAACTTAATTTGTTGTTTAAAGTAGAGCTGCAATTAATGATTGTTTTGATAATGGATTAGTTGGTTGATTTGTTTTTTAGATTAATCGATTAATCGGATAAAAATACTTTCTTTTTTCATTGACAAAATACACTATTCCACATGCTGTCCAAGTGATCTGTGTTTTTCAGGTGGCAGTTTGCTGCTCAGGGGTAGGGAAACCTGTTGAATAAAAACAGAATCTGCTGGTTAGGTATGTTTTGAAGCATGGCTGCTGGTTTGAGCTGGTCATGTGCTGGTCATGGCCAGCTAAGGACCAGCTTAGACCAGCTCAAACCAGCAGCTTCAAAACATACCTAACCAGAATATTCTGTTTTTTTCAACTGGGAACAGACATTTGTGGTGTTGTGAAAAGGAGATGCACTCTTTTGAGTAGTTGGGTTAGGAAAGCTATCACATTTAGCTATATGAGGGTGCTGTCAGAGCTCAGTCTTTGATTTGGGCAGAGGGTGAGCAGGAAGCGAATCAGGCTTTACAGGCTGCTAGGAAGAAGGAGCTTTCTGGTGACTTGAACCAGCCGGCGAGCTGAAGCCCTTAGGCAGGACATGGCCTGTAATAACTTCTGTGCTGCTGTCGAGCGCTCTGTGAATTTGTCTATGGCAGGGCTGAAACAGGGGAGTCGAGGAAGGCCACTTTGTCTGTGTCCTTGATCTCCGTCAAGCTCAGCCAAAGGTGGCACTCAAGCACCACAAAGCTGGCCATGGCCTTAGCAAACGCTTACACCGTAGACTTAGTAGCACACAGAGCCAGGTCAGTTGCTGTGCACAGCTCCCTAAAAGCATTAGGATTTGGGCCAGGCTCATCCATTACATGGAGGAGTTTGCCTTGAAACAGTTGAAGCACTGCCATCATGTGAAGCACTGAGCCAGCCTGACCAGCCGCTGAATAAACCCTGCCCCTAGGGCTGAGGTGGTCTTGCAGGGCTTGGCTGTCAGTCCCAGAACCACTGGAGGTTAGAGATGTACAGCGACCACCTCTTCCGGTGGGGTGCTTGCCATATCCCTTTGTCAGTGCCATCAATAGAGGTGAGGGTGGCAGAAGTAGAAGAGTGGACGCGTACCACCCCGTGGTAAATTCATCATGAAAACGGCACCGGTTTTGGTGGGAGGTTTGTTGACAACATTCCAGCAGGTACCATTCGTCTGTGTGGCTGCGGGCAGGCTCTTTCAGAGTTGGAAATTCTAAGCTGAGATTCTCCACAGCCTCAGTAAGGATGCGAATCAGAATGCTGACTCATTAGGGGGGGAAGGTTGCCAGAATCCTTCCCGGAGTAGTGATATGGAGTCATCAGGGACAGCTTCCTCCAGTCTGCGGAAAGAGATTAAACTGCTCGTTGCAGATGAGGGGCGCTGATCCTCACGTGTAGGGGTGCTCCGATTGATCAGCTACCGATCGCTATTGGCCGATAATCAGTTTGGGAAGTTTGATTGGTGGTCTCTATAAAAGCCAAACTCATAAACCGATCTCAAGCTAATGACGCGGCTACCGTGGGACGTTTGGCATGACATGCAGCGACACTGTCTCAATCTCTGTCTGGCACAGCTAAAATAATTATAATGCTGGTACAAAGGTGAGGTACATAGACAGGATGGACATCCTCACATACAGATCACAAAAGGCTTGTGCTGTGCTGTGTGAAAGCTATTGTGCAACTTAATTGCCCCATCTGCTTTTTTGTGACTTGACACTGATGAGCTGCATCTGTGTTGTCAGTAGATCACCTGCAGAACTTTCCAGTCCATTTTTGGGATTGCATTCTCACGCTAATTTGCCGTTCTAGGCCAATTGGTGGCATTCATGAAATTAACCTAACACTGAATAATACTAGTTTATAGAGTATGGTTAGTCTAATTGTAAAATACTGAATGGCATTGTAAATCATTCCTGCCTGCTGCTATTAGGCTTTTTAATGTGCAATAATTGTAATGTATTTTATTGGGTAATGTCCAATATGCCTGTTGGTACTAGTTAGTTAGGGGATTTGTGTGTGTGTGTGTGTGTGTGTGTGTGTGTGTGTTTATCTGTGTGTTTGAGATTCCTTGTTAAAAGTTTAGTTAGGTAGATATGTCTGTGTGCAAGGATTGAACTTGTGGATGCTGCTGTAACAATATAATTTCCTGTGAAGTATTAATAATGTATTTAATAATTTGACTGGGGTAACTGGGATATTTTGCCTCTCTCTTTCACATCTCTCACTTTTCTAAGCTGTTTGCTCTTTATTGAGTGTCTTTCATTTTCTGCCTCTTTATGTCTCTCTTTGTAAACTCTGTATACAAACATGTTCTATTAATTAGTGTTGATCAATGTTAATTTCATGGAGCAGATAGATAATCTTCAGAGAAACAGTCTGAAATATTTTTGTCTTTTCCCAGTCTCATCAGCAGAAGCAGAAAGAGAGCAGCATCTCCAGTATCCAGATGTGTGTCCATGAAGAGAAACAGTTCCATGATTAATCCAGCCATGATCAGAAATAGTGCAGTGCCCTTTGACCCTGTGTAAGTATGATCGTATAGCTGATAATCATCTGATAGCAAAATGTTTTAAATTGCATTTCCACCTGTTTTTAGTGCTGAACACTTGTGAACAGATCACCAAAACAAGCTCTTAATAACAGCTGGAAATTCACTTTCATTTAAGTTCATTTGTATATTTTTACAATACACATTGTTTTAAATCAGCTTCACAATAAATTTCAATAGTACAATCAAAAAATAATGTGAGATTATGGTGAGATGATAACGATTCGTCAAGGTCTTGCTCTGGGGGCAGTGTTTATGTTTGTGGCCTTGTGACATCACATGCCACCTCTGATCTAAACTAACCATTCTTGGAGCTTGATTAAATACTTTGTTTATGATGAGAAGGATCTTTTAAGCTATGAAACTTGTTTTAATGATAAAAAGACCACTTGCCACATATGCCAAAAGATTAAGGCAAATGTGATTTCTTATGTCATGACCTCTTTAATAGTTTTCTTATACCATATAACATATTTAACACTAACAACTTTCTGTGGCCTTATACTGTATTTGATGCAACTAAATTTAATACATTTTTGTAACTGCAGGAACCCTGTTTTTAAGATTTAGAACCACAGTACAAGTGTCCATGTTGACTTAGAATATTAACGCATTTTCTTATATTGGTATTTTCAGCTTGACAAATTTACTTCAAAAGTTATTTGAAGCTTAAAGTTTAGATGGAATAACTTTATAAAAGTAATGTGCACTTTTTAATTTTTCAGTACTAAAGTTTACTTTAAGAAGCGTTTTTGTTCACTCAACTTTTTGAGTTATGTATTCCCACTGACTCAATTAATGCTGTTTTTGGAGTTGTTTAATCATCATCTGCCTCGATCTTTAGACATTTTATTGATTTGATGTGCAATGGCTGACATCAGATCAATTATTATTTGCAGTAGAAATTAATTTAAATGGGGAAAAAAATGTTGTCAACCAAAACTTGACTGAAGCATTTGAAAGAAAGAAAAACATTTACAATTGAAATAAAAGAACTAAATAAAATAATTATGTATTTGGTTAAATTAAGTTTTCAATAACAAAGCTCATGTTCATTTCACCTAATTTGGGTTAATTTAAGTAAATTGACCTTACTTTCATAAAGATATTTCAGCTAAACATTCAAATGTGTCAAGCTGAAAATACTTACTAGTCTAAGGAAACACAACCTAACAAGCAATGTAAAAAGATAACTCAAAAAGCTGAGTGAACATGAATTTTGGTATTGGAAAAGTAAAGTATGTTTATCTTTTTATAAAGTTATTCCAACTAAATTTCACATGTTGGAAAAGAAGTTGTGGGAAAGCACAATTCTGCTCTGCATACTGTACATGCAGCGTCTGTGCTGCCTTCCACTGTTACACGTCTAGTGTTCTATGCTTCTATGCTTCTTTCTGATATTTCTCTGTTAGATGTCTGTTTACAGAGAAATTATTATTTTTGCCACATGTTAAATTTAATGTCACATTGACACAATCCATTAAATATACAGGTTTAAATATACAGGTTGTTTGTTTTGGTGTGTTTTTAGTGGTTGGAGACCTGACCAGATCAGATGTGTGTCCTCACAGACCTGCACATCCTCCTACTATCAGAATCACTTCAGTCATCATGATACAGAAACAGACCTGCAGCTTGAGTCTCACCAACCAGTGCTTAATAATCTGCAGGGAGTCAAAGACCAGCACAAAACCAGCATGAAGAACAAATATGAGAGCGTATTTGAGGGAATCAAACTACAAGAGAATCAAACCCTCCTGAACAGGATTTACACACAGCTGTACATCATAGAGGGAGAGAGTGAAGGAGTGAATGACGAACATGAGGTGCTACAGATGGAGAAAAGTTACAGGACACTCCAAGACACTCCAATCAACTGCAATGACATCTTTAATCCTTTACCTGAACCAGGATATGAGGAAAAGACAAGAGAGAAGAAAGACAAAATAAAGACTGTTCTTACTAAAGGCATTGCTGGAATTGGAAAAACCGTCTCTGTGCAGAAGTTCATTCTGGACTGGGCAGAGGGAAAAGCCAATCAGGATGTAGATTTCATGATTGTGCTGCCATTTCGAGAGCTGAACTTGATTAAAGATCATCAGTACAGTCTTCACAAACTTCTGCTTGACTTTCATCCTGAACTTCAATATTTGGATTTAAAGGTTTATGATGAATGTAAAGTTGTGTTCATCTTTGATGGTCTGGATGAAAGCAGAATTACACTGATGTTTTCAGACAGTCAGAAAGTTTCAGATGTAAATGAGATTTCATCAGTGGGTGTGTTGATGTCAAACCTCATGAAAGGAGATCTGCTTCCCTCTGCTCTCATTTGGATCACCAGCAGACCAGCAGCAGCCAGTCAGATCCCCTCTAAATACATTAACCGTGTGACAGAAATTCAGGGATTCAATGACCCTCAGAAGGAGGAATATTTCAGGAAGAGAATCAGTGATGAGCAACAAGCCAGCAGAATCATCTCACACATCAGAAGAGCAAGAAGCCTCCACATCATGTGTCACATACCCGTCTTCTGCTGGATCTCAGTCACTGTGCTTCAAAATATCCTGAAACAAGATCTCAGTGCAGAAATCCCTCAAACTCTGACTGAAATGTACATCTACTTCCTGCTCATTCAAACAAATATGAAGAACCAGAAGTATGAAGAAAGACATCCAGAGAAACTTCTCAAGTCAAACAGAGAAGTGATTGTGAAACTTGCTGAACTGGCTTTCAATCAGCTGATGAAGGGCAATGTGATGTTCTATGAGGAGGACCTGAGAGAGAGCAGCATAGATGTCACTGATGCCTCAGTGTATTCTGGGATTTGCACTGAGATCTTTAGGGAGGAATCTGTGATTTATCACAGGAAGGTTTACAGCTTTGTACATCTGAGCTTTCAAGAGTTTTTTGCAGCACTGTATGTGTTTTACTGCTATTTACACAAGAACAGTGAGATTCTGAAAATGTTCCTGACAGGAAAGTCCAGAACTCCGTGTGAAAATGTTACTCTGGATGTGTTTCTGAGGGGAGCAATGAATAAAGCTTTGAAGAGTAAAAATGGACACCTGGATCTTTTCCTTCGATTTCTTCATGGCATCTCACTGGAGTCCAATCAGAGACTCTTACAGGATGTACTGATACACACAGAAAACAACCCAGAGAGCATCAAGAAAATAATCCACAACCTGAAACGAGGTCAGAAAAACAATGTCAGTCCTGATAGATGGATGAATCTGTCACACTGCTTGATTGAGATGAAGAATAATTCTGTTATTGAGGAAATGCAGGTATTTTTAACATCTGGAAAGAAAGAAAAAGGTCTTACACTTGCACAATGCTCAACTTTGGCAAACATGATCCTGATGTCAGAGGATGTGATGGATGAGTTTGACCTTACAAAGTACAAAATGAAGTCATTTAAAGAGGGTCGATGGAGACTGTTACCTGCTGTGGGAAACTGCAGAAAAGCTGTGTGAGTGTGAAAATGTAATAATATTATAATATAAATATAATTATACTAAACTATGAACAAAAAACTTATTGAAAATAGAGAAAGGTCAATATTCAACTTTTTAGACTATTAATCTTTGTGTAAATAAGGAGAAACAAGAGTGTTGAAATGTCATCCACATAATGTTCATAAAATATTACAACCCCATTCATTTTTAGAAAAGTTGGTATGTTTTGTGAAATGCCATAAAATCAAAAATGTTATTTGTTCATTCTCTTAAACTTTTTTTTTTTTAATTGACTACAAAGAAAAAAATCCTGAGCCCATGTGGCTGTATTTAACACTGCAGCATGGCAGTTTCTTATGCAATGCCATCTGAGGGCTCAAAGGTCACACACATTCAACTGAGGTGTCCTGCCTTGCCCCATACAGACTGAGATTTCTCTTGATTCCCTGAATATTTTTACAATATTATGTATGGTAGTTGGTGAAAGACCTAAATTCTTTGTGATTTTTGCATTAAGAGAATTTTTGATTTGTTTGAAATTTGGCAAAAAAATGTTGAGTCATGATCCAGCTTTGCTTGCAAAGACTGAGATGCTCCTTTTATACCCAAACATTTCACCCTCACCTTTTACCATTTCACCTGCTTACTTTGAACTGTTTCAAAACAGTTTAATTTAGATATTCTATACTACCTATTCTATTCTATGTATTCTACCTTTTCACTTTCGTTTTACCTCTGTCCAAACTTTTTTGAGTGTGTTGCAGTCATCAAAATCAACGTTTTGTTCATATTTGCAAAATTACCAAAAAAGTTGGTCAGTAAATACTTTGGAAATATTTTCTTTGTACTTTTGTTAACTACATAAAAGTTAAAATAAACAAATCACTGATTCATGATTTTATTGCATTTTACAAAACCTCCCAACATTTCCGGAATTGGGGTTGTACTTTTAATACATATTTATTTTAATTATTGGGTTTTCCTGGACAGACTGTACAGTGGGAAATCATCTATCATAATCTTATGTTGAAGCTCAGTGAACCTCTTACTGAAGTCTTGCAATCTGGTGAGTGCGCCAGCATGCCTTATATCCTGGCCCTCTCTTTTTTTTTTTTTTTTTTTCAGATTGTCACAGTGTAATCTCACTGATCAACACTGTGAAATTGTGGCATCAGCTCTACACTCATCAAACTCTTCGCTGATAAAGCTGGACCTGAGTGACAATAATCTTGAGGTTTCAGGAATAAAGCTGCTCTGTGCTGGACTGGAGAGTCCAAACTGTCAACTCAACATGCTGAGGTTTTAGTTTCACATTGTTTCAGTAATATGTTAATAATAGTGTGTGAGTAAATACAATAAATATATATAGTCATGTTTCAAACATTTGACCTGTAATTAGTTATGAGTAAATGCTTCACAAAATCATGAAAACAGAATGATAATGTCGCCATTATCAATGATCCATCATTAGTTAATCGATATATAATGTTGTTGTCGTTAACTTTATACAAGATAACTAAGCATCACAATGAGATGCAGCGTGTATGTAATGGATTGTTTTTCATGATCCTGTTTAGATTGGCAGGCTGTAATCTCACTGATCAGCACTGTGAAATTATGGCTTCAGCTCTACAGTCATCAAACTCTCCCCTGATAGAGCTGGACCTGAGTCACAATGACCTGCATGATTCAGGAGTGAAGCAGCTCTGTGTTGGACTGAAGAGTCCAATATGTCAACTCAACATACTGAGGTACTTAAGGGGGAATGTTTCAGTTGGTCTGGGTAAAATAACAGCATACAAACACAGAGTTGTCATGTACAGTTCCACCTGTGTAGAGTTGTAATAATTATTAATTTGATAATCTATTGATTATTAAAATGATTATTCAACTATCCACTGACCTTTCCAACAGAAGGCTCATAGCTAATATGTAGTCATAGGCATTATATACAATCATGCCATAAACTGTGTGTTTCTAATTGTGAGGCTTTTCTGTCGCAAAATTTACAGCATTACTTCATATGAAGAGTACTTCATCTAACCTTTATGGCAGTCTTCATGGAACACAGAAGGGCATTTTAGAAAGAGTGTTAGTCTTATGTTCTATTCTCTTTTATGTATAGAAAAAATATGCAAAGACAGAGGAACTTGAAAGATAACTGAGGCTGACACTCTGCCTAATTTTTTTGTTTTTCAATAAATGTTTATTTATTGAGCACATATAACACAACCAATGTTAAAGTGCTGTACAATTAATAATATATTAATTAAGGAATTAAAAAGGAAAAAGATAAAATAAAAACAAAATAAATGAGGGGTCACTCACAGGGACGAAGGGCCCCTGCACTAAATTCCAATCTGTAGCCAGGGTAAACTGGACAACAGGGTGAAAGGGCATGGCATCAAAGCTTTTGAGGCACAGAGTAGGCACTTTTGATGTGAACTAATATGTAATTGAAAGCTATTGTTATACTCAGGTAAACAACACATAGCACAATTCATTTTATTCATTTCATTCAAGTCACGGCTGGTTCTTGTCAGGCTACAGTTCATTTTTCGAGAAAGCGAACCATTCTGGTGAAAAAAGCTGTGATCATATGTCTAGGGTTATAGACAGATGGATCTTTGTTAATTAAGAATAAGATTGCGTTTTTTTTTTCCTCTCTCTCTCTCTCTCGCTCTCTCTCTCTCTTTTTAAAAAAAAAAAAAAAACTGTTGTTACTGTGATTATACCAAAGTTTAGAGCCATTTACATAAATCTCTTAGGAGTGTTTTAAAATCCACAGTATCCCATTTTCAGTTAATCCAAAATGGTCAAATTTCTGTTAGGTGGAGCTAATAAAAGTTGATATGAAATATGTATGTCATGGTGAGGACAATGTTCCTGGGAAAAAAAAAAAGTGAACATCAGACAAAATCTGTGGCAACCACAGTGATAAAAATCTTTTGAAATGTTAGGGGGTACTATGGAGTCCACTGGCCACTCCCAAAAAAATAATTGTTAAATCATGCTTAGTTTGTATGAGTGTGCAAATTTCACAGGTTTTTGTGTATTCTAAAGCAGGGATCTCCAAACCTGCTCCTGGAGAGCTACCACCCTGCAGGCTTCAGTTCTAACCTTGCTCCAACACATCTGCCTGTAATTATCAAATAATCCTGAACACCTTGATCAGTTGGTTCAGGTGTGTTTGTTTAGGGTTGGGGTTGAAATGTGCAGGACAGTAGCTCTCCAGGAGTATGGTTGGAGATCCCTGTTCTAACGAAACTAAGTATACATTTTGTTTGTCCTAACACAAATTTATCTGTTTACTTTTAATGGGTTTTTAGCTAAGGCAAGCTCCTTAAAATAGTACGGGGAAATGTAAGAATTGCACCTCCTGTTGGGAGAAACTTTACCCCAACCACAGCCTTTATCTGCATGGCAAAGACCGTTGAAATGGTGAAATGCTTTAAACAGCAAAAAATAATAATAGTGAAAAAACATGTCTAAAAAAATGTAGCTTTAGCACCCTAAATATAGCAGCAAGCCGAAAATAAGTGGTCAGCTAAGATGTAAAGCTAAGGAGCTGTCTTTAATTACTTATTCAAAATCAGGGGTCCCCAGCCCTGCTCCTTACAGTTCACAAGTTATAAGCAGAAGCATGAGTGCAAATTTGTCCTGTTGGTGTAGTGAAAGTGACTTTGAGTTAGAAGGTTCAAGTTTTCTGTGGTTTCATAGTAGGGATGTGCCTGAATAGTAAATCCGTATTGAGAAAGGCATGGAAAACGAATAACACATTCTACAGAGCCACTAAAGGGACATGGTTAGCCACATTACAGTTAGGAGTGTACACAAATAGTCAAATATTCATTCTGTAATTATTATTTGAAAAATAAAATGGCTATTAAAATTTTACTATGTTTGCACTGCTGCCAGCAAATGCAGGGAATCTATAATAAATCCAAAAAGCATGCAAACTAAAAGTCAGTTATAACTAAATGCACTGGGTGATGCTGTGCGGTCTGTTAACAAGTTGATTGTATTTGATCACAGAATGTCGTTGTCTGCCTCACAAAGTTTGGAATTACTTTGATCAAAATTACCTTAATTATCTTACAAAATGAAATTACTTTTGGTCAAATGAATTTGTGAAACTGAGTTATAATAATATCACCACCACAACGAGAAATCACATAAAATCCAAACATCAGTCGACTGAGAAAAGACAGCTGTCCATCACTGCATTCATGACTGCATGCATGACTGCATTTACTCTGAGTGAGCAGAATGATCTTGAGATGCTTCCTTTAAATTATCTTGAGAGAGTGGTTTAAGAAAGTAAAACACAAGCACACCATTACCTTCGTGTCTCTGGAATGTCGGTGCGCGCCCTTATGTTATTAAAATGAGAAGCAAAATGTGAGCATGTGGATATTATTGTTTTTCTCAACATGAATATGTGAAACAATATAAACAAAATAAACATCAGCTGACGCAAGTGTATGTACGTTTTGTATCGTAATTGGCATGGTCTGCTTTACAGTCTGCTTGAGCTTGAATGCTTTTGTTGTTTAAATGTGTATATATATATATATATTTTGTTTACACAACTAAAAGAAAACCTTGAAATATTGAAATATTCGAATATTATTTTTTTTTGAGTCCAAATATTTGAATAGAATATTTTTGAAAAATGCCCATGCTTAATTACAGTATATAAAATTTCACTTCACACATAAAAAGAGTAAAGAGAGATGACTGATAGGATAATGGTGAATGATGAGAACAAATTCCAAATATGGGTCACTATATTTGGCCACATGTCCTTTCCTTTCCTTTCCTTTCCTTTCCTTTCCTTTCCTTTCCTTTCCTTTCCTTTCCTTTCCTTTCCTTTCCTTTCAAAAGCAATCTCAGTGGCCTGCATATTAATAGCGGCTCCATGATGCCACAATTTATATACATATAATTACATACATATAGTTATAACGATATAACTGCCCTCTATCTGTGTGCCATTGGTGTGATATTGATGCATTGGTGGTAGCGGTGGTGCATGCTGTGGGGGTGTTGTCAGAGGCAGTAAAGAGGTATCCTTAATGAAAACCTGGTCTAGAGCACTCAGGACCTCAGGCTGGGAAGAAGGTTCACCTTCCAACAGGACAATGATCCTAAGCACACAGCTAAGACAATGCAATATTGGTTTAGGGACTCTATGGATGTCCTCCTCTGTGCACTCTTAATAATGCTGCACATTGATTTAATCAAAATCAAAGGCCACCAATATAAGAGCTTGGATGGTTATTGTATTGTGTATCTCTAAAAATAGAGCTTACTAACACAAACATACTGTTGTTGTAGATTGTCTATGTGTTTGGTGACAGAAGAAGGTTGTCTTGCTCTGGCATCAGCTCTGAGTTCAAACCCCTCACACCTGAGAGAGCTGGATCTGAGCTGCAATCACCCAGGTGAATCAGGAGTGAAGCTACTCTCTCAAACACTCAAACATCTGGACAAACTCAAGTAAGTTGGGAAGTAACCCACTAAAGCCATGTTTGAATGAGGTAAGATTCTAGTACAGATTTATTTAACATGGACCTTTATAAACTGTGATGACACATTTCACAGTTATTTCCCGTAAAATTACTTTTTTTTTTTTTTACAGTGTACTATAGCGTATTATTTACTCACCCTCCATGCATCCTAGGTGTATATGACTTCCTTCTTTCAGACGAATGCAGTTGGAGTTGTATTAAAATTGATCCTGGCACTCCCAAGCTTTAGAATGGCATAGATGGGTGTTTCTCCTCATCAGTCCAAAACAAGTCCAATGATATGGATCCATCCATAATAAAAAGTGCCTCACAGGGCTCCAGGGGGTTAATAAAGGCCTCCTGTAGCGAATCAATGCATTTTTGTAAGAAAAATATCCATATTTAAAACGTAAG
Organism: Cirrhinus mrigala; assembly: GCA_036247105.1. NCBI lineage: Eukaryota > Metazoa > Chordata > Actinopteri > Cypriniformes > Cyprinidae > Cirrhinus > Cirrhinus mrigala. The sequence goes on from JAMKFB010000312.1 coordinate 235,627, forward strand.
AATCACTTTAATCTAGCTTGCGCTAACAGTTGTGCACGGAACTTGCTTCTTTGACAAGAGGCATGGCAGTACTGAAATACCATCAACGCAGTGGGACAGCAAACCAATCCCAACACATTTTGTTTTTCGGAAGGCGGGCTTTCATTAAACCCGGAACTAATCGAGCCTTATGTGCCAGGCTGGGAGAAATGTATTGTAATAATGTAAATTATGTTAAAAATAATGCATTTTTCGAACCACCAAGCATGAAACATGTTCTAGTACACCCCCAAAACAAAATCAAGACTTTGTAAAAGAGCATAATAGGACCCCTTTAAGTGGTCCTGTTTTGTGGTACAGGGTCACATATAACAGCTATGGGAAAGATGGTAAATTTGAGTATGCAAATATTTTTTATAAATATATATATATTTTTTAAATGTAGTTTCTACTATATTTACTATGAACATTCAAATATTATATTTCAGAAGTTATTATATGTGTCCAGTATTTCTGTCGACTGCACCAGGCATGTCATTACTTTGAATATCAGTATTTTTGAGTCTGTGTTTTCACAATCGATTCACGTTCGTTCAAACCGCTTTCTCAGTGTTCCTCCCCAGTAGTCCGATCTCATAAAATGTGTTTCAGTAGCACGATTTTCTGTTTGGCCTACTATTTATACACAAAAATTGACTTTGGCGTACATATTAAGACACGCAGTTTTGGCTCACACATAGCCTAATACGCACCTACCCCACACACTTAATCACTGTGTTTCATATGTACGCCAAGGTCAATTTCTGTGTATAAATGGCCTGTTACGCCAAATAAACTGAAAATCGTGCTATACGCACTTTCATGAGATTGGGTTAGCCTATAACAATAATACAACAAAATACCCATAAAAGCTATAGTGTAAAAGTTAAAGCTAAAAGTTCTTTAAAAGCATCTGGAATGCAATAAATTAGATGCAATAAATTTTAATAGATTAAAGTTGTTGTTGTTGTTGTTGTTGTTGTTGTTGTTTTTCCAAGTACTCACTCAGACAAAATTGCATTGCAGCAAATCCTTTAAATTTTACGGTAGGCTGTTCAGAACAGGGCAACATAAAAATCCGAAAATATAAGCAGCAATTACAGGACAAAGTTATATGTTATGTTTTCCTCCGTAAGCATGCTCTTGATAGATGTATGTTTGTTGAGTTTAAAAAGTGTGACACATTTGTTCTGCTCAGTGTTGCTCTTACTGATCATTTGGTCCTCAAAAAAACAAAAAAAAAATAAAAATGATAACTGCTTTTGGAAAACCCAGTAATGTGAAATATGCTTCAATGGGGGTTTATGAGTGCATTGTGAGTACTTTTTGCATTTGGCAAAATATTAATGTTTTTTTTGTACTTTAAATCAGTGGTTCTCAACTTTGGCCCTGAGGACCCACAGCTCTGCACATTTTGTATGTCTTTATCTGTCATGCTCAGTTCAGTTATGCCGCTCTCTCCTAACAAGCTGATGATCTGAATGATCATGTGCAATTAATAAGGATCAAATACAAAATGCACTGAGCAGTGTGTCTTCAGGACTGAATTTGAGAACCACTGATTTAAATCACTGTATTTCTGTCCCATGGAAGCATCGCAGTGATTTGATGAGATCTCAAATGGATGGTAATTTGGCACAGAATATGGCATTGTGAATCGAATTAGATAACTAAATACAGCACAAATGCATGCTGCACACTTGTCCACTTGTTCTTCTTTCCCCAGGATCATGTACTGTAAAAGGTAACCATTCTACTGCAAAGTTCACATATGTGACCCTGGACCACAAAACCAGTCTTATGTTGCACAGGTATATTTGTAACAATAGCCAAAAATACACTGGATGGGTTAAATTTATTGATTTTTTCTTTTATGCCAAAAATCATTAGGATATTAAGTAAAGATCATGTTTCATGAAGATATTTTGTAAATTTCCTACCCTAGCTTGAAATATTTGCCATTATTCAGGGAAACTAGATAAGGCTGCCCCATGTCTCCCCTACTTTTTGCAGTTTAACAATCTTAAGATCAACTTCAGTTATGTAGGGGATATTAGAGGAGGTAGACAGCACAAGTTACTATTTGAAGATGATTTTTTAGTTTTGCAGATGACTAGTTATCACTATATGCAGATGCTTTAATTTACTGCGGATCCACACAACTCCCTTCCTCATGTTGTGGCTGTAGTTCACTATTTCAGTAATATTTCAGGGTATAAACTTAATCTTTCCAAGTGTGGTCTATTTCTTAGAAATCAGGCAGCAGAAATGCTTCTCTTTCTGCTTATGGAAAACTTCACATGCCTTGCTATGATTGTTTTGAGAATTTTTTCGGAACTATTCAAACTTAATTTTATTTCCCTTTTACGTGTATCAGTCAAAAATAGCTCTAGAGAAATGTTGTCTTCTCTTCTGGGTCAGTCTGCCTCCATAATTCACTGCAACTTGTTTAAGAGCAGAGGAATGCAACACACAGTGATGCAGAGGAGAAGAATTTTTGAAAAGAGTAATTATTTTTGTTGTTTTTGTACACAAAGTATTCTCGTAACTAATGTTACATGGACTATTTTAACGATATCCTTACTACCTTTCTGGGCCTTGAACATGGTAGGACCCTTCCTGTCTATGGAGGGCCAGAGAGCTTTTAGATTTCATAAAAAAATATCTTAATTTGTGTTCCAAAGATGAACGAAGGTCTATTGGGTTTGGAATGACATGGGGGTGAGTAACCAATGACACAATTTTCATTTTTGGGTCAACTATCCCTTTAAGCAGGGATTCTGTTAGTTAGTCTGAACCAGGCATGTCATTACTTTGAATATCAGTATTTTTGAGTCTGTGTTTTCACAATTGATTCACGTTCGTTTAAACCACTTTCTCAGTGTTCCTCCGTAGTAGTCAGATCTTATAAAATGTGTTTCAGTAGCACGATTTTCTGTTTGGCCTACTATTTATACACACAAATTGACTTTGGCGCACATATTAAGACACGCAGTTTTGGCTCACACATAGCCTAATACGCACCTACCCCACACACTTAATCACTGTGTTTCATATGTACGGCAAGGTCAATTTCTGTGTATAAATGGCCTGTTACGCCAAATAATCTGAAAATCGTGCTATACGCACTTTCATGAGATTGGGTTAGCCTATAACAATAATGCAACAAAATACCCATAAAAGCTATAGTGAAAAATTCTTTAAAAGCATCTGGAATGCAATAAATTAGATGCAATAAATTTTAGTTATCTATTATGTGTTAACATTACTGTAACCTGCTGTAATGTACTATGGGTGATCTTTGTCTGGGCAGCCATTTCAGCTGCGGCACCCGGGGAGCAGTGGGGGGGTTAAGTGCCTCTGTCATGGGTATGAAAGGAGAAGTCCACTTCCAAACAAAGATTCATATGTAATGTACTCAGTCCTTTGTCATCCAAGATGTTCATGTCTTTCTTTCTTCAGTCGTAAAGAAATTGTTTTTTGAGGAAAACATTTCAGGATTTTTCGCCATATAATGGACTGATATGGTGCCCCGATTTTGAACTTTCAAAATGCAGTTTAAATGCAGTTTCAAACGATCCCAGATGCAGTTGTAAACGATCCCAGCCAAGAAAGAAGGGTCTTGCGTAATGATCGGTTATTTTAATAAAAAGAATACAATTTATATACTTTTTAATGCCAAACGCTCGTCTTGTCTTACTCTGCCTGAACTGTTTTTGGTCTGGTTCATAACAGTTAGGGTATGTTGAACAACTCCCATCTCATGTTCTCCCTCAACTATCATCCTATATCGCTATATATTACCTTTTTTTGTTTTTTGTTTGATCTTCTTTGCTTTTTCATTTTGCAAAGACTGGGTCAGTACTTCTGCAGCAATGTAGAATGATTTTGAAATGATTTTTGAAGTTTAGGGAGAAAATACAATCAGAGTTTTTTGACATACCCTAACTGTCTTGAGTCAGAATACACAGAGTTCACTGAGAGAAAGGCAAGACGAGCGTTTGAGATTAAATAAGTATTTAAATTGTATTTTTTTTAAAAAATGAAAATAACTGATTGTTTCGCTAGATAAGACCCTTCTTCCTCAGCTGGGATTGTTTACAACCACATTTGGGATCGTTTGAAGCTGCATTTAAACTGCATTTTGGAAGTTTAAAATCGGGGCGCCATATCAGTCCATTACATGAAGAAAAATGGAGCAATATTTTCCTTAAAAAAACATAATTTCTTTACAACTGAAGAAAGTCATGAACATCTTGAATGACAAGGGTGTGAGTACATTAAATCTGAATCTTTGTTTTGGAAGTGGACTTCTCCTTTAAGGGTGGAGGAGAGAGCTGTTCATCCACTCCCCCACCTACAACTTCTGCTGGAACTGAGACTCAAACTTACAACTTTCGGTTACATGTCTGACTCTCTAACGATTAGTCCAGGACTGACCACTAACTAAGTTGGTATGTTTTGTTGTTAAAGAATAAAAACATATATTTAATTCTACAATAAATCCCTGTTGAAAAAACAATATGCTGGTTAGATATGTGTTGAATGTCGCTGGTTTAAGATGGTTTAAGATGGTCCTTAGTTGGTCCTCATGCTCATACATTAGCAGCCCTGCTGATGAACTATGTGGTAAGAATAATATTAAAATGAATACATGCACAAAATATGATGCACACATTCATAACCAAATTCATATCCACAAAACTAATGTACATGCATAAATAGGTGTAGGCGATATGATCTTATATCTTGTTATGCGTAGTTTTATTTCATGATAACAATATGTATCACAATATAGCTATTTTAGCTTTAGGTTTTTATGATATCAGAATATTTTATAGCAATTAAATTTCATATATAAATTTCACTCGCGTCATCAATTTTAATATCACAAAAAAAACTAATACTAATTTAGACATAACTGTTTACAAGGATATTCACAAAGATGGGCATTTTGATCTATAAGTGTGTATATTAGACCACACACAAGTTAAGTTCTCACACTGTGTGAAGTGGCTTTATGTGTGTGTGTTTCAGCTCATCGTTTAATGAGTGACAAAGTGTGTATGATGACTAGCTTTGCTAGTGTTTTGAGATGGTTTGAGAATGTGAATGAAGAGTTTTTGTAGTTTTAGTGCATGTGAAATTGACTGCAGTGCCGAGCTGAAAATGGGTAAGGAGAAATGTGTGAAGCAGGGGCGTCGCTAGGGCTCGAGCCCCAAAAGATTTTTCTCTAGCCCTGAATGTTTTTTGTATCACTCTATGATTTTCGAGGAATTCACAGAATTTGTCAAAGTTTGAATGAATTAATCAAAAGCTGCCTATTACACTTCAGATAAAATCACAATATGGACTAGTACCTGTAAATATTGAGCTGCAAAATACCATTTAAATATGAATCCTGCATGTTCTGCGTGTCTCTTTATGAATGAATGGTGCAGACGCACGCACAGTTTCCTTTACTACACACATATTGAAACGTGTGTGACGCTTGCAGTAATTTCAGCGCCTGCCATAAAAAATGCATGAACAACATCTCCACTGTTTCATTTGAGTAAAACCAGGGTCATATACTCACACAAAGTTAAAGGTATTCACGGCAACCCGTCAAAATAAAAGTTGTAGACATTGTGCCAGTGTAACGTGGAGAGGGAGACGAGAGGCGAGGGGATCCAAATGCAAGCTTTTATTTACAGGACGAGACAAATACAGTGCCCTCCACTAATATTGGCACCCTTGGTAAATATGAGCAAAGATAGGTATGAAAATAAATCTGCTTTGTTTATCTTTTTGATCTTACATTCAAAAAATTCATAAAATGCTAACCTTTCATTGACGTAAAACAATTAAAAGTGAGGGGAAACTTACGTTATGAAATAAATGTTTTTCTCCAATGCATGGTGGGCACAATTATTGGCACCCTTAGAAAGTATAATGAATAAAGTATCTCTGAAGTATATTCCCATTCATATTTGCACTTATTTAGCACACTAGAATGACTAGAGTATAATATTGTCCAGCTGTGACTTCCTGTTTCACAGGATTATAAATATGAGGAGCACAAAGGCCAAATTCCCTTAATCATCCATCACAAGGAATAAAACCAAATAATTAGTTCTGATGTGCAGAACAAGATTGTCGAGCTTCACAAAATAGAAAGTGGCTATAAGAAAAGAGCTAAAGCATTGAAAATTCCCATTTCCATCATTAGGACAATAATTAAGAATTCCAATCAACTAAAGATGTTACAAATCTGCCTGGAAAAGGATATGTTTCTATATTGTCCTAATGCATGGTGAGGAGGAGAGTTTAAGTGTCCAAAGACTCTCCAAGGATCACAGCTGGAGAATTGCAGAAATTAGTTGAGTCTTGGGGTCAAACGACTAAAAAAAAATTCAAACATCCCCTACATCACCACATGTTGTTCAAGAGGGTTTTAAGAAAAATCCTCCTTGCTCATTCAAAAACAAACTCCAGCATATTCAGTTGTCAGACATGACTTGAACTTAAAACGGGACTGGCTTCTGTGGTCAGATAAAACTTAAAAAAAGAGCTTTCTGGCAGCAAACCCACCAAATGGGTTTGGTACAAAAAGTATCCCATGGTTCCACGGTTAAATATACTGCTGGATCTTTAATGTTTTGGGCTTATTTTTCTGCCAGAGGTCCTGGACATCTTGTTCAGATACATGGCATCATGGATTCTAGCAAATACCAACAGATAAAAAATGTAAACCTGACTGTTCTCCAAACTCATCAGGCATTAAAGGAGAAAACTCAGAACTGTTATCTTGAATAAAGGACGTTGCAATAATTGGGTGCCAATAATTGTGGTCAACATGAACTAGAGAAAACATTTATTTCATAGTGAGATTTTCCCCCTGCTTTCCAATGTTTTATTTCAATGATAGGTTAGAATTTTGTGAATTTTTGGAATGAAAGATTAAAAGGATAAACAATGCAGGTTTATTTTCACAGCCACCTTTGCTCATATTTACGAAGGGTGCCAATATTAGTGGAGGGCACTGTACATGGTCAAGCAGGCAGGGTCAGAACAATGACAAAAAGGTGTGTTGGGGCGAGGCCCAAGAGTTGTCCGTGAAGCAGGCGTGGGTCGATCAGCGGCGAACATAATCCATAACGCAAGGCAGAGGGGTAATCCGTACAACGAGCAAGAAGTCCAAGAGGCAGGCGGCGAGACAGACGAGACGAGATGGCCAGGTGAGAAAGCTAAACACAGGGAACTCAGGAACACGGGAACTAGGAAACTAGGAAACTTGGAAACTAGGGAACTACGCGAAACAACAATACAATAAACCACAACAATAACCACAATACTCTGTGAGATACAAGGGGGAAAGTCCAGGGCTTTTATAGCACGCCTGATTGGCCACAGGTGCTGACTCAATCAGCGCAATGGATGATGGGAGTAGTAGTCCAGGGTGCAATGCAACAGCCTGTGTGATATGAAAGAGCGAGAGCGACATCTGGTGGTGAGCGGACCGAAGGTCACTGACCAGATTTATGACAGACAGAAATATATTACTATCATTCAGCAGAATGTACCTACAGCACTACTACTACTACTACTGTTGAAAAATTTGTAAAACTTTGTTACACAATATTGCTTCCATCTTTTAAATTTTAATAGTACATCCCCTTAATTTGTCAAAAATAAAATTTAATTTTCATTCATTAAAAGATAAATTAATATTTTATGCCTTAATTCGATAATCAGAAAAATTTAAATACACAACACAGAATTTCATAAGGCTGTTGTAGAAATAAATAAAAGTTGCTTTATACAATTGAAATAAATAGACATGCTAAAACAAATTTGGTAACAGTAAAACATAAGGTGAGGAAAAAAATAAAACATTTCATAGCATTTTGACATTTTCATAACTTCCCTTTTGATAAATTGTAAGATTCATTGTTTTAATTAATTAGACATGTTTTTAAAATAATAATTAAAAAAAAAAATGTAACCATTAAAAAGGAGTCCAGAAAAATGTAAACATGTAAACAGAAATATATGTTTGTTACAGCTGTAAATACATTTTCAAATGTATTATTTTATTTGTGTAATGTATTTTTGTAAAGTTATAATTTTGTTATTGTAATGAGGGGTCAACGGAGTCGGGATCCATTTGCAGCGTTTTATTAAAGGCAGGGTCAGATAGGCAAGGTCAGTACACAGTAAAACAGGAGTGTCAAAGGATACACAAAACTCAGAGTCGGGGAACAGGCGAATGGTCGGGGCAGGCAGCAGACAGTGCACACAATAATCCAAGAGCAAAGCAGGGGGTCCTAAAGGCAGGCGGCAAGGAACGAACAACGAGTAAACAGTCCAGAGTCAATCCGTGGAAATCCAATAGTGATATAAACGCTCAGAAATGCTAGCCGGGGCTGAACAAGACTTCGCGAGGAGGATGAGGAAACCAGAAGTATTTACAGGGGAAAATGGGAAGTGAATATTCATGGGTTTAGAGCCAGGTACGGGGTTATGGGAAATGGAGTGCTGAGGGAGAGCTTAGAATTCCGGCGATGGTGACCTCTGGTGACGATCGGGGGGAACCACAGAGGTCGGGATCGTTACAGAGCATATTCAGCCCAGAAGAGAAATTTGCTCCAATCAGTTTGATTATGGTGACAATACGACCTGAGGAAGCGTATAATTTCCTGGTTGATGCGTTCAGCCTGTCCGTTTGATTCTGGATGGTATCCTGAAGAGAGGCTGATGTTAACGTTAAGGCATTTGAAGAAGGCAATCCATACCCGTAAAGTGAATTGGGGACCTCGGTCGGAGACTATATCGTCAGGAAGCCCATAAAACCTGAAAACAAAATTGCACAGGATCTCAGCAGTTTCTAGAGCAGTGGGCAGTTTAGACAAAGGAATCAGACGACATGATTTTGAAAAGCGATCTATAACAGTCAGAATGGTTGTGTAACCCTCAGAAGGAGGTAAGTCTGTGATAAAGTCTATAGCAATGTGCGACCAGGGTCTCTGTGGAATGGGCAAAGGTTGGAGCAGACCGGCAGGGGGTTGTTTAGAGGATTTGGTAGTGTTGCATACTTCAAAGCTCTTTATGTAGTTGATGGTGTCAAGACGGATTGAAGGCCACCAGAACTTATTAGAGAGGAGCTGAAGCGTGGCAGAGACGCCAGGGTGACCAGAGCTAGGGGTGCTGTGTACCAAACAGAGAACTCGTTCTCTTAAGGGTTGTGGAACATGGATCTTATCTGGAGGGCAATCAGCGGGTGGAGGATTGGTGATTTGCAACTCTGTTAACTCTGTCATAATGTCCCATTGAACGGAGGCAACAATGAGTGAAGGCGGCAAAATAGGGTCTGGAAGAGGTGGTTGGTAGTCGGCCTCGAATTGGCGTGATAAGGCGTCCGCCTTAGTGTTCTTTGACCCGGGGCATTAGGTGACGGAGAAGTCGAAATGGGTGAAGAAAAGGGCCCACCTGGCCTGTCTGTGATTGAGCCTCTTAGCCGAGCGGAGATATTCAAGATTGCGATGGTTGGTGAGTACTGTGAATGGCAGTTTGGCCCCCTCTAGCCAGTGACGCCATTCTTCCAGAGCCGCTTTCATGGCAAGCAACTCACGGTTGCCAACATCGTAGTTTTTATCTGCCTGGGATAACTTGTGTGAGAAGAAGGCACAAGGGAACAGCTTAGGAGGATTTCCATGACGCTGTGACAACACCGCCCTGATCCAGGTGTTCGAAGCATCAATTTCCACTATGAATTCACGTTCAAGATCAGGATGATGCAGGATGGGAGCAGAGGAGAAGCATTTTTGGAGGAGTTAAAAGGCATTGGTGGCGGCTGGAGTCCAGGATAGCTGGTTACCTCCTTGATCATGGACGTTAGAGGGGCTGAAGTTTCTGATGAACCGCCTATAGAAGTTAGCGAAACCTAAAAATCTTTGCAATTCCTTAATGGTGGTTGGCAGAGGCCACTTCAAAACCGCCTGCACTTTACTGTCATCCATAGCCACACCGTCGGAACTAATCACGTAACCCAAGAATGAGATAGCTGTCTGATGAAACTCGCACTTCTTAGCCTTGGCGTACAATCGATGTGTGATTAAACGTTGCAACACCTTCCTGACAAGTGCGATGTGAGACTCAAGGGATTCCGAGTAGACAAGAATATCGTCCATGTAGATTATGACCCATCTGCCCAGCATGTCTCGGAAGACATCATTCATGAAGAATTGAAACACGGATGGACTGTTGACCAGCCCGAAGGGCATAACCCGGTACTCATAATGCCTGGTGGTGGTGGAAAAGGCCGTCTTCCACTCTTCCCTCTCTCTGATGCGAATTAGGTTGTATGCGTTGCGTAGATCGAGTTTGGTGAAATATCTGGCCAAGCGGAGCTGTTCTAAGGCTGACGGCACAAGAGGTAGGGGGTAACAATACTTCACCGTGATGTCGTTCAGACCTCGAAAGTCAATGCAGGGACGAAGGCTGCCATCCTTTTTTTTGACAAAAAAGTACCCAGGTGAAGCAGGAGAGGTGGAAGGGACGATGAATCCTTTGGCAAGTTCTTCTTCAATGTAGACCTTCATAGCATCTGTTTCTGGTTGAGAGAGTGGAAAAATCCTACCCTTTGGGGGAGTGGTTCCAGGGAGCAATTCAATAGCACAATCACTAGATCGATGTGGAGGTAGTTGGGTGGCTCGTGTCTTGCTAAAGGCCTCAGCCAGGTCATGGTATTCAGGAGGGATGTTTTCAGCAATCGGAGAGTCCACCTTGGCTGAGGCCAGCTCTAACACCCTGGGTTTGAGCGATGGGAAGCACAGTGCAAAACATTTGTCTGACCATTGTGTGATTTGACCCTCTGTCCAGGAGATCATGGGTTCATGTTGCTGGAGCCAGGGAAGTCCTAAGATGACTGGGTTGCTGGGGGCTTTGATGAGGAAAAAACGAATGGTCTCTGTGTGAAGGGTGCCGGTGGTAAGATGAAGATCGCTTGTGGTGTGTTTGACGCGTCCATGCCCCAGCGGTCTTCCATCTAGCGCTGCCACTGACAGGGGAGACGTACAAGGTATGAGTGAGAAATCATGAGCCTTAGCAAAATCCACATCCATAAAATTGCCTGCTGCGCCAGAGTCTATTAAAGCAATCGTGTGAATCTGTTTATCAGCAAAGGAGATAATTACAGGGATCTTGACAGTTTGAAACGAGTTATTATAATGGCTCACCGTTGAAGATGTGTGTTGCATGGGTCTGGACGGACAAGAGGCTTTCAGGTGGGCCGGTTGGCCGCAGTAAAGGCAGAGGTTGAACTGCCGACGTCGATCTCTCTCTTCGGGGGTGAGTCGTGTGTGTGCTACTTGCATAGGTTCACATTCTGATGTGGAAGGAGGTTTGGGCTGCTGGGGCGCGACGTCTTTATTGGCTCTCCTGGACCGCATTAGATTATCGATGCGAACCGCCAAATCGATCAATTCATCCAGCGTCTTTCCCTCATCACAGCATGTAAGCTCAGCTTGTAGATCGTGACACAAACCCCTTCGGAAATGAAGCTTTAACGGGTCATCCGGCCAACTGGTCTGTGCTGCGAAAGTACGAAACATGAGGGCACAATTACAATTGTAACAACGTTACAATGCAATCTCCCGCGCTGTCTGCCTCGGGATAATCAAAGACCTCTTTAACCCTCTGGGGTCTGAGGGTGTTTTGGCACCCTGGAGAAATTTTGACATGCGCTGACATTTGTGCTTTTTTCAGTATCTAAAAAACATATTAATGGCTAAAGTTTGATTACACTGTAATCAGCACAAACTGGGCTACAATAATATGTAAGAAACATGAATGTACATGTTTGTGTTTTTGAGAAAACAACGTTTATGCGTGGTTAGCGAAAAACTAAATTTTTTAAGTCACTGAAATAAGGCCATGAAACACATTCAGAACATTAGTTCACAAGACTTTTGAGACCTGGATGTGGTAGTCTAGAGTTTTTTCTACAAAATGATGTGAAAATCATCTCATTTACGCGTTTACAGAAAACAATATATTGATTTAAATTTTCTAAGACATGTTTTGTGATTGAAAGGGAATATGCGAGGGAGTGACAACGGCCATGAATATTTAGTGATTCACACCTGAGAGACAAAAGGCCCTCCCCTAATGGCCCATCAATGAGACTGTGACTGTCAGGTAGAAACAATGAGAGATTCAGAGAATGGAGTTTTAGACTATTTGTATTTTATTTACAACAGAGCATCATCAAAACATACATAATGAAGGTCAAAAGCACATTATTGACCACATTGATGTTGCATGTACAGAGATGTGAACAGACTTTGTGTCATTCCTGAAAACTGTTTTCTGGATTCTGTTCAACAAGTAAATTATGCCTGATATTTAAGTGATTGCTGCTTCTTTCCATATATTTAAGAAATAAAACTCATCATCAGTAGTCCAGGTGGCAGTCTTCATGTGGCATTCATGTAGCATTCATCTGTGGTGCAGGTATCAGATCACTAGAAAAAAACAACAACAAAAAAACATCTGTGAGCATGTTAATATCAGAAGCATCTGTAATGTATACATATAGTATGATTTTGTAGTCATAGACTCATACATGCTTTATACTATCATAAAATACTGACAATTTATATCTGAGAAACTCATTATTATTGTTTAGCATGTTAAACACCTACTCACAAACAGAGTATTAAAAATAAACTAATATTACTTTTATATCCTATTGTTATACAATAAATAAATATGATTTTATAGTCATAAACACAATCAGTGTTACAGTGTTACAGTGTAAACACTATTACTTTTATATTGTGTCATTTTTATTTTATAGAACATTAAAAACAGCCTGGCGTTGTCAAACATTTCGATGCAATGAAATGAAACATACTTCATAACGTTTCACTTGATTACACGTAGTCAGGAATTATAGTTTGGAAAAAAAAAAAAATCTAACTACTATAATGTCTACAAGTTATATCACAGTAACACAACAACTAACATAAGTAGGCTAATAAAAGAAAGACTTACTCTTTCGGTGGATCTCGCCGTGCACCGCATCGCGCTCTTCCTCTGAGGGAAATATAAATCTTTCTCCTCACAGCGCGTCTTCTTCCAGTAACAAGATGCAAGTAGCCGAGATGAACAATGAAGTGAAGTCTCCCGCTTTGTTTACGTTGATGTGGGCGGTTCGCCGCTTGCGCCTCCACGTGGCTGATTATAATAACAAACCGAAAGTAGCTTGTGGGCGTGATCAAATTAAAAATAATTACGTCAGACAAGAAAGACTGGACATGGGGTTGGTTTCACACAGATTACTTTAAAACTAGTACCACAGAGGTCGGGATCATTACAGTTATAATACTTTGATATGTTTGCTATTTGCAGTGATTACTATTTACTATTTTTCATAGTGTAACAACGTTTTGTGCCGCTGCTTTGGCAAAGTGTCTGTCAAATTAACTAAAATTGAAAGCACAATATGACTTTGCTCACACAATCTGTTCATGATCTGATGTTTTCAGAGTATCAGAAGAGGAGTGAGTCAGATCATCAACCTTTTTTCTTTGTTCAGTTTGCACACTGAACATGAGTTAACTTATAGCTCTTATTTTTGAACTCTCAAAGTACATCAGATTAATGAATTTAACTTTAAAATATTGTTACGTTCCCATTTAGATTTCTAGGGGCAAAGGGGAAGTAACATTATGGATTGAAAGTTTGAAACGGCAGAGAGATAAACGTTGAACCGATCTCAGTCCCAGCACTCAATACACTGAGTAAGATGAAAGTAAATTTATTTACAATAAACAAAATAACAATATATAGTGCAAAAAAGATTCAAGGAAACAATTTTAACATAAAGGAGCAGGTAAAGCCAAAATAACAAACAAAAGGTTGCTACCTGCCAAAAGGAAATCTAGCTAACCTGTAAACAATATATAAATAAACAACAGAATTCTTACCTTACTTCCTAACTAGCAAAAAACAGGAGAAAATGAGGGCAAAAGAAAATGGCACCCAACTCCCTACTGCTTCAGCACTCAATAAGAAAGGTATACAACTCAAAGCTGTGCACTGCAGCCAAATCACATTTAACTTTGGTTTTAAATTTAAGCTTAATACGTAGAACTGCACACTAGTCAACACTAATATTAAGCTTAAAACACACAACACACTAACAAGAGCAACACACACATGCTCTTGGGAGAAGAACCCTCTCACTGACTCACTCTCTTGATCTTCTTAAATACTGGTTCCTGTTGATATTGATAAGGAGCAGCTGGTAGGTCCAATCACCTAGATTAGGACAGGGAGGAGCACAGGAAATAGGACAAAACATACAACAAAAACTACAACTCCCAGAAGGCCATTGGGGCCCCACTGGCAGCACACCATGAATGACATACACGATAGTAAAACACAAATTTATACGTCCTGGGACGTAACAATATATACATTTTTCTCCTGGGGGTGCATCCCCGCTAGAAATTTTACGTTCCCAGTATGTCCTTAGAACGTCCCCGTTGGTGTCAAGGACGTTGCCTAGTAACGTCCCCATAACGTTCTGAGACAGTCACGATGTGGAGTTCTTTAAAGGTTAGGGGGACGTTATTTGGAGGACCTTCACAGAACATTCAGGACATTCTTGGGACGTTTAGGGGACCATATTTTATTTTGAAATGTGACGTTCCCAGAACGTCCTCAGAACGTCCCCACTGGTGTCCAGGACGTTGTTTAGTAACGTCCCCATAACGTTCTGAGACGGTCACGATGTGGAGTTCTTTAAAGGTTAGGGGGACGTTATTTGGAAGACCTTCACAGAACATTCAGGACGTTCTTGGGACATTTAGGGGACCATATTTTATTTGGAAATGTGACGTTCCCAAAACGTTGTCAAAACATCCACGCTGGTGTCAAGGACGTTATTTAGTAACGTTCCCAGGACATTCCGAGACGGTCATGATGTGGAGTTCTTTAAAGGTTTGGGGGACGTTATTTGGAGGACATTTACAGAACATTCAGGACGTTCTTGGGACGTTTAGGGGACCATATTTAATTTGGAAATGTGATGTCCCAAAATGTTGTCAGAACGTCCACGCTGGTGTCAAGGACGTCACCTAATAACGTTCCCAGGACGTTCCGAGACGGTCATGATCTGGAGTTCTTTAAAGGGTTAGAGGACATCATTTGGAGGACATGCACAGAACATTCAGGACGTTCTTGGGACGTTTAGGTTATTACTATAGGAAGTCCCCTATTAGTCTCTACACTACATTCCCATAACATTTGCAGGACCAACCTAAAATGTTTTTTTGGTCCTATTTAGGTCCTTCCTTCACATTTACTGAATGTTTTTAGAACCTTTAGTAACACATTACAGGAAACTATCAGTCAATTCAATTATTTTCAAATTGGCTTTATTGATATGACAGTTTCTACAGTAAAGCATCAGATGTGTCCAAATAATGGGAAACAGTAACAAGAACATATTGATTTATGTATTTATTGTGTGTGTGTGTGTGTGTGAGAGTCACTGTCTCTGTTTCAGGAGGTGCCCCAAGTTGTTCTTCAGCTGCCTGAAAAAAAGTATAAATAACAATATTTAGCAATCACATCAATTACTTTTTAACTGCTTTTAATCACACTTAGGTGTATAAGTATAGATGACCAATATATACAGTTGTGCACATAAGTTTACATACCACTTGCAAAATATACAAATTGTTAAGAATTTTAACAAAATACGAGAGATCATGTTATTTTGTATTTAGTACTGTCCTGAATAAGCTATTTCACATAACAGATGTTTATATATACTTCACAAGACAAAACAATAACTGAATTTATAAAAATTACTCCATTCAAAAGTTTACATGCCCTTGAATCTTAATACCGTATGTTGTTTCCTTGGTGATCCACGACTGTTTTTAAGTTTTGTGATAGTTGTTCATGAGTCTCTTGTTTGTCCTGAACAGTTCAACTGCCTGCTGTTCTTCAGAAAAAATCCTTCAGGTCCTTCACATTCTTTGGTTTTCCAGCATCTGCTGCAAATGTGAACTCTTTCCAACAGTGACTGTGATTTTGAGATCCATCTTTTCATGCTGAGGACAACTGAGAAACTCATACACACTATTACAAAAGTACTGCTTAAGAAGGAAACACAAAACATTAAGAGCCTGGGGTGGAAACATTTTGAAATAGATGATTAGGGTAAATTATACTTATTTTGTCTTCTGGAAAACATGTAATTATTTATGTAGCTTTTGAAGTGCAGTACTAAATGAAAAAATATGATCTTTACAAAAATGAAATAAAAAATTACAGATCATCATCCTGTTCAAAAGTTTACACCCTCTGGCTCTTAATGCATTCTGTTTCCTTCTTGAGCATCAGTAAATATGTTCAAGTTTTATAATAGTAATGTATGAGTCCTTCAGTTGCCCTAAGTGTAAAAAAGATGGATCTCAAAATCATCACGTATGCATCACATATGCAGAAGATGCTGGGAAACCAAAGAATGTGTAGGAGCTGGAGGATTTTTCTGAAAAACAGGAGGCAGTTGAACTGCTCAGGACAAACAAGGGAATGATGAACAACTATCAGAAAACATTAAAACATCCAGAAAATGGCAAACAGTATTAAGATTCAAGGGTATGTAAACTTTTGAATGGGGTCATTTTTATAAATTCAGTTATTATTTTGTCTCGTAGAGTATATATATATAAACATGTTATGTGAAATAGCTTATTCAGGACAGTACTAAATACAAAATAACATACAATTGTCATGAGCCCTCGTATTTTGCATATTCTGCAAGTGGTATGTAAACTTATGAGCACAACTGTATCACATTATCCAGTCTGTCTGGAATGAAATGAATAAACAAAAAAAACTGAGGCAACCTCTCCAAGATGCTTCAAGAGACCTACCTACAAAGCTACAGTACTCTTAAAAGTTTTAGGCAATTGTGTAAAAATGCCTTTTAGGATGATGTCAAAAATAATGTCATAAATGGATTTCATTTATCAATTAACTTATATTAACTAAATTAAATGAACATTTGTTGTGACCATCCTTTGTGTTTAAAGCTGCTTTTGCCCTAAATGCACTTGAGAATAGTTTTTCAGGTAGCTTTGCTGGTAGGATTCTTTATGTGTCTTGGAGACACTGCCACAGTTTTTCTGGATTTAGTCCGTCTTTGTCTGTTCTGTTTCTTCATGTCAATCTAGACAGACTGGATGATGATGAGATCAGATCTCTGTGTGGAGCACTGGCTGTTGTCAGACTTATTGTGCAAGCAAAAATCTCACTGGATTATTACAATTAATGGCAAAATTAATGTTTGGAAATGTGAACTGATATTTCCACTGACTCAGAACCCACGTGTGTTTATCTTAAGATTTATTTATTTATTTTACTTTTCCGTGTGCAACTTTGATATTTAATACATATTATTTTTTTCATATACGATATACACTTTGATTACTTCCATACTTCATGCGTGGGTTTAACATAGTTGCATAGAACAGTTTCCTGCTATAAAATATTTTTGTATATCCTTACAACAAAAATATTTTATATGGTGAAAAAAAACATCTTGTTCAACTATGAACTTACACTACCAGTTAAAAGTTTTAGAACAGTAAGATTATTAATATTTTTTTTAAAGAAGTCTCACCAAGCCTGCATTTATTTGATTCAAAGAACAGCAAAAGCAGTAATACTGTGAAATAATATAAATAATTAAAACAGTTGAGTAAATTTTTTCAGGATCCTTTGATGAATAGAAAGATCCAAAGATCAGCATTATCACTGTATTATTCAAAAGCTTGGCATCAGTATGTTTTTTTTTTTTTTGGAAAGAATTAAAGGAATTAATCACTTTCATTTTGCAAAAATGCTCCATAAGTTGATCAAAAGTGATGATAAAGACATTTATAAAGTTACAAAAGATATCCATTTTAGATAAATGCTGAAAAAATATACTCTGCTGTTTTCAACATAATAATTATAATAAATGTTTTTTGAGCAGCAAATCAGAATATTAGAATGATTTCTGAAGGATCATGTGACTGGAGTAAAGGTGCAAAGAATGCAGCTTTGAAATCACAGGAATAAATTACATTTTAAAATATATTCAAATAAAAAAAAGTTATTCTAAATAGTAAAAATATTTCAAAATGTTACTGTTTTTGCTGTACTTTGGATCAAATAAATGCAGGCTTGGTGAGCAGAAGAGACTTTTTTTTTTTATAAAAACATTAAAAAAACTTACTATTCAAAAACTTCTAACTGGTAATGTATCGCATTATAACGTGACAATTATAAAGTTTTTCTAGCCTGTCAGCTGCTGCAAATTTGAAAACCCTTTTTGCAAGATAAGCCTACCTTCTGTAATGACATCATGACAACCCGTATGAAGAGGGCAGGGTGCATGGCCAGGTCTGGAAAGCACAGAAAGGGGCACAGTATGAAAACACTGAATTCACTGCAGTACAGTGTTCGTTACTAATCAAAGGAAAGACAAAACGGGCGCAAAAATAAAAGACAACTGTAAAAAATTAATTAATTAATTAATTCATAACTTACATTATTACAAAAACGACAGAAAAGAAACAAACATTCTGATCCACAAACGTTGTGTATTTTATCTTAGCCTGGTCAGTTAAAAGCATAAATTATTTACGAATCTTTTATATCATTACTATGTAATTAAAAATAAATAAATAAATAATTATATATATATACACATTATTGATAAGCAATTTAGATTTTTAGACCCCTTAACCTATCCCTAAACCCAAACATACCCATATAATAGTGAATATAAAAACATATAAAACGTAATAGACTGAAATATGCAAGAAACAAGAAACATTTTAGAAACAACACAGGATTACAAAAAATATTTTGGTACGCTAACCCCACTTCTACCTTTAAACTTAACCACAGCCATTTCTTACAGTAACGTTAGGCTATAAATAAAACCATGACAGACAGACAAGTGCAATCCCAATAATTTACTGCAAAAATGTCAAAAACATTACCAAAAGTAGTCCAAATGATGCTGCGTTGCCACCGCAGGTGAAATACAATAGTTTGGTGTGAGGTACAGAGCACAATTTAAGTTTTTAATCGCTAAAAATATTACCCAGACTATCCTCCTGATTCACTTTGTGAAAGCGTGCATCATTCAAACACACCTAGACAGGAACACTGCTGTCGCAATCTGTGACGAAGCAGGCGAGGACCAATGAGCGTTCGATTTTACTGCCGTAGTTAATTGAAGTGGTAAATTTTGAATTTGGACGAACGAATCAGTGCGGGCTTTGATGTTTATACGGTCGTTGCTGAGGATGAAAGAAGATCGCTGAATAAAGGGTTGAATTTGGATTTGTTACTCGCAGTTGTATGAATTCAGAAGACTTGGATTACAAAGCACAAATAAAACTGACTGATGTGATTATGTTGCGTTTTTGATGTGTTTATGGTTCTATTTTTCAGTCACAGCATGTTGGAGAAAATGGCGTTTATGTCCCACGGCAAACAAAATAAATATTTCATAAAAATGGTTAAATAATTGCAGAAATGTTATTAATTTTAAGGGTTTGTAGTCTTGTTGAAAACTGTATTCTTCGCAATGAGTTGACAGCAGAAATCACACAGAACAGATCGTGTACTTCTTTTTCAGAAAACTATTATTACAATAACTTTCCATGATATATAATTAACTTAGCAGAAATAACGTTACTCACCGTAGAAGGCTCTTAGCTGGTGAAGAAAAAAAAAGCCTCAGTATGGATCAACGGATGCTGGGATGAACAGCTGGATCCCTCCACAGTATACCGGACCTTTGTGATTGGTTTAATACATTGTACATATTAAAAAAAAAAGTAAACGTGCTGATAACGTCCAAAATGTCCTCTTTTTTAAACGTCCGTATGTGACCATAGAATAACAATATAGAACGTCCTTCTAAAGTCATATTGCGAACGTTATCGTATGGCTAAAAGAGGACCATATGAGAACGTTCTGTTAAGGTCCTAAATGTCCTCTTTGTAACGTTGTTATATGACCACAGAATATCCAATATAGAACGTCCTCCTAAAGTCATATTGTGAATGTTATTATATGAATAAAAGCGGACCATGTGAGAACATTCTGTTAAAGTCCTAAATGTCCTCTTTGTAACGTTGTTATATGACCACTGAATAACCAATATAGAACGTCCTCCTAAAGTCATATTGTGAATGTTATTATATGAATAAAAGAGGACCATGTGAGAACGTTCTGTTAACGTCCCAGATGAGTAAAAAAAAACTTATATATAAACTTATATATATAGTCATATTGTGAACGTTATTGTATGACTAAAAGAGGACCATGTGAGAACGTTCTGTTAAGGTCCTAAATGTCCTCTTTGTAACGTTGTTATATGACCACAGAATATCCAATATAGAACGTCCTCCTAAAGTCATATTGTGAATGTTATTATATGAATAAAAGCGGACCATGTGAGAACATTCTGTTAAAGTCCTAAATGTCCTCTTTGTAACGTTGTTATATGACCACTGAATAACCAATATAGAACGTCCTCCTAAAGTCATATTGTGAATGTTATTATATGAATAAAAGAGGACCATGTGAGAACGTTCTGTTAACGTCCCAGATGAGTAAAAAAAAACTTATATATAAACTTATATATATAGTCATATTGTGAACGTTATTGTATGACTAAAAGAGGACCATGTGAGAACGTTCTGTTAACGTCCTAAATGTACTCTTTGTAACGTAGTTATGTGACCACAGAATAACCAGAACGTCCTCCTAGAGTCATATTGCGAACGTTATTATATGACTAAAAGAGGACCAAATATACAACGTCCTCCTAAAGTCATATTGCGAACATTATTGTATGACTAAAAGAGGACCAAATATAGAACGTCCTCCTAAAGTCATATTGCGAATGTTATTATATGACTAAAAGAGGACCAAATATACAACGTCCTCCTAAAGTCATATTGCGAACGTTATTGTATGACTAAAAGAGGACCAAATATACAACGTCCTCCTAAAGTCATATTGCGAACGTTATTATATGACTAAAAGAGGACCAAATATACAACGTCCTCCTAAAGTCATATTGCGAACGTTATTATATGACTAAAAGAGGACCAAATATAGAACGTCCTCCTAAAGTGATATTGCGAAGGTTATTATATGACTAAAAGAGGACCAAATATAGAACGTCCTCCTAAAGTCATATTGCGAATGTTATTATATGACTAAAAGAGGACCAAATATACAACGTCCTCCTAAAGTCATATTGCGAACGTTATTGTATGACTAAAAGAGGACCAAATATACAACGTCCTCCTAAAGTCATATTGCGAACGTTATTATATGACTAAAAGAGGACCAAATATACAACGTCCTCCTAAAGTCATATTGCGAACGTTATTATATGACTAAAAGAGGACCATGTGAGAACGTTCTGTTAACGTCCCGAATGTGCTCTTTATAACGTTCTTATGTGACCATAGAATAACCAAAATAGAACGTCCTCCTGAAGTGATATTGCGAAGGTTATTATATGACTAAAAGAGGACCAAATATAGAACGTCCTCCTAAAGTGATATTGCGAAGGTTATTATATGACTAAAAGAGGACCAAATATAGAACGTCCTCCTAAAGTCATATTGCGAACGTTATTATATGACTAAAAGAGGACCAAATATAGAACGTCCTCCTAAAGTCATATTGTGAATGTTATCATATGACTAAAAGAGGACCAAATATAGAACGTCCTCCTAAAGTCATATTGTGAATGTTATTATATGACTGAAAGAGGACCATGTGAGAACGTTCTGTTAACGTCCTAAATGTCCTCTTTGTAACGTTGTTATATGACCACAGAATAACCAATATAGAATGTCCTCCTAAAGTCGTATTGTGAATGTTATTATATGACTAAAAGAGGACCATGTGAGAACGTTCTGTTAATGTCCTAAATGTCCTCTTTGTAACGTTCTTATGTGACCAAAAAATAACCAAAACAAAACGTCCCCCTAAAGTCGTATAACGAACATTAAGCACCAGTACTTTCGTAACCAAAAGAGGACGTTTTAGGAACGTCTCCAATGTTCTGTAAATGACATTCGTCACCTTTAGACAACTTTTAGGGAACATTGCGCAAGGTTGCGAGAACGTCGCCTCCTACGTGGGATGACCCTGGACCTCCCTAGAAGGATCCAGGTTCACCCACCTGTGTCTAACAAAATCGTATGTGAGCTCCCATCTACCACCATTATCCCCTGATGTTTTGGCACCAGCCCTGGATATTTTCAAATCCTAGAAACGCCCCTGGTGTGAAGAATTGAGAAACAGGTCCTAGAAACACTGTAAAGCTACATTGTGTCATTTCTGCATCTTCAGTGTCACTGAACAAACATGAACCGAGTTTGCTCACTCATGAGTTAATGACAAACAGAAAACATTTATTTATAACACAACAAAGAAACCCAGGAATGAAGGGATCGACTTCAGGAGTGGACCAGGACAAAATAATGAACAAAAATAGATAAACAGAAACCCTCTAAATGACCTAAATTAAAGAAAAACACATCAAAAGAAAATACAGTGATACTTCACTTAAACTCCCCAAAACCAAAAACAGAGAATGATATGTACAAAAGAAATTACATCACACTCCCTGCTAACTTAATATTTATAAGTAGTGACACAATTTTTAAAAATCGAAGACAAACAAATCCAAATCGTTAAATTAAGAGTCGTATAGTAGACCGTAATGAAAATCTCTAATACTGTTTAATCTTTAATACATTTTATCTGAGCAAATGATAAGAACAGAAAGTGCTGGTGTGTGACAGGAGGATCTTCATCTAATCATAAAATATACATTATAAATATAAAATATGATGGGTAAGTCTAAGACTGTGATCACATGATCAACACCATTGAAACACCATCATTGACCTGGAGAAAATATCCTGAGAGATGCAGCTATAAAAGAGGAAGAACGACCTCCTTCACCATCACACACTTAATAATAAAACATCTAGTAAAGTGACTGTAAGACTGTCTGGACTTTTCTTGAAGGAAATAAACCTAAATATTTAAAGACAATTGGACATGTTTGTCTCTTATTCAGTGATATAATTATTATTTGTCACAACACAGTGTAACAAACTAAGTGAGTTTCACAAAATAACTCAATCTTTGTAGTCGTCCTTAAAACTGTAACTGGAGATGAGACTGAACCAATCAGGATCAGATCTCTGTTGATTTCAGATCACAATACAGACACACTCAGAAACACAGCAGCAAATACAAAACAACACTTTACAAACAACACAAACATAACAGTGTGTGTGTAAGTGAACTTGTTCAGCTGAACTTGTGAGGACACTTATATAGTGAAATATCACATGTGTGTTTTCTAGTGTGGATCATGGAGGAGAGTTCAGGATCACAGCAGGACCTCAAAGATGTAAGTCCACAAACAGACGCACAGTTTTGTTGTTTGTTGTTTAGTTGTTGTAAATGTGTCTCTTGTAATGTGTGCTCTTGTGTTCAGATGCCTGTGATCTCACACTGGATCCAAACACAGCAAACAGTGAACTCATTCTGTCTGACGAGAACAGAAAGGCGACACGTGTGTATGAGCCACAGTCATATCCTGATCATCCAGACAGATTTGATTATTGGGATCAGGTTCTGAGTGTTGAGAGTCTGACTGGACGCTGTTACTGGGAGACTGAATGGAGTGGATATAAAGCTGAAATATCAGTGTCATATAAAGAAATCAAGAGGAAAGGAGGGAGTGGCTGTAGGTTTGGACGTAATGTGAACTCCTGGTGTCTGTTCTACTTTGATGACAGTTTCACTGCCTGGCACAATAATAAGTCCACTGATATATCTGCTGGTTCAGTGTCCAGTAAGAGAGTAGGAGTGTATGTGGACGTGTCTGGCGGCACTCTGTCCTTCTACAGCGTCTCTGACACACACAAACTCACACACTTACACACATTCACACACACATTCACTCGAACACTACACGCTGGATTTGGATTTTATGTAAACTCTTCAGTGTCTCTGTGTGACATTAAACACACACAGACATTAGTGGACACAGTGTGAGTGTAATGATGTGAAAGTGTTGCTGTTGTTGTGTGTGTTTTAATCACAGGCTTCAGGAAGTTCAATATCAGACACACAAGACAGTTTCCTGTTTCAGATCATCATGATGAAGATGTTTCTCCAGTCAGAGACACTTTCTGTCCAACACAAATCACACACTCACACACACAGATAAAATCACATGTCATATTTACACTGTTGTATCATATTAAAAGATTGTTTATGCAAATGAGCGTCAGACTGGATTTGAATTTGTTTTGACTCCTTCACAGTCAAAAATGATGAGCTTTAAAATAAAACCTTTTTCTTTTTATTGGCAAAAGTAATGTTTTTCTTCTATAATATTTTTCAATTACTATTTACAATTTTGACACGATTTTATGATACTATACAATATTTACAATATTTAAGTTTTATGAGCTATTTTATGAGCCCAATTAAAACGAATTACACTTGAAATACAATTTTATTTTGTATTTTAGGAAAATTAATGTAATATATTTTTGTTCAATAATGTTTTTTGATTATTATTTAGCATTTTGAACTGATTTTATAGCAGTATTTCATTTTTATACAATTTTAATGAGCTATTTTTCCAGAAAATTTAAACTTTGAGTCTCTTGATTTTTGGGTCACACTTGAAATGCAACTTTATTTTATTTTTTTAGGAAAATTAATGTAATATTTTTGTTCGATAATGTTTTTTGATTATTATTTAGCATTTTGAGGAGATTTTATGTTAGTATTGCATTTTTATACAGTTTTAATGAGCTATTTTTCCAGTAAATTTAAACTTTGAACCTCTTCATTTTTGGGTCACACTTGAAATGCAACTTTATTGTGTTTTTTTTAGGAAAATTAATGTAACATATTTTTGTTCAGTAATGTTTTTTTTGATTATTATTTAGCATTTTGAGCTGATTTTATATGGAGGGCCAAATTACTCAAAATTAAATAATTAAATAAATGTTGAAATATATAAATAAATCGTTAAATACATCATTTAATTATTGAAAGCATAAATAAATGTATAAATATTTATTTAAATATGTATTTATTTAACTTTTTATTTTTTTAAAAATATTTATTTATTTAATTATTTATTTATTTAAGTATTTATTTATTCAACTTTTCATTTATTTAAATATTTATTTATTCATTTATTTATTTAAATATTTATTTATTTACGCATTTATTTCTGCATTTATTTATTGCCTCCACATTTCATTTTGAGGTTTGCGGTTGTCGGCACGTCACTCAACAATAGTGGGCGTCACCTTTCCAGCTCGATTACTTTGGTCTTTCCAGTTCAGGAATTGATTTGTATGTATTTGCTTGTGTGACTGTGCCGATGGGTTGTGTCAGTGTATCGGAATGTCACTTTATGTGGTGGCAACACAAGGAAACACAAGGAATCAATCTATCATGGGTCACTACGAATACCGCATTCGCATCCGTTATTGTAAACTTTGATCCTGACGTGACACCTACCGGCGTGCATGCAATCTATCTCATCTATTGCTTTAATGCTTAAAAAAAAAAATATTTTATAGAATTATGCAATATGAAATGAAACCATCTTATAACAATGTGATTTTTTTTTTTTTTTATTAAAGTATTGGTTAAAACATTCAGGTAAACAAAGGGAGACAAGACAAATATTAAACACATGAAGAAGCCTAAGATGTTGTACACATTAACTGCGCGACATAATGAAAATGCTGGACAGAAGCTGAAACGTGTCATCAGTGAAATCCCGCGCTGCGCTGTGTGTGTGTGTGTGTGTGTGTTACACAGTCTACTCTACGTTATTCTCCGGCTGACAGCGGCAGAGTGAGAGTCACTCGAGGTGCCGCGACACTGACACAATCCATCAAGTCACACAAGCAAATACATACAAATCAATTCCGCAGTGTAACTAATCCTACATTTGATAGAAACGCGTCATCAATGAAATATCGTTCTGCAGTTAAGTGCGTGTGTTAACATGTTCAGTAAGAGTGTCAGTGGCACATGCCACTCTCTGCTGATACATGTCAGTGAAAACCGGAAGTGTCAGCGGTTGTGCCACTGAGCATAGTGGCGTGTGCTAATGGATTTCGTGCGCCAGATGTCATGTCACTTCATCTGCAAGAGTCAACGACAGATCTTTTACTGTAATTATCCTCGATCAGCTATAGTTTGTGATGCGAACAACATGAAAAAGGCGACTGAACTAGAAAGACCAAAGTAATCGAGCTGGAAAGGTGACGCCCACTATTGTTGAGTGACATGCCGACAACCGCAAACCTCAAAATAAAATGTGGAGGCAATAAATAAATGCAGAAATAAATTCGTAAATAAATAAATATTTAAATAAATAAAAAGTTAAATAAATAAATAAATAAATATTGAAATAAATAAGAAGTTAAATAAATAAATACATATTTAAATAAATATTTATACATTTATTTATGCTTTCAATAATTAAATGATGCATTTAACGATTTATTTATATATTTCAGTATTTATTTAATTATTTAATTTTGAGTAATTTGGCCCTCCATAATTTTATGGTAGTATTACATTTTTATACAATTTTAATGAGCTATTTTTCCAGTAAATTTAATCTTTGAGTCTCTTCATTTTTGGGTCACACTGTTAGCGATTTCTGTAAATTACACAGTATTTAACTGTAATATGAACTGTACTTTACTGTAGAACAGTTATACAGTATGTTACTGTATTTTAAAGTTGCACTATGGGAAATATTCTCTTGGCGCCAATAAAATACAGTATTTTTCTTTTACTGTAAATCCAAATACAGTAAAAAAAAAAAAAAGAAAAAAAGAGAGAGCGAAATCTGACCAATGACAAAAAGGCTTCTTTTCCTCTGGGAGAGAAGAAAAGGAAGACGCACACACAAGAACCTCCAGCTGCCATCAAACGTATGTACAATATTTCTGCTTTTTAATTACATATTTAATGTCAGTGTATTTTTGGGTTATTAACGGTTTAATTAAAAATAAAATAATAAGAAAAATGCTGTCTCTTCACGACGCGCAGTCACACTTTACGGTGTACGTCAATGGTAGAGAGCTTTGTGGCGGATACTCATTTCAGATTGAGGAGAATGTTCTGTGCAAAACAAATATCTTTATTTCTTTCCTTTCCTTTTTTGTAGGAAGTTTTACCGTCAAAGTGTGAACATAAGCAGGTCTCTGTCTTGGTTTTGACCACGTTGCTAGCAGGTGAGTTTTTATGGTAACTTGTATGAAACTGTTGACCAAGAATCTGGGCTTTTAAAGGTTTAAAGCTGGTTTAAAATAGTAATTTCGCTGTGGTTTTTAATCACTATGAAATCGCTTGATGCTTACGTTACCTATTAACCCCATATATAAGCGTGTAAATGTACAGCATGCATTTAATGCTAACGTTAGTATAAAACCCGCTATGTTCGTCTGCAAACACTGTGGCGTCTCTGTGGAGACATTATATGCATTTATTAATCATGCCAAAACGGACAAAAACTTGGCGAATTCCAGGTTTTCGTGTAACGTTACAGTGCCTGAATGTTCATGCATGTTTTTAAGCCTCTCTGCACTTGTCGCACATGTACCGCAAAACTAATGAACTGATCTGAACACCATCTGAACTCTAGATGCAGCGCGGAAGGCTGTACATTCGTGTCGACTAAATTCTTCAGCATTTGTGAACACTGGACACCTAAGATGGCACATTTTAGATGGTAAGAATAAACTTAATGTCCAGTTAGTAACTGTAAAAAGTATTTAGAGTAAAGTCATCATTTTCAGCACACAGCATAAATGTGATTTTGAGAAATCTGTGTAGATATTAATGTTACTGTGCTTTCTGCTGCTGTGCCAGATGTGAATACTGATGTAACTGTCCTGTTGTTGATGGCCCACTTTAAAAGAAGCAGAGGATTTGCTGTTCCTTTTGGACAGTGTAAGTTTTTTTTCATTTGTATAATTGACAACTGATAATTTCTATAACTGACACTTAGGAAAAACTGTGTGTGTGTGTGTGTGTGTAGGTCACAACAACAGCAGCAGATACAAAGACCAGGCTTTCACTTCCTTCTACTCTGATCATGCTTGGTAAGATCTTTTAGTACATGTTTTAGTGATGTTAAAGGGATGGTTTTTAAAAATAAAGCTTTTGTCACACTTTTTTCATGACTCTCAATATCTAACTTTCTACCTAGCATCTTCTTAATTACATTTTGAATAACAAGGGTAGGTAAATCATAATAGAATTGTCATTTTTGGGTGAACAATCCTTTTGAACTAATGAGAAAGGCTCCAACATCTACATCTACTTTCACTGACACCATAATCAAATGTGAAAAGTGTTTTTTTGTAAAGTCACAAATATCACTCTAAAAAACATGACCTCAATAAATTAATTGACTTTTCTTTTTTTTTTTTTTTTAGGAGATTCAATTCTACACAGCAAAAAAAAAACAAGAATGGATGTTGGCGATTGAAAGCAAAGTCTTCCTTCCTGTGATTGACCTACCAGATACGTCCTCTGCATTTGCTGTTTATGTGCTTAAGATCAAGTACTACTGGAAGCCCCTACTTTGTTGTTTATTTAGAAGTAAGTACATCTTGCAATATGCTGTAATAAATGAAAACAATGTACATCCGGGATTGCGTGAGGGTAAGTTATAAGAGAATTTGCATTTTTGAGTAAACAATCCCTTAAAGGAATAATCCACCCAAAAATGAAAAGTCAGAGGAAAGTCTTAGTCCTTCACAAGGCTTAATTTGCCCATCAGTATTGCTCTCAAAAATACAAAATTCTCTCATCACTTAATCTCCCTCATGCCATCCTGGATGTACATGACTTTCTTTCTTCTGTGGAACACGAACAGAGATTTTTAGAAAAATAATCCATCTATGTGAGTCCATATAATGCTAGTGGATAGGTCCCTCAAAGTTGATGCTTCACAACATGTTGACATTTACGTCAAACACATGTAGGACACTTGCCTGGAAGCAGTGGTTTATATTATTAATTTTTAAAAAATATTTAAACATTTCTCACACAAATCTATTGTTTTGCTTCAGATTACATTTTTTTTTTATCTTTAATTGTGTTCCACAGAAGAAAGTATATTTGGGATGACATGAGGGTGAGTAAATGTTGAGAGAATGAACATTTTTGGGTGTTGTCTTCTTGCCATGCAGTAACGAATAACTGGCAATCTGAGTTAAAATAAAATTAACTGGTGTACTATTCTGTTTATTCTTCTAATGAATTCATAACAGTATTTTTGTCTATCCACTGAAAGTACACAAAACCAAAATATTTCAGTTCAAAAAGTGCGTAAAGAAATAGAATTAATCTGTATAATTAATCCATGGGCTTTTATTCACATACAAATCATTCAAATATGAAGAGTACTGTACATCAAATGTGGTAAACAGAATCTCAAACATGCTTGAGAACTGATTAAGTGTCTTAAACCACTCGAATCATATGGATTATTTTTACAATGTCTTTATGCACTTTTTGAAGCAAAAAAAAAATTAGGTTGCCTGGATAGACAAAAATGAAGAGAGAATATCAGTTTTCATGTGTTCCAAAAACAAACTAGTTTCATGGGTTTGTAACAACATAGTAAATGATGACAAAGTTTTCATTTTGGCTCTAAAATGTTTTTACAAAGAGAATGAAATATGAATCTAATGTATGATTTTTTTTTTTTTTTTTTTTTTTATGTGAAGGTTCATTGTGAGGATTCATTAACTGAATCTGTGAAAATGTTAATGTTATTGCAAGGGTTATTTGCAACAGTTGAACAATTAAAAACATGAAAAGTTACAGTTGTCATTGCTTATTTTTATTTTTTATTATTTTTTTTTTTTCTTGTATTGCAATATACAGTAGTCAACATTTGAAGTGGATCAAAACCTTTTATCAAAGTGTTCCCAAAAAAAAAACAATACCTGTTCTTGTCTTAGGACACCTTTCATGAACTTTCTTGATCCACTACAAATGTTGACTACTATATTACTTGAGAAAAGACCATAACATTACTGTATATTTTACAAGTAAAATACAGTAAAAATACAGTAAAAACTGCACACGTGTGCTGTAAATACATTTACAGCAAGTTAAATGGTACTGTAAATATAAATATAGTATTTTTACTGTAAGTAAATTTACAGTAAGTTACTGGCGAACTGCTGCCAGTAAGTTACTGTAATTTCTACAGGAAATTTTTTACAGTGCACACTTGAAATGCAACTTTATTTTATTTTTTTAGGAAAATTAATGTAATATATTTTTGTTCAATAATGTTTTTCTGATTATTATTTAGCATTTTTAGCTGATTTTATGGTAGTATTACATTTTTAAAAACTTTTAATGAGCTATTTTTCTAGAAAAGTTAAACTTTGAGTCTCTTCATTTTTGGGTCGCACTTGAAATACAACTTTATTTTGTATTTTAGGAAAAATAATGTAATATATTTTTGTTCAATAATGTTTTTTGATTATTATTAAGCATTTTGAGCTGATTTTATGGTAGCATTACATTTTTATACAATTTTAATGTGCTATTTTTCCAGAAAAGTTTAACTTTGAGTCTCTTCATTTTTGGGCCACACTTAAAATGCAACTTTATTTTGTATTTTAGGAAAATTAATGTAATATATTTTTGTTCAATAATGTTTTTTGATTATTGTTTAGCATTTTGAGCTGATTTTATGGTAGTATTACATTTTTAAAAACTTTTAATGAGCTATTTTTCCAGAAAAGTTAAACTTTGAGTCTCTTTATTTTTGGGTCACACTTGAAACACAACTTTATTGTGTTTTTTAAGAAAATTAATGTAATACGGTTTTGTTCAATTTTTATATATTTTTTTTTATTCTGTATAATTTTGAGGAGATTTTATGATACTATGCAAAATTTGTGCAGGTTTGTTTTAGCTATTTTTGGGTCACACTTGATACTTGAAATATAACTTTTTTTTTCTGTTTTTTCAGGAAATTTAATATATTTGAATTTTTTTTTCAATAATATTTTTTGCTTATTCTGTATAATTTTGTGGAGATTTTATGTTACTGTGCAAAATTTGTGCAGTTTTTTTTTAAACTATTTTTGGGTCACACTTGATACTTAAAATATAACTTTTTTTTTTTCAAACTTGTTGTTTGTCCTGTTTTTTCTTGCTTAGTTTCACTAGAGACAAACAACCTTTCACTGACTTTTGAGTGTTTATAAGTTATTCAGAGGAACTGTGATCTCCTACATTCACCTCAAAACAAATCAGGACAAAAATGATGTAAAGTCGACAAGAGATTGAAACAGCAGATGTGAACGGGACAGTCTGTGGACCAGTTTATGTGGCGCCTTTTCTCATCTTTCGATCTAAAATTTGGAAATAAAGTCACACAATTTACATATGACACAAATGCTGTGGGGTTTTTTCCCCCCAAAGCTGTTTTTTAAAACATTTACTACATAGATAAAAATCATGCAACACATATCAAAATTGTGCTGAGAAAACAAACAAACAAACAAACATAAAAACATGATTAGTCACCTATAAGTTGTCAGCAAATTCTTTACATTTGATCAATATTCAGAACAGAATAAGATACACATCTGAAAATGTAAGTAGCTATAAAATTATGCACTGTAAAAAATAATAATAATCATAATTTTACAGAAAGTAACTGATTTTTTCCAGTTGTTTTCTTTTATTTTGAGTTGCAGTCAAAACGCGACTGTTATTTTAAGTATTATGACATTAATGACAAATTACAGTAATTCACATTTTTTATACAGAAAAACTGCTGTATTTTTATACTGTATGTTTTCTGTTTTCTTAAATTACAAACAAATGTATGTAAAATTACAAAACAAAATCTGTAATTAATACAATAACAAATCCGTTAGATGATAAAACAGTCAAATGACTGACAGCAACAACTGACAAACAACATCCCTAGCATTAAGGCATAAATGCAAAAACTAACATAAGTGTATCTGCATCAACTCCACAGTTACAGCATTCAAATAAAATGACATGCAGCATAACATCAACGTTTTACTGTCTTCTCCTGGACTAAAACACGCTCTACTCTTCAGCACAATGGTAACCCACAAAACTCAGACAACACAAACCTAGGGATGTGCCAAACGAGGCTTTTGAAGCAGTGAGACTTTTACAACAAACTGTTGATGCTTCGAAGCTATTGATACCATTCTCTACTCCGCCATCTGGTGGTCAATAAAAATTATTACACAAAATGTGTCATTCAGATGTTTTGTTCATTGGGGAGTCATTGTAAAGTTTATTTGTGAATTTTATAAGCATATATGTCATTAGCAAGGTGGCGCTTGTGTGCAGCGATAGAGTTTCCAAAATATATTGTATTTTGCACAATACAGTGACAAAGACTTTATGTTTTTCATTTTTTACTTTATCTTTCACCTCCCAAATAAAATGTTTAATACGCCAATAAATTAGACCAGCGTCATTTTTCATTGCACCATTTTTGTGTCTTCTTTACAATAAAACACAAACATGCACATTGTTAAAAAAATGCACAAATACAAAAGCAATTATTTGTTAATTATATATACATACAGTATATATATGTATATGTGTGTATATGTATATATATATATATATATATATATATACAAGCAACAAAAAGTTTTGTGATTATCCTTTTTATTTATAGGTGTTAGGTGTTTTAAATTTTAATTCACACGTCATTGTTTTTAATAGTAGTACTTTAATTAACAAGGATACACCACGTAAAAAAAACTACATGGAACATACATACGGATGATGACTGACCCATGTGGCAAAAAAAAAAAAAAAATAATAATAATAATATTGTGAGCTTAACTTAACAGTGAAGCTTAATGAAATATATTAAATACATTAATTTACTTAAGTAAATATATTTCACATCAACCATATCACAATATATTCCTAAATGTATTTCTGGGACAAGAAAATGCATTTTCAGACTAAAGAACGGTCTTTAACTGTTATTCCCATTAATGGCAAACGTTTGGCACCCTGCGCTGCCATACATTTCATTGTTTAAATGTATACAAAATGATGTACACAATTATAAAATAAAAGTAATTACAATGGCATTCGTTATAAGCGACATAGGCCTATAAACAGTGCCGGCCCGTCCAACAGGCGATACAGGCAGTCGCCTAGGGCCCCGCTTTAAGGGGAGGGCCCCGCGGCTGAGAGACTGACAATTGGATTTTTAGGTGTGTTCACCTTGAAGTGGCACTGAGCAGAAAGATGCATTTTTAAAATCAAAGTACCACAAGAACTATAGAGGGCAGACAGCTCTGCATGTTTTCAAATCACTCTTGCGGTACTTGAATGTCATACACCGGTCGGTGTGTGCAGCACAACTTCAAGCTGCACACAGCTTCTGACTACATACAGGTGCTGCCCAGATAGCAACATATTGTCAGCCCAGATCCGGCCCACATCTGGCACATGTGGCATGATGATCTGGCCCACATGCAGCGTGGAATGATGGCACTTTGGCGGACCGCTCCTGTTTGCCAGATCTGGGCCAAAAGCAGGCCATAGCAATGCCACATGTCAGCCAAGAGCAGAGAAATAAACCACACTGGACCTTATCTGAGCCACAAAATCTGTGTATATTTAATATGGAGTCATCTCAGCGTTAATAAGCACATTAACAAGCAGAATCACTGAAGGAAAGAAGAGAACAGAAAACAAGAGACAAACAGAAACACAACTACTGACTACAGCCACAGCCTTAGATGAAATCAGCTGAAGATAAAAGACATTAAATCTCTGAAGATCTCAGCAGAGGAGGATTAAACAACTCCACAAACAGCATTACCAGCTTCACTTATTACTGACCAGATTTACTTTGTTTCTGTTAGAGGTCTACAGAAGTTCTTTATTGAGAATTAGCAGGGGCTTAAATATTCCACCATGATAGTGATTAGTGTTTCCATTGATTAATTGGGCTCTTAACTCTTTTTTTTAAGTGTTTGTCTTATTTGACTGTTGTGAAAATGTGATTAACAAACACATTTGTAGTACATGATCATTTTTTCATTGTTGGCTTCACTATTATCATATAACCGACTGCTTCGCTGAACACATTTGATTGTAGTAGTTGTATAGTTTAATGTTTTCACATTGTAAAACTGCATTATTGCAACATCAGTTTGAAAAATTTATTTAAAAAAGGACAAAAGTTTGAACAAGGCTATCACATACAGATATCAGCAATCAGCATATGAATCTCAACAATGGTGACAGATAATCAGATCAGTTCTGGACATCACAAAAGGCTGCATTATTCGTTCATGCTGTGATGCAAGTTTTGCACACTTTTCATTGTCACCATTGTTGAGGTTCATATGTTGATTTATGATGGCTTTGTGTGTTTGTTTGTGTGTAAAATTTAACCTTTTGTGATTTTTTTTTTTAACTGGTTCTGCAAGACTACAGACAGTTTCATGCTATGAATGTATTTTTCCACAACATAATTGTAAAAGCTATATGACATTGAATCAGGCTCATTCATTCAATATTATAACCATCAATAGCTTTTCATTGATTTCATTTTGTCTTTATTTGTTATTGCCTAGAGTTTTCACAAACACACCATCACAGCAATTGACAAAGATAAACGTTTATTAAAAAGTGTTACGAGTCCAATTATTGGAAACACTAATCACTATTATGGTGGCTTCAAAAAAAAAAAAATGACTTAAACCTGTTGTTTTTCAATAAAGAACTTCTGTAGGCCTCTAACAGAAATAAAGCAGATCTTATCAGCTGGTAATGCTGTTTGTGGAGTTGTTTAAACCTCCTCCTCTGAGATCTTCAGAGATTTAATGTCTTTTATCTTCAACTTCAAGGCTGTGGCTGTAGTCAGTAGTTGTGTTTCTGTTTGTCTCTTGTTTTCTGTTCTCTTCTTTCCTTCAGTGATTCTGCTTGTTAATGTGCTTATTAACGCTGAGATGACTCCATATTAAATATACACAGATTTTGTGGCTCAGATAAGGTCCAGTGTGGTTTATTTCTCTGCTCTTGGCTGACATGTGGCATTGCTATGGCCTGCTTTTGGCCCAGATCTGGCAAACAGGAGTGGTCCGCCCAAGTGCCATCATTCCACGCTGCATGTGGGCCAGATCATCATGCCACATGAGCCAGATGTGGGCCGGATCTGGGCTGACAATATGTTGCTATCTGGGGTTGTTTATATAAATATATTTTACTGCATCTTCTGTTCTGAAGGGATGAAGGTGAGCAGATGAGTTTCTGTTTTAATTTGTTTTTTTTTGTTTTTGTTTTTTTGGTTATTTAGTTGTTGTTATTTTCCTTTTTGTAGTTCAGTCATTGTGTTGGTCTTGCTGACCCCTGAAGCCTGCGAAAAAGACAAAAAGTGGCCAGAAAGTTTAAATGGAAACTACTGTATGCATTAAAGGGGGCAGGAGCTGCCTTTTTTTTTTTTTTTTGAATAGGGATTTGAATAGGTGGATTGTAGACTCTTAAGTAAACACCCACTGCTATGATTGGCTAATAGTTGTGTATGATTGACAGCATACATTCCTCATAGACAGATGCTGCTGTGATTTAGGTAAAAAATGCATAAGTAACTCAATGCATATCAAACGATCTGTAAGAAGAGACAAAGCAATAGTGACCCGAAATAAAAACAGTTACTCACACTTGTGTTGCGACATTGCTGTCAGATCCAATAAAGTCTTCACATCACTGTCTTTTTGAAAATCCTGCTTTGAATTGTGCCTTGTTCATAAACGAATTGGTGGTAAAATGAAGTGAACAAAGAACCAAGTTCTTACTGACGCAGTCTGGACCTTCATTAAATATAAAGTTCATTCACTCTTTCCTAACGTTGGAATCAGAAGAAAAGCAACACAAACACAGTTTTTCCACAACTTGACACTGCACTGAGTCTTGTTGTCTTCAGAGCCAATTTTATCATTTGGTTTCTGTGTAGACCTGTGTGTTCGCCTCTCTCGTAGACACTATGTGAATTGGTGGGCGGGGCTAAACAGGCAGTGATGTAGAAGCAGGCGTTGATCTTCTGCAAAGGCGGTCCTTTATCCACACTATTACATCATAGAGGGGAACATTCCAAAATCTGTGGTTTTGGCAGATTGGCTTCAATATAAGCTGTTTTTAACAACAAAGTTGAGCTCTGAAACCTGCAGGATGTTTTTACTAGTGGTTGGCTAGTAAAAACATCCTGTTACATCCAATATTTGGCATTTTTCAAATATCGGTATTGGCTGATAAGTTTTTCTGTTTGACCGATGTGTTCAAGGCAAGAATTTTATTTTGATGGCACTGAGAGCGCCACACAGTGCTCACATTCTTCCTCTTGTTCGCTGTTGTTGTTTAATAGTTCAATCTAAAATGGACAGAAGTCTGTCTAAAAGTCAGATAGAACTATTAAACTAAAGCAATAAGCCCCAAGAAGCCGTGGTTTACAGTGAAGTTATAACAGCTAAGGGGCGTTGTTGGGCACAACATGAAGCATTAGCTGTTACCCCCTTAGCTGTTATAAAATCACTGTAAACCAACGGCTTCACAGGGCTTATTGCTTTTATAAAACGGTTATACCATATACGTAGTAAGGTTTCACAAAGTAAAATAGAGCAAATAAAGTCTAATGATATTATTAAAAAAGGTATTCTTCTGCCAAACAATGTAGTTCCTTGTTAATTTTTAATACATTTTTTGTGTTGAGTATTTTAACACATTTAGTTTCATTTTGTGTACACTGTAAAAAACAACCTATAGAATCTACTCAATAAAATGAGGTAAACTGAGGTAACAATTTACACTCAGTTTGTTTGGGTAGATTCTATCCTATATGTCTGAGTAAAGAATACCTGAATTTACGAATCTACTCAATAAAATTAGGTAAATTGAAGTAACAATTTGCACTTCGTTTGTCTATATATTTGAGTAAAGAATACCTGAATTTAACAGCTATGACAAACTAAAAAAAAGTAGATAAAGTCTACACAGCAAAAAGCCCAGTGTTAAATGAACTCTCGCGGGAGTTTATTTGAGTGTTAAAATGAACACTGAAGCAGTGTCAAAGTTAATGAGGTGATTAAGTGATTCATTGAGTGATGATTGAAAATTATTGAAGACACCAAAATGTTTACGTCACCATTATAGTGGTCAGTGTTAGCATTAGTTGGGCTCTTGACCCGTAGCTTTTTAACATTAGCTTTTGTTCAACTGTTTAGTTAAACTAGCCAGGCAAGCCGAAGAGCCGAAAACTTAATTTGAGCCACTGAAACCATTTAGAGTTCTATATCTTTTATTGATTACAACTGCCTTGTGGTTTCACAGCAGCAAGAAAAATGATAAAGCCTGTTTTTTTTTATTTTTTACAATTTTGAATGGACGTCTTACAAGCTCCTCCGATCAAAAAAAAAAACTTTCAAAAGCTGTTCTTTTAGGCACACACAGACATCATGAATCAGCATATGAATCTCAACAATGGTGACAAACAGCATATTCAGAAACAGATCAACTCTAAACATCATGGAAATCATCAGCTCATAATTTATTCATGCCACAACGCATGATGGGAGATACGGATGAGTTTTGATTGGCTACAACATACGTTTTTGTTGGTCACCATTGTTGTGATTCTCATGCTGATTGTTGATGTCTGTGTGTCTAAATCTAAAAAATGTTTATATTTTTTCTGGTCAAATAAATTTCAGAAACACCTGCTTGATTAAACCAACATAAACAAAATACAACTCACTTATTCTGATCGCTACTTCATGACTTTGTCAAAGCATATTCAAAACCACAAAGTCTCATTTCTTCTGGTTTGTCTGACTGTTATAACTCAATTAACACCCAAACAAAATCTAATATTAAGAAGTTACTGGTAAAGAGCTAAACTAATGCTAACACTGACCACTATAATGGCAACTTACAAAATTAGATGTTCTCCTTTTGGTGATTCTGCTTATTAACATCAGGCGTCTTTAATAATTTTAATACTCTTGAGTATGGACTCAAACTCCCGGGAGAGTTCATTTAACACTGGGCTTTTTGCTGTGTAGACTTCACCTACTTCTTTTTAGTTTGTCTTAGCTGATAAATTCAGGTATTCTTTACTCAGACATATAGGATAGAATCTACCCAAACAAACTGAGTGTAAATTGTTACCTCAGTTTACCTCATTTTATTGAGTAGATTCTATAGGTTGTTTTTTACAGTGTAGGGACTATAGGAGGCTGTCCTGCGGGTGGCTTGGAATGGTCTACACTGTAAAAAAAAAAATGTTGCCAATACTGAAAAAATCAAGGCAACACATTGCATTCAGATTTTTATGTTTTCCCAACGATTGGTGTCAAATCCAGGTGCCATGAGTAAAAGTCCTCCCCAGTATTTTGTTCCAATCACCTGGATTTGCTAATTAGCACAGTTTTTCAGCCAGGAGGTCCGAGATTGGACCAAGTCGTTCCTTTTAAGTCTCAAGCAAGTCTCAAGTAAAATCCCAAGCCCCTAAAGAGTTAAAGTTGATGAGATAACTGAATGATGATTGTGTTAGTGATGAACATCTGCTGTTAACAAGCAGCATCGTTGAAGAAAAGAGAAACACAAGAACTACAACTGACTCATCTCTGACTTTCATCTCTCAAATCTGATTAAACATCTCCACAAACAGCATCACCAGCTTCACTCATTACTAACCAGAATGACTTTATTTCATGTCTGTAGAATCTCTTATTGAGAATTCTAAGAGGTTTAGATGTTGATGTTTTATTGGCCAAGAAAAGAAGAGAAAGAAAAAAAACACAGTGCCACCATCATTGCGGTCAAGTGTGGTTTTTAGTTTGTCTCTTGACTCTTGGAGTAATATCTGCTGTTTTACAGCGAGCATTTGTGCATTGCTGAGTCACAAGCTTGCAGCAGCAGATTAGCTCACGCTCGCACCATATACAACTAATTTAGATCAGCAACATGAAATACTCTCTTGCTGAATGACATCTAGCGATTGTAGAACTGCAACAAAAAAATCCTATTAAACGAATGTCACTGTAACGCTTCAATATTGGAAGAAAAAACTACGTCAGCTCAGGCTTTCAGACATGAACACTTATCATACGCTCCTCAACAGTGGTGACAATAATTCTTCATACTGCAGTGCATTACTATGCTGTTACCCAGCATGCATTGCAGCATGAAGCGTTTTGTTGATTGTCACCATTGTTGAGATTCATATGCTGGTTCTTGATGTCTGTGCGTCTAAATACTATAGATGTTTATATGCATTATACAGGTTTTAAATGAATTCACTGTGACTTATTGAAGATCACTATGCTGTAGTTTTGCAGATTTGATAATGCAAAACCTTACCTTACAAAAGAAAATTATTTTGGGGGTGTTCAGGTATGCTTACGATGATCACCTAGCACCACTTAGCTGCTCACCATACAGCTCTGATCTCACTGCTTTACAAGACCATACGCATTATAACAGAGATAGATCTAACCCACGAGTCAATGGTGAAGAGCTCAACTAAAGCAAATACTGATCTCCACAATGGTGGCATCATTTTAACCAATAAAACATCAACATCTGATCCTCTGTAATAACAGCAGATGTTCATCACTAACACAATCATCATTCAGTTATCTCATCAACTTTAACTCTTTAGGGGCTTGGGATTTTACTTGAGACTTGCTTGAGACTTAAAAGGAATGACTTGGTCCAATCTCGGACCTCCTGGCTGAAAAACTGTGCTAATTAGCAAATCCAGGTGATTGGAACAAAATACTGGGGAGGACTTTTACTCATGGCACCTGGATTTGACACCAATCGTTGGGAAAACATAAAAATCTGAATGCAATGTGTTGCCTTGATTTTTTCAGTATTGGCAACATTTTTTTTTTTACAGTGTAAATGCAACTTCCTGTATCAGAAATGGTTCAGCATGGAAGCTTTGAGTTTTTTTTTTTTCTTTCCCAGCACGATTTTTAAAGTCAACGGATTGCTGGTGTTCTCACATTACATGACTGTCTGGGGTACCAACTAGTTGCTGTTGTGTGTACACTACACAACATACCGTGGGCTACAAACTAGTTGTTTCACAACAAAACACTTTGAGAACTGATGCAGGAAATAATGCAAGCTCAAGAATGACATAGGAGTTTCTCGCACGAGACTGGATTGATTCCTGTTAAAAATTCCAGCCTGCAATAAGCTTGTGATACAAGTTGTCTGCATGTTGACAACTGCATCAAAAACCAAGGCAGCTGACTTGTTGCCTTGATACCTTATCTGGCAATGACTTAGCAGGCAGCGTTTGCCCACGAAGGCACTTCACCAAAGTGATTTCAGACATGCTTTTGAGGCAGCGTAACTGTTTCATGATCTCAGGAGGCAGGAAGTGAAGTTAACATAAACGTGTTTTGATGCCTTCTACCTTGAAATGTGTCCTCTAAAGGCAGTATTTTTTAGTTTTAGGATGCAGCCTAAAAAGAGGAATATGAATAATAGATTGTTTACAGAGGCAATGCATGCTGTTGTTCTGTTGCAGGTCTATTATGACTCCTCCCCCCGAACTTTTTCACATTTCACACTGCAGGACTCACAAACACAAAAAGTTAATTAGCACAACTAAATGGCTATGGTCTCAGAGGAATGCGTCCCTTTGGGATTATTTTACTCTGAGTTGAGGCCCATTGGAACTGACTGTCGCTGTCAGGAACTGACAGAGCATTTAGTTTCCTCAAAATGGAATATTTGGGGTTACAAATGTAACCCTATTCACTGAGAGGTAATGAGATGCTCCATTGTGTTGCTTACTTCAGACAATTCAAATCTGATGAAATTACCTTTTATATGCAGGGGCACTCAATGTGACGACATAGAACTGTTGTCAGTCAATAAGTTTGGCGTGGTCTCACACATACTCATACCTGTCTCTGTAGGACATGTCCCCATAGCATCAGCAACTGACGCAATGTCTCATTCTCTTCCCGTTGAACAGGGTAACTCCAGATATTTTTTTATGCCATCATAAACACTGATAACACAATGTAAGACAATGTTTTTATGGCAATGATGGAGAATATCATCATTTATTACTGATTTTAGGAACCTCACAAGTATCAATATGAAATGCCATCAATATAAATAATGGTACAAGTGTAGTTTGATAACAACAGGAACATGAACCATTTAAAACAACAATTTCATAGTGAAACTTTGGTTAAATATTAAAGACTGACTAAACACTAATGTAGTTTTCACAGATATTACTACCTGTTCTCACTGTTTATACGCAGGTATTTATACGTAATGTTTAGAGGCACAAAACGTACATTTTTGTACGTTATTTTAACGCTTAAAATGTACAAATCGCTACGTATTTTAAGCTAAAAAAACATAAAATACTTACGTATTATTTATATCATTAAGATATTCGTATCAATACCTTTTTATCATTTTATCAACAAGCGATTTAGATTTTTAGCCCCCTTAATCTACCCCATACCTAAACCTACCCAGTTTTATAGCAAATATGCATTTATAGAACATTTTATTAATAAGCAATTAGATTTTTAGCCCCCTTAACCTACCCCCAAACCTAAGCCTACCCATTTTGTAGCGAATATGCATTTTTATTATTTTATCAGTAAACGATTTAGATTTTTAGACCCCTAAACCCCCTAAAAATTTTATGATTCTATTGTTAGTCACAGCATGTTGGAGAAACGCCTTTTGTGTCCCATCACGTTAATATTACATGAATGGTGAATAAACGATTACAGAAATGTTATTTATTTTAAGGGTTTAAAGTGTAGTCTTGTTTAATATTATGTAGGCCAATTCTTGGAAACGAGCGGGGAGCAAAAATTACACAGAAGAACAAAATAAAATGTTATAATGTCATATTAAATAAACGATTAACAATTTAATAATGCAATTGAAAACATAAGGGCACTGGTATTACAAATAAAAACAACAATAATTAAATATTTCAATATTCATAAGGATTCGTTTTTAGGTGTCGTCAATACGTCAGTATTGTATGTTTATATGCTGAAAATCCATAAGTCTTTGTATGTTTAGATGCTGTAAAAACATCAGTATTGTATGTTTTAGTGTCTGGAAAAACGTAAGTAAATGTATGTTTTGTAGAACCACATTTTATGTAAAATGCATACAAATTATCATGAGATCACGTTGGATATTAACAGCAGTATTTGGATCTGTGTAATTGTCCTTCCCTTCCAGTATGAGATTTAATATGAGTTTTTTCATTCCTGATCTCCAGAAGGGTGACATACTTTTAGTTAACAGCAATCAACAGAAACTGACAGGTCCCTTCCACACCACCTATGAGGTTTAAAGGAACAAATTCATTTTTTACTCATCTTCATGTCATGCCTAACCTTTATGCTATTATTTTGTGAAGAAACACTTGAGGAGAAAGTTCATGTTAATACAGCTCTTTTCCCCACATAAAGATCTGTACAATCAACAGTTCTGCAGAAAGTATAACAGCATTTGGGTTTAAAAATGACATGGAAGTGAGTAATGGAAAAAAAGGAAACACCGATGGAGACTGGCAGACCCGCGGCGAGTCCACTGCACAGGTGGAGGGCTGAGAGTGAGCGGAGGGCCTGCCGGACGACAGCGGAGAAGGAGGCATAAGCGGGTGGGATGGTGGGCATTTGTGAACCTCCTCTGGACTGAGCTCTGGCAAGGGAGCCCTCTCAGGGCTGAGCTCGGGCATGGCAGTTTTCAGTAGGTTCTGATGAAGGTGGGAAGAGAGGGGGTAGGTCAGCATACATGTCAAATACCCGCTCAGCCTCTAACAGTCACAGATCATCAACCAGCTCACTCTCAGCCATGTTGCAGTGGGCAGAACTCCTCTCCGTGATAACACTGGCCTTGGCATACTCCCTCGTGGCGGTCATTGTAGCCGGCTCAAACACCTGAACTGACGGTTTCTGGTGGTATTAGCTAGCTGCAGGAACAGTCTTGTATGGTCCTTGAGAGATTTGTCCCCCTGCTCCAGCAGGAGTAGGAGGTATTCGGGGTGAAGAAGGGCATTCATAAGAGGAAACACAGCGGAAACAAAAACTGTGCAAAAATGAGAAATAAAAACGTATGGTAGACACAGAGGTAACTGTAAATGGTTCGGGTCTTCTGTCACGTAATGCTGTTGAGAAAGCACACAGGAGGCATGAAATAAACTAAAACAGTCTTTAATAAGCAAACACGGGATAATCCACACCTAAGACACACATATACACTGAAAAAAATGTTATGTTGAATTTACTTAATTTTATTACGTCAAGGGGTTGCACGAAATAAATTTATCTAAATCCAGATATATTTTTTAAGTTGAGAGAATTTATATTTTATAAGTTGAGTTTACTTATATTTTATAAATTGGTTGTACTTATATTTTATACATTGAGTTTATTAATCTCTTTTCCACAAACAACATTACAGTTTGACTTGATTTCTGTCATATATCCACAAATATTATTTGAGAACATCTAAACAGAGGTTTAGATGTTTTATTAAAAAAAAAAAAAGTTTCATTTGACCTCACCATCATGGCGAACAGGGTTTACTTTAGTTGGGCTCTTGAGCCTTCACTTTATTAGTATAGTTTTTTTGTTCTTTGGTTGCTGTAATTGTGTTTACAGAGCACATTTGTTATAGCGCCAAAAAAAAACATTTATTAAATGTTCTTGGTTAATTATTATTGATGGTGTAATCATCATCCAGTGGTCTGATTTGCTGATATCGTTCTGTGGTTTACCTCTTAGTTTCATGATATTTACAATAGTTGTATGAACTGTTACTATTACTACTTTAAGATCTCCAGCATTACTTAGACACACACAGACATCAAGAATCAGCATATGAATCTCAACAATGGTGATATTCAACAGCTGCATGCTGGGAGTCATGGGTGAGTTTTATAATCTGCTGTTACCCAGCATGCAGCTGTTGAATGTCACCATTGTTGAGATTCAAATGCTGATTCTTGATGTCTGTGTGTGTCAAAGGGACACCGTAGATTTCAAGGTTTAGTGTATAAGATAAACATCCATAATAGTTCATACACTTGTTGTAAACATTATGAAAATAATAGACTAACCACTGCATGCGATCAGTGCATCAGGCCACTGGATGTTAGTGATTTCCCCACAAATAAAAATTAACCAAAAACACCTAATCAGACTTCTTTTTGGCTTTGTTATTTTGCTGTAATAGATGTGCTTCATACACATAATTATAGCAGCCAAAAAAAAATAAAAAATCAAAAGTCAAGAGTCCAACTAAAGTAAACCCTGATCGCCATGATGGTGAGGTCAATTGAAACATAAAAATATATATATATATATATATATATATATAAAACATCTAAACCTCTGTTTAGATGTTCTGAAATAATATTTGTAGATATATGACAGAAATCAAGCCAAACTGTAATGTTTGTGGAGTTGTTTAATCAGAGATTTAATGTATATTAAATGTATTATATTAAAGTTCATTTTATCTTTGGCTGTGTCTGATTCTTGTGTTTCTCTTTCCTTCTGTGATTCTGCTTGTAAACAGCAGGTGTTCATCATTATTGGTCAATCATGACATAATGATCTCCTTAACTCCAACACTGTGTCAATGCTACTTGACCACTCTGTAGTGTGGAAACACATGAACACTGAGCAGGGTTTGTTTAACACTGGGAAATGTTACATAAA
The DNA here is from genome assembly GCA_036247105.1 of Cirrhinus mrigala. NCBI lineage: Eukaryota > Metazoa > Chordata > Actinopteri > Cypriniformes > Cyprinidae > Cirrhinus > Cirrhinus mrigala. The sequence goes on from JAMKFB010000312.1 coordinate 280,605, forward strand.
CTTTACCTGTTTCATTTACGTAAGACTGATGTATTTGAATTACATTAAGTTTAATTGATTTGTTTAAATTAAAACTATGTAATCTAAATGCATGGAACTGATGTATGTAATTGAATTAAGTTTAGGGCTGAAATATTTTTTTGAGTGTATATGGAAATTAAATGAAACATTTTTTCTAATTACTTTTAATTGAATGAAATTAACTTGTTTTAAACAAGGGCAGTGAATTTGAAAATTAATAATAAAAAATAAGTAGGATTAAATAACACATTAAAATCAGTGAAATTAACCAGATAAAAACATGTAACATTTACAAGGGGTCAGAATCATTTTTTTCAGTGTACAACAAGTAGACCTGACGGGAGAAATTAACAAACAGGAACTTAAATATAGAGTACAACGGGGCTAAAGGCCCACCTTAAGAAAAAATGTGCTATTCACTGCGCTTAAAATGTATAAATGCAGAAAAAATATATACATTGTATTGAACATTAATGGAGCAACAGTTGTGTGAAAATAAAATAATGCAAGTTGTTTATTATGTTTAAATATCTTATAAATGTATGAGGTGGCAAGGTGGGCCTTTTAGAGCGCACACTCAGCATCCTCTGACCATCAACGGTGCGTCTGTGGAGAGAGTGAGTAGCACCAAGTTCCTGGGTGTGCACATCACTGAGGATCTCTCCTGGACGAACAACACCTCTGCACTGGCTAAGAAATCACAGCAGTGTCTCTACTTCCTCCGCAAACTGAGAAGAGCAAGAGCACCAGCCCCCATCATGTACACCTTCTACAGAGGCACCATCGAGAGCATCCTGACGAGCTGCATCACTGTGTGGTTTGGAGCCTGCAATGCCTCCTGCCAAAAAACTCTCCAACGCATAGTGAAAGCAGCTGAGAGGATCATTGGTGTCCCTCTTCCCTCCCTCCAGGACATTTACAGCACCCGTCTCACCAAAAAAGCCCTCTGTATAGCAGCTGATCCCTCCCACCCTATGCAAAGCTTCTTTAGCCTGCTGCCATCAGGGAGGAGACTGCGGAGTCTCCAGGCCAGGACCAGCAGACTGAAGGACAGCTTCACCCATCAGGCTGTCAGGAAGCTAAACTCTCTCCCAGCTCTGCCCCCACTCCCCTCTCCTGCCCCACGATATTCCTGTTCTGGGACACACACACACAAACACTCACGCACTTACACTTACACTCACACACACACACACCCCCCACCGACCGGCACCAGTCACTTTGTGTAGTATTGGTGCTCTGCTAACTACCTTATACTACTCAATTACTACCCTCAGACTACCTCTAAAGACTACGTCACTTTATGTCACTTTATTACATAAGCTCTTTTTGCACGATATTTCTATATATTCTATATATTATATGTATAATTGTATTTATTTGCATCTTTAAAATTGTACTTTTTGTATTTAATGTTACGTGTATGCACCTAGGGTCTGAGAGTAACACAATTTCAATTCTCTGTATGTCTGGCACATATGGCAAAATTGACAATAAAGTTGACTTTGACTTTGACTTACTATATACACAGGGTAAAAGGCTCATCAGCATGGGGCAAAAGGCACACGGTATTGCTAAAAAATACTTTACCAAAAATAATTTTTTTTTGGTAACACTTTCTATGAAGCCCGTATTTATAATACATTATAAAGGTATTCTTAAGGCATTATAATTAATGCATAATGCATTATAAAAAACCTTATAATATGTTGTATTATCTCATGAATAATCATAACAACAATTATAATACATTCTAATTTGTAGTTATAAATTTTAAGAGAATAATTATTTATAACACACAATAAACACCATATTGAATCTACATCTTGTGAGTGGTTAGGTGTGTGTGTGTGTGTGTGTATATATATATATATATATATATATATATGGTTACATTTTATTTTGATGGTCCCCTTATCTACCCCTTATCCCCTTATTATGGTGAGGTGAAATGAGACGTTTTTTTTTTTTTTTTTTTTTTTTTTTTTTTAATATATATATATATATATATATATATATATATATATATATATATATATATATATATATATATAAAACATCTAAACCTCTGTTTAGATGTTCTCAAATAATTTTTGTAGATATATGACGGAAATCAAGTCAAACTGTAATGTTGTTTGTGGAGTTGTTTAATTAGAGATTTAATGTCATTTATTTAAGTTCATTTTATCTTTGTTTGTGTCTGATTCTTGTGTTTCTCTTTCCTTCTGTGATTCTGCTTGTAAACAGCAGGTGTTCATCATTATTGGTCAATCATGACATAATGATCTCCTTAACTCCAACACTGTGTCAATGCTACTTGAACACTCTGTAGTGTGGAAACACATGAACACTGAGCAGGGTTTGTTTAACACTGGGAAATATTACATAAACTTTACCTGTTTCATTCACATAAGACTGATGCATTTGAATCACATTAAGTTTAATTGATTTGTTTATATTAAAACTATGTAATCTAAATGCATGGAAAATTTGTGTGTAACTGAATTACATAAAGTTTAAGTTTAGGCTGAAACATTTTTTTGAGTATATTATTATTATTATTATTATTATTATTATTACTGGTAAGTGGCCTTTGTATGCTTTAAGTAACATAAGTAACATGGAAAAATATGAGACTTATAATACGTTATAACTATGGAAAGTATAATGGATGCAAGTGGATGCAACGTGTTCATTGTGTTATAAATCTTAATACTCTTAAACACTATAACCACAAAATATTAAATATTATAATACATTAAAACTGTTCTTATGAATACTTTTTTATAATGTTTTTTTTTTTTTTTCTTTTTTTTTTTATAATGCATTATGCATTCATTGTATTGCCTTAGGAATACCCTTATAATGTATTATAAATACGGGCTTCAAAGAAAGTTTTTTTTTTTTTTGTCTAAGTTAATACTTGTTTAAAACAATAACTTAAGCAAAGTTTGTACTATTTTCTGCTTATTTAAAAAAAAAAAAGTTCAATAAATATACTGTCATAAATATATATATATATTTACCACCAGATCCATTCCGTATCCAGATCAGATGGTCACTGCAGTGCCCTGGATCCAGTCCGTACCAAGCCCAGTCAGTGGATCAGCACCTAGAGACGACCTCTGCAGCCCTGAATGTCAACGGAGACCACATCGACTAGATGAGCCCCAGAGAGCCCCTTGCCGCTGTCACCTCTGGCTTGCTTAGTTGGGGACAATTATTATTATTTTTTTGTATACTATTTGAACTGAACTGAGCTAGATGATGACATCACTGAATTCAATTATGAACTGCCTTTACCTGAAAATTGAGTGTTTACTGTTGCCCTTTTGCATTATTGATGCACTATTTCCTATTTAATACTGTACAGCCGCTTTGTCACAATTCTGTATTGTTAAAAGCGGTATATAAATAAAGATTAGATTTCAGTTCCCTCATGACTGCATTGACTTGTAAATACAAATACAAATGTCGTGGATGTTTTTTGTTTTTTTTATAGCATTTTAATGTAATTCATTCATATATATTCAGTATACCTTTAGATGAGTGTCTTTTGCTGGGATTCTAGTTATTTAATTATTCTATTATATATTATTACAACTATACACTAGTTGATTTAGTATTTTACATAGTAGTTTACATTTTTATAATGTTATTTTAATGTTCTTAATTTAATATTAATTTCATATTAAAAGATTATTGTGTTCTAAATCTATATTCCACCTTTTGAAATGCAATAGGTGAAGCAGGCCTGAACATCGTTTGATAATTATAAACGCAATTTAACAGTATCAATCCACATTTTATGATAATTGCATGAATACATCACAAATTGCCAACATCGTTGCCTTTTATTTTCTTTTACCCAGTAATATGGTAATATTAGCATAAACTTGCTTTTGGTTTCGTATGTAGCACATTAGATATTACTGTAGGTGTCCCACATCGCTCTAATTCACCCAAAGTCAATTTATCTGTCAGTAGAAAACTAATTTATATAGATTTATATAGATGCTTCTGACATGAACAAATCAGATCTCTCTAGATCTCAGCATCTTCACTTATTACGTACAAACCAGTCTCACTTCATTTCTTTCATACAGAACTTCTTATTGAGAATTTAGATGTTAATGTTTTATTGAAAATAATAAAGTTTGAAGTCACCACTGTGGAGATTTGGTTAAGTTAGTCTCTTGACCCTTGACTTTATAAATTCAGTTTTTCTCTGAGTGCTAGAACTGTGTGTTTCTGCAGCACATTTGTTATAGTAAAAGTAGGTTGAGAAAATCTGATCAGATTAATCTGGTTATTCATTGATGATTATTTGTAGTAGCCTGATTAATTTATTCGCATCGTGAGTGTTGTTTCCGAGTATGTTGGGTTATAGTTTTGCATTTTTTACAGCAGTCTTGTGAGGCAATGACAGTCAGGGATTCATTTTTTTTTTTTTTATTTTATTTTGCTTAATCATTATATAGAAAAACTCTTGAATAGAGGCTTTTTGACTCACACAAACATCAAGAATCATCACATGAATCTCAGCAATGGTGACAATAAATACCTTTTTTTGTGATGATCTGAGCTGATCTGAATATTTTGTTGATTGTCATCATTGTTGAGGTTCATATGCAGATTATTGATGTCTGTGACTCTACATGCTCTTATGGAAATAATTCCTTCAAAATAATTTACAAACTTTCAAAATATCAAACCGGGGTTGGATTTCATGCATTAAAATTATAAGACTACAACAAAATGAAATGAATCATTTTAATTAAGATGCTGAGACATTAGATTTCTGATTCTGCTTTTTAAAAAAAACAGTTACAGCAACTATAGAAGAAAAGAGAAAATAAAAACTGTAGAGGTTTTGTCTGCTCTGTCCTTCAGTATCTGTTTAATGTTTGCATAATAATAATAATAATAATAATAATAATAATAGCATGTTTTGGTTACGACAGCCTGCTAACAATTAACTGTCCATGGTACTAAAGTCATCAGAGAAACAAGACATCAAAAATGAAGTTTATTTGGACAAACTGTTAAATTTTAAATAGTTAAAACAAATACTTTAAAAACATTTTAAACAATAAGAAATGTAAATGTATTTTGTAAATTTTTAATTATCATTTTTCAGTTATTAATTCTAACTCTAGTGGAGCATCAGGAGTGTTTATCATCCTGATCTTGTATGCTACAATGATATATTTATTCATTTGCTTTTTCAGACACATAACTGTTGTAATTGTTGTAACACGACAGTCAGATCACCCAATAAGGTGGCAGTTGTTTTCCAGCAAAGGCAATCTTCGCTACTACTGCATTCATACAGCATTTTTTTTCTAGTAAAATGTTAATTAAAAGTAAATACTTACATCAAAGCTATATAATTGTTGTCAGTTGATTACAAAACCAATTCATCTGTAGATGCACAAAAACACTAATGAAAATAAATTTATTGCAAAGTTCTTCAACAGAGGGTTTTGTTTAATATATATTGTATATATCAAAAAGCAGTGTCTATTTAAGGGAAAGTCACCATTTATATAATTAATCATTTGATTATTTTGTCATTTATATCATTTTAAGTATTTTAACATTGTTTCATTTACTCATATTATATATTTTATATTTCTTATTATTTTTCTTGGTTATGCATTTCCATTATCGTTCTCAGTCCATTATTGTTGTCAGTCTCATGTTTGTGGGGTTTCATGAACTGTTATGAATGTTTATGGAAACGCCAGGTTTATGGGATGTTGCTGTGAATCAGTTTGGTATAATAATACTTGTTGAACTTGTTCATTGAGAAATACACAACTAAGATCTAAACTCTACTTTTTCCCATAATCACTTCGTCTGCTGCTTCTGCTCTTCTCTGGCTTTTTTCTCTGTCAACTTCTTGACTGACAGAAGACTGTGAACACTCGTTTTGGGTATGTTTGGGTACCAGACAAGACTTGCTGTAAACAGGGTTTGGGTATCGACAGCTCTGCTGAATAGTTGTTCTGTTACCGGACAAACACATAAACGAGCCAAAACGCTTTACATTTCTTGAAACAATAATTTCTGAACATTAAAAATCGATTGTCAGTCTTCATCCACCTGTCTCTTGTGGTTTCTTAATAAAATCCATGAAAGTAAATGGTGAAAATTACATTGCTAATGTCATAGAATAGCATAGTTTAATAATAGCGGGACAGATAACGCAACGTTCCCCATCAGCGCGACTGTAATTTTAAAACTGGTTATAGTTATAGTCTTCTGCCTGTGCAAAGCATTAATAAAGTCATCAGTTTAGATATGCTTCGCATTAATAAACTAAGCTGATAAATAACAGATTTGAGATTAAAATAATAGCAGATTTGCCTCATTAAAAAAAAAAAAATAAATAAATAAGTAAATACTAAAAACTGAGATGCAATTTACTGCAGCCAGAAATGTGCTTAACTATGGTATAATAAATATTCAGCGATATCTTCAAAAGGCTTTTGAATTTTGGCGCACTTTTTTTTTCTCTGTATAGTGTTGCTATGGCAACTAGTAAATACTGTAAATGTGGTGATGCTAGCATGTGTGGAAATATTTTAACCACGTGTGTTACAACTAACCCTGCGTTAGTTTGTGCCCCGCGCTCCCCTACTGCTCACCGGTCTCTATAGTGAAAACGAAAGCAACTGTAACAGTTGACTGAAAGCCATTTCAGAACATTCAACATCAAAAATGTCTTCACACGTTACAGTAAGTTTGTTAAAACGTTTCAAAACGGTATTTTCAATACGGATCATTTCCGACTAAAGAGACCTCAGACGAACTCAAACACTTTTTGATCAAACACGAGCTGAATGTGACTTACTTGCTACTTCACGGAAACTAACTCTTCAAATGACGCTTGAACATATAGTAGGCCTAATTATTATTATTTTTTTTTAATGTTATTGTTGGTCTTATTTGCTTCGTTTGACCCCTATAGTGTGTGGATAATATGTAAATATTTTGTTAATCCATCAAATAAATAAATATTTGGGTGAATAAACACGTAGTTAAGACCAAACACATCTGTGTCTAGTTAAGGACTAGTTAAGGAAGTTAATTTTGTGTTAATTTTAACTCAACCATTGTGTTATTCTTCTTATCACAGGCTGATATTCTTAAAATATTTAACACATTTTGTTTCATAGATTTCATAAATTCTTATAAGAATAGCACATCTATAACACAAATTGTGTGATTTATGACACATTAGTGTTAAAAAAAAAAAAAAAATAAATAAAATAAAAAAAAAAAATTAAAAAAATGGGGGTGTTAAAAACAACACAACCTGTGTTATTGGTTCTCCAAAAAACCCCAACACTTTAAAGAACTCCACATCATCTCGGGAAACATTCTGGGAACGTCGTTGACACCTTTCTCTCTCTCTCTCTCTCTCTCTTTGTACACATGATCAACTTAAAATTACACAAATGGCCATAACACAAAAATGTGCTAATAATTAACACATCATTTTTGAGAGTGTAGGAACTTAAATAAGGTGATTCTTCATATGACATTACCTTTACTTGTCTACTAAAATATTATTAATTGTTAACATCCATAGGTAGGTCATATTTACTACAATTAGCTCATAAACACAGTTGGAACAGTACCCGAGTAACAGTAAAAAACATTGAACAATTGCAGACAACAATAATAAACAGATAAAATGCAAACAATAACATAATAAATATAATAAAAATAAACATAATGAACAAATGATACATTGTGTCTCAACTGTACCCTGCTGATCACCTCGAACATTTCTCTAGATTTTACATTGACATGACACAAGTCATGCAATATGTCAGTTTTTAAAGCACATATTAAGGTTTATGAAAATGTAAGTTAACTTTAACAGTCATGTAAGGATGAGAAGCTATTCAATGTGTAAGGGACGTGGTGAAATGAAAAACTTACCTAGAAAAAAAAAAAAAAACTTTCGCCTATATCTTTGGACTGGAGAACTGGATGTACTTCAAATTTTCCACGATCGAAGTGGGCGCTAATTGTTGTGGACTTGTTGTGCAATTTAAGGTGTTTCAAATGTACCCCTGTACCAACTGTACTCGGTCTACCCTGCATTATTGCGAAAGTACAACTAATATAATGACGAAAATATGCCAACTGATTTAAATAATATTGAAGTATGAATCCCTGGCCTATCCCAATAGCTTCAAATTGTCCATGATCGAAAAGGGCGCTAATTGTTGTTGACTTGTTGCACAATTTAAGGTGTTTCAAATGTACCCCTGTACCAACTGTACCCAGTCTACCCTAAATTATTGCGAAAGTACAACTAATTTAATGACGAAAATATGCCATCTGATTTAAAAAATATTAAAGTATGAGGCCCTGGCCTGTCCCTGTAACCACACTTTTGTATGTGATGACGCATTTGCTTACATGACATTTGGACAAAGTGTTCAAATATACAGTGTGTGTAGAACTTTTTTCATTACTTTGTTACTTGGGAGACAAACAAGATTGTGTTGTGCAGAAAGTAACATTTCAAAAGAGCTTTTTTACACATTTTGATTTTTGGTAATTTTGAACTTTAAAATAAACGTATAAATGTCTGTTCAGAAGTTCCTGTTTAATGAGACAGTTTATTAATTAAGGTGCTTCTAATTAAGCTGCTGCTGCAAACATTTTAGTAAAAGGCATACCCATTTCTGCACTTTTGATTATATGAACCAGTGCCCTTAACAAACACTGAAGCTTTGGCATTTATGAAACCTGGAACAATCTTGCACAGCTACTTCCTACCATATGCATACATCCTCTATTGGCCAAATCCTCAAGTGTGAGCATTGGGACCAGCCCTTGGTAAGCAGTATCATTTAAAATTATTAAAAAAAAAAAAATAAATAACAGAAGTAGCAACAGATTTTTTCTTCTGTGTAGTGACATACATCTGAATGCAATGGATTATTACAAAAGAAAAAAAATAAATATATATACAGAACAGGAACTCAGTTCTGACAGTGGTTGTTGCAGATGAAAGTGAGTTTGGAGGGGTGGAATTTAATCCGACTAGCAAAATTCTAAAGTAATGCAATAATAAATATAGGTCTGTATAGAATTTCTGCTGGACATAATTAAATTTGCAACTAGTTCTAAAAGAACTCCTGCAGAGTACAGGATACAAACCAGTGAATGTAATTATATAGTTAATCAAACAAAAGAAACAATTCCTGTGATTTCCAAACACAAAGAAAACATAGAAATCAAATGAATTTAAATAATTTTTGTATTAGAGACTGCAGTGACACTTAATGGTTTCTAATGATGTATAACACTTATTTGTGTGACCAAAATCGACAGAGTATTTTTAGTGTCTTTCGCACTGATCTTAAAAAACGTGAGCTGATCACGCCGGCGTGATCGTCGACCCCAGGGAGTTAATGGTGGTATTATATAAAGTTTGTGAGTTTTCACAGATTGTCACATTACTAATCAGTGTGTCACATTAGTTTTTTAACTCTTGAAGTTCTCTCTATTTCAGGGGTGGTGAACTCCGGTCCTGGAGAGCCGCAGCCCTGCAGAGTTCAGCTCCAACCCTAATTAAAACTCACCTGCCTGTAGCTTCCTAGTAACCCTTCAGACCTTGATTAGCTTGTTCAGGTGCGTTTGATTAGGGTTGAAGCAAAACTATGCAGGGCTGCGGCTCTCCAGGACCGACGTTCGCCACCCCTGCTCTATTTGGATGAAATTGGATATACAGTACAGACAGTCTGCTGTACTGTAAATGTTGTGTTTACAGTGTGCCAAAATTCATTATGTTCCCTGTTTCCACATACAGACCTGAAATCAAGCTTCACATCAAGGAGGAAAAGAGGGTGAACTCTGCCTGTGAAATGAGTGTGTATGAGGAGAAAGAGCAGGTTTCTGTTCACACTCTGAGAGGAGCATCTCCAGGATGCAGCTGTGTGTCTGTGAAGAGTAACAACTCCATGAATAAAATTCCCCCCAATTTCAGTGAGGGACTTGCTGTGAACTCTGATTCTGTGTGAGTATCATTCACTATAGGGCTGCAACAAATGATTGTTTTGATAATTGATTAATCTAATGATTATTACAACAATTAATTGACTAACTGTCAATTATTTCACCAATTAACCAGCAGGCTTTTATTTTTTATTTATTTTATTCAGGCTTTTATTTTATTTTATTCAGCTTTTACAATTAGTTAAAAATATTAAACATATTCTAACTAATAAATAAAACAAGGTAATCACTTCAGCTTTAAAGTGAATGTCAAATGTCAAACAATTATACTACTATTGTAAAATTACAATTATTTTTTACAATGCAAATAAGTATATTTGGCATACAAAATTAGATTCTAGACTCTCATTCACCATTCAATTAACTGTATGAAAAAGTAACTGACTGATGCATCATTCTGCCTAACATGTCCGTTTGTAAGTCATATGGATATGGAACAAAATGAACTGATAATGTCACAACTACATGTGATAGATAAGCACCAAGACAAAGGTCAGTGAAATCAAAAGTCTTTAATATATTCCAAACGGGTAAATCCACAAGCAGGGCAGGAACACACGTAAACAGACGAGACTGGGTTACAAACACTGAACTGAAACCAACTTATAAAGACAGGCGATTACAGTTAACTTAAGACACATGTGATACAAGGTTAACTCAATGACATAACGAGGGCAGAAACAGGAAAACCATATATGGGCATAAGAGGGAAAAACCAATACAAAGAGTTCAGGGGTGTGACAGTTCGCCCCCCTCCCGGAAGGCACAACCTCATGCCGTAGAGAAAAAAAATGGAGGGATGGAGGGGGACTTAAGAGGAGGACAAAGGAGTGGATGTGGGATGGTGACAGGGGACGGCAAATGGCTGGCAAGCAGTCAGTGCCGGAGGAGGCTCTGGTGGAGGATGGACTCCCGAGTGGAGGACGATAAACAAGGTCCAAGGAGGTGATGATGGAGGGAGGAGACAGTAGGGTCCAGGGCGACTCAGATGGAGGGAGGAGCCAGGGAGAAGACAGGAGGGACTTGGAGCAGGAGGAGCCAAGCGGGGCTCAGGCTGCAGCCATGATGGTGGAGCCGACGGAGGGAGGAGCCATGGTGGAGGAAGGGCTGATGACTCCAGGAGGCTGACCAACAGCGGCGGAGCAGGTGGTGGAGGTGAAGACGGAGAGCCGACGAGCCAGGACGAAGCCGAGGATCCAGAGGGCCGAGGTGGAGTCCAAGGCTCAGGTGGCCGAGGCAGAGATCTGGAGGTCCACGGCGGAGCTGGAGTGACAGAGGACTGAGGCGGAGCTAGGAGCTGAGGGAGGAGCCCAACGGAGCCGGTGGGACGGAGTGCAGAGGCGCAGCTGGAGGAGTGGAGTCCTGAGGTTATGGCGGGTTGACGACTGACCAAGGCAGAACCGGAGGCACGAGGGAGCCCGGTGGAGCTGGTGGGCCGACAGGCGATGGTGGAGACGGGGGAGCCAGTAGCCAGGGCAGAGCCGCTGGGTCTGAGGGCCAAGGTGGAGTCCAGGACTCAGAGGCTGGAGGCAGAGACGAGGGATCCTTCCTTCGTCATTTTCTCCCATGGCGAGCTCTGTAGCCGGCTCATGCACCTGGTCTGACGTCATGGGCTCGGGCTCCGTGGCAATCCTCAGCTCTGTCGCATCCTTCGGCGATGGCTCGTTGGTCGCTATTGGCTCTGGCTCTCCATCAGCGGTGGGCTCTAGCTGCTGCTCCACACTGCAGGGTGATGGTGGGTCGGGCACTGGGTCATGAGTGGGGCTGGTGTCGAGTCCAGCAAAATAGAAAGAACAGAGGCAGTTGTCCGGGTAGTGTGTGTAGTTTGCCAGAAACACAAAGTCCTCGGTGTGGTCCTTGAGAGAGCGGTCCCCCTGCTCCAGCACTAGGACGAGGACAGCAGGATCATTCATAAAGGAACCAAAAAAAAAAAAAAAAAAAAAACACTGATCAAAACAAAAAACAAAACACGGGGTAAACACGCCACTAACTTTTTTTTATTGGTCCGGTCTTCTGTCACAACTACGTGTGAAGGATAAGCACGAAGACGAAGGTCAATGAAATCAAAAGTCTTTAATATATTCCAACGGGTAAATCCACAAGCAGGGCAGGAACACACGTACACTTAGACGAGACCAGACAACAAACACTAAACTGAAACCAACTTATAAAGACAGGTGATTACAATGAACTTAATTAAGACACAGGTGATACAAGGTCAACTCATAATGACTTAACGAGGGCAGGAACAGGAAAACCATATATGGACACAAGAAACCAACACAAAGAGATGCCTGCAAAACATCTGATCATCTCACAGATTACACATTTATACAGTTTTCAACTAATGAACTTATTGCAGGTGTTCTCCTCCCTTTTTCTGCCTGGAAACTTACCATGGTCACCTTATTAACTGGTCTCTTGTTCTCTTTGTAAGATTACCGACTAGCTTATCGCAAAAGTGATTACTCACTGTGTCTCCATGTTTGAATGCCATGTAACCGAAAAGAGCAACAGATGTCAGCTGCAAGCTACTTCAGTTAAAACCCCATTCTCTTCACTGGCAGAACCATTTCCACAGCACCTTTTGCAAGCATACTGTGCACTTCGGATCGGAGAACATGTGCATCATTGTCCCGTACCAAAGTATGAAGTTTGAGTGAATAGCTTTTTCTGTGGTCTGCAGAACCTAGCACACCCGGGATGGCTCTCAAAGCCTCTGATTTGGGAGCCTCTTTCCGGAGCAATGATACTGTCAGTGATATGGAGTCATCAGTGACAGCTTCCTCCACCAGTCTGCAGAAAGAGATGAAACTGCTCGATGCAGATGAGAGGCACTGATCCTCGCGTGTAGAGGTGCTCCGATTGATCGGCTACCGATTGCTATTTGCAATTGTTAATCACTTTGGGAAGTTTAATTGGTGGTCTCTATAAAGGCCAATCTCATAAACCAATCTCAAGTTGACCACGCGGCTACCATGAGCGGTTTGGCATGACATGCAGTGACACAGTCTCAATCTCTTTCCAGCATGGCTAAAATAATTAGAATGCTGAAAGTCACGTACAATTCATATTTTTTTATTAATTAACTTACAAAGTAATTTGAAAACTTTCTGGGAGGCGTAATTTCACAAACAGTGTGAGTGAATCACCACATGCGCTCTCCGTTTCCCTCTTAAAATGCGCAAAAGCAAGCTACATGCTGCACAGTTGACAGGAATTGTCACTCGCAAAATCAAGGCAGGGTTGCATCCTCACTAAAGTTTAACATTTGCACTTTTTAAACCTTGCCAGTGTTTAAACAATTAAGCACTTGCACACTCTCCTAGAAAGAGTGTGCTCATGCACACTCAAAGTGCACACATATATATAATTTACCTTGCATCTGCGCTGTTGTATGCGAACCATCCGTGCGTCACAAAAATTGGGCTGCACACGGACTGTGTGCATGGACATCCGCAGAAACTTCTAATGACAAAAATTGCATCATGAGGACAGTACGTGGATCGTCACAGAACGCGGATGGCCGAAGTATACTTTGGGCTTTAGGCCACCTCACATACAGCTCACAAAAGTGCTGTGTGAAAGCTATTGTGCAACAATTGCCCCATATGCTCTTTTATGACTTGACGCTAATGAGCTGCATCTGTGTTGTCAGTAGATCAGTCCCTTTTATGACATTGCATTCTCATGCTTATTTGCCATTCTAGGCCAATTGATGACATTCATGAAATGAACCTAACACTGAATAATACTAGTTTATAGAGTATGATTAGTCTAATTGTAAAATACTGCTAGATTTAACTGGGGTAACTGGGATATTTCGCATCTCTCTTTTCTAAGCTGTTTGCTCTTTATTCAGTGTCTTTCATTTTCTGCCTTTTTATGTCTCTCTTTGTAAACTCTGTAAACAAATATGCTCTATTAATTAGTGTTAATCAATGTTAATTTCATGGAGCAGATAGATAATCTTCAGTCTGAAATATTTCTGTCTTTTCTCAGTCCCATTAACAGGAGCAGAAAGAGAGCAGCATCTCCAGTATCCAGACGTGTGTCCATGAAGAGCAACAGTTCCATGATTAATCCAGCAATGATCAGAAATAGTGCAGTGCCATTTGATCCTGTGTGAGTATAATCACGTAGCTAATAATGATCTGGTAGCAAAATGTTTTAAATTGCTTTTCCACCTATTTTTAATGCTCAACACTTGTGATTGGATCACCAAAAATAGCTCCCAATACCAGTTGGAAATTTACTTTCATTCAAGTTCATTTGTATTTAATTTGAAGTTTGATTAAATAAATGCTTTGTTTACAATGAGGAGGATGTTTTAAGCTATGAAACTTGTTTTAATAGTACAAAGACCACTTATATGCCAAAAGATCAAGGCAAATTTGATTTCGTATGTCATGACCTCTTTAAAAGTTTTCTTATACCATATAACGTATTTAAGACCTTTTATGACCTTATATTTGGGGGAACTAAATTTAAAACGTAAGGCTTTTTTTCTAACTGCAGGAACCCTAAATTGTAAGATTTAGGACCACAGTACAGGTGTCCTTGTTCACTTAGAATATTAACGCTTTTTCATATATTGAATATTGAGTATTTTCATCTTGACAGATTTGTTTTTTGAAAACATAAATGTTATTTGAAACTTAAATGGAATAACTGTATAAAAGGAATGTACACTTATTTTTAAATTTCCAGTACCAAAGTTCACTGTAAAAAGTGTTCACTCAGCTTTTGAGTTATCTGTCTTCAGTGTTGGGGAAAGTTACTTTTAAAAGTAATGCGTTACAATATTGAGTTACTCCCTAAAAAAGTAATTAATTACATTACTTAGTTACTTTTTATGGAAAGTAATGCGTTACTTTACTTTTGCATTACTTTTTAAATCTGGACAGGGCTTGCTTGTTTTGTTTTTAATATAAAAAGTTCTATTTTTGGCAAATGTAAAAGCCTTTTTTACACCAAAAGCCTCAGGCTTTGAGAAAAGTAAATTCACGTCTGTACAGTAGACCGCAGAAGAATGAAAATGCAACTCTTCAGCAATAAAAAAAAGGGAAAACAAATGTTAGATTATATTGAGTAATTCTTGGTTATTAGTATGGTTAAATTGGATCATCAAAGGTTGGCAGGAAAGACATTGGTTAATAAAATGGGATTAAATGCATAAAGGATATTTGTATTATTTAACATATTTAATTATAGCAGGATTGCGTCATATTCTTTTGAATTTCACTGTTTTCATTCATTTTGAGGAATACTGAATCTGTTTTTTTGTGAGTGAGATGAATTAATGCATGTTCACATTTATTCTAGAACTACTAGAATATTCTATTTATTCTAGATCTTTCTCCCGATCTCTCTCAACATGGGGACAGGTTTTTAATTAATAAATTAAATATTTAATTAATAAATGGGGGGAAAGTAACTGGCGTTACTTTTTTGAAAAAAGTAACTCAGATATTTTCTTGTCAGTTAAAAAGTAATGCGTTGCTTTACTAGTTACTTGGAAAAAGTAATAATATAACATAACTCGCATTACTTGTAATGCACTGTCTGTCTCCACTAACTCAATTAATGCTGTTTTTGGAGTTGTTTAATCATCATTTGCCTTGATCTTTATAACTGTGATTTGATTTGCAATGGCTGACATCAGATCAATTATTATTTGCAGTCACAATTAATTTAAATGGGAATGAACAATGTTGTCAACCAAAACTTAACTGAAACATTTGAAAGAAAAAAAAGAAAAAAGATAAACAATTAAAATAAAAGAACAAATGAAATAAAATAATTATTTATTTGGTTGAACTAAGCTTTCAATAACAAACCTTATGTTCATATTAATTTTACCTAATTTGTTCACCTTACTTTCATAAAAATATTGCAGCTAAACTTTCAAATAACTAAATTTGTCAAGTTGAAAATACTTATTAGTCTAAGTAAATACAACCTAAATAAGGCAATGTAAAAAGATAACTCAAAAAGCTGAAAGAACATGAACTTTGGTACTGGAAAATATGAAAGTAAGTTCAAGCTGAAAACAAAATTGTGGGAAAGCACAATTCAGCTCTGCATTCATGCAGCTTCTGTGCTGCTTTTCACTCTGCTATACGGCTAGTGTTCTATGTTTCTTTCTGTCATTTCTCTGTTAGATGTCTGTTTACACAGAACATATTTTTGTTACATGGATTGGATTTAATGTCATATTGACACAATCCTTTAAATTTACAGGTTTAAATATACAGTTTGTTTGTTTTGGCGTGTTTTCAGTGGTTGGAGAGCTGACCAGATCATATGTGTGTCCTCACAGACCTGCACATCCTCCTACTATCAGAATCACTCCAGTCATCATGATACAGAAACAGACCTGCAGCTTGATTCTCATCAACCAGTGCTTAAATGCTAATAACTGGGAATGGGCACAACATGATTAGTAATGTTTCCTTTTGTGTTTGCTGTAGGTTCGATACTACGTTTGTCTGCTGCTGTCATTCTCTTCGTGCTGCTAATGTTCTCCTGGTTATACTGCTGTACAGACGCTGTCGTCGCCGTTAGTTGAAGGGAACCGTTCCTGTCTGGTGCTTATCGTGCCATTTTAGTGCCCCGCTTCACTTTTGTGTATTTGTTATTGGGAGTATGATTATCTCTTCAATATTTTAATTTATTCATGTATTCTTTTATTTTATTTTATTTATTTTTATTTATTTTTTTGAGAGATAAAAATTGTGCTCCATTTCCTTTTTTTTTTTTTCCTTTTGTTGACCCATTAAACCTTTTTATTTTTGTTTTCTTTTGCCTGTAATTTTGTTAAAGTAAAGTTGTTGGGCTTAGTTGATTTGATTTATTTTCTTCATTCCTGTTAATTTGTTTTGTGTTTTGCTGTTCTATTTGCATGTCATCAATCATTTATTAATGCAATTTGACTTGTATGTGATCATTTACATCAGAGTTCAAGTTGCTTTGTAATAATCTCATGTACAAACTATTTGATCCTGCTAAGGTTTCATGTTGTTGTTGTTGTGTGTGTGTTTTTTTGTTTTAGTTTGAAGTACACTGAACTACACTCAGTTTGCTTTAAAGGGGTCATCGGATGCCCATTTTCCACAAGTTGATATGATTCTTTAGGGTCTTAATGAAAAGTCTCTAATATACTTTGATTAATAATTTTCAATGGTTTTGTAAAACAACACCCTTTTTACCTTGTCAAAAATCATCTCATTCTAAGGGGTTGTTCCTTTAAATGCAAATGAGCTCTGCTCACCCCGCCCCTCTCTTCTCTTTGTGGAAAGACGATCTTGTTTACGTTAGCCGCATTTAGCCGCTAAACTTCCTAACTACCACGTTATAAGGAAAGGCGATCGCAAAGATTCATAAAAAATGCTTACACTCACTTCTGCTGTAAGTGAAGCTGGATCATGAATGATTCGCGCGAACATAGACGGATATATGTAGATCGGGAGGCGCATTCCATTCACAAACAAACATAATCTACTGCATCTTCAGCATGCTCAGATCACTATGTTCATTATTACATCCAGCAACACAACACCTCAATCGCTCAATCGGAGATATTCTTGTCTAACTTACATCCCTGCTCTGGCATCAAAAAAAAAAAAAAAAAAAAAAAAATGGAAAGTTACTAGACTGTGACAGCTGGTCTAAGGTAAGAGCTCATGTCAATCAACTATCGTGGGAGCGGCCTCTGCTGGTGTGACGGCACACCGACAGGCATCTGAGAATGGCTCGATTTGAAAAAGGGGATATTATTTTTACAGATTAATTAAAAACCACTGCATGGATTTTTATCATTATAGGGTAGATTTGTACATACACTGCCAACACACATTAATGTTAAAACAACATGAAAAAGTGAACTTAGCATCCGATGACCCCTTTAAATCAACTGTTATAGTTTATTCTTTTATTTTTTATTTATTGCAGGAGCTGGGGTTCTACGAGTGAATGGATGTTCCTCCTTGTGGTGGTGGTTCTTCTTTATCGTGTACTGTGTAACACTTTGAGTGTTTGGTAGTGTGTTGTGGGTGCACAGTGGCGTGTGCGTGGAAGTGTGCCCTTGTAAATCCTAACTCCATTTTGTATCCTGCCGTTGGGATCCTTAGCCCTGCTGGTACTGATTATTTCATTGTTTTGTTTATTTATTTGCTACAGGTATATTGTATTATTGTATTATTACCTTTTTTTGTTTGTAATTTGTGTTCTTAGATTTGTAAGTGGGGTTTCCAGTTGTTCCTGTTGATTTTTTAGTGTCTAATATTTTAAAATATTTTTGTATCAATAAATATTTGTATATTTTGTACTTTACTCACATCTGTGTGCTTGATCACTTAATTTGTTTTGGTTGTTTGAGTATTATTCCCTGGGGGTAATTCCTAGTCAGAATTTCTTATTGGTAAAAGCTTGGGCTTGGCCCTCAAAATTGCACCACTTTGTCACAAGATGAAAACAGTAAGAAATTAAGTATACATCTTCAATGAGAGGGCCAGTGGGATGATTATGATGATGATGATGATTATTATTATTATTATTATTATTATTATTATGGTGGTAATAAAATATATGCTATGATTCCAATGAGAGTGACAAAAACTGGAACAATAAACATAAATTATTTTAAGCTGAAACTTTTATTATTTTTATTTTATTTTTTATTATTTTTACAAAAACAACAAAAGGCATTGTGGTAGTAGTAGTAGTAGTAATAATAATAATAATAATAAAACATACTGTAAGTCTCAAAAGTAAATTTAGGCACATTAGCACTCATGTGTCCTACTTTTTTCTAACATACATCAGTTTATCTGCCGGTTCAAAAACTGAAGTATTCATTTACATGTTTATTTAAAGTAACAGTTTCCTTACTTTTATTTTAGGTGGCAACGTAAGTAGTAAGTAGCCAAGAGTTCTACGTCACCACATTCAGTTCAATTTGAGGCGGAGCTCTGTGTCTTTAGCAGGACGCGCCAGCCTCTGTAGTGAAACCAAAAGCAGCCATTTTAGAAGATACAAGATCAAAAATGGCCTTGCAGGTTACGGTAAGTTTGTTAAAATGTTTCAAAACTGTAAGATTCATTTTCAAAACTGTAAAGATTAAGAGAGCATTTCCATCTAAACAGACCTCAGATGAACTCAAACACTTCACAGTTTGATCAAACACAAGCTGATTGTTACTTATGCGTTACTTCACGGAAACCAATGCTTCATACGACGCTTCCACGTGTAGACCTTTTTGTAAACAGCGTGTTCTATTATGTTATTTCTGTTATTGTATGTGACTGTTGGTCTTATTTGCGTCGTTTGCCCTGTACAGTGTGTGGATAATATGGAAATATTTTGTCAATGCAAAAAACTAAATTTTGGGTGAATAAACACATCATAAAGAGTAAACATTACATTAGTTGTACATTATTGTGAATGTACAACTAATCTAATGATAAAAATATTCCATCTGATTTAAAGGGGTCATTGGAATCCCATTTTCCACAAGTTGATATGATTCTTTAGGGTCTTAATGAGAAGTCTATAAGATACTTAAATACTTAAGTACTTAATTAAAATTTCTCAGTGGTAGTGTAAAAAAACACCAATTCTACCATGTCAAAATCAGCCCATTTTAGAGCGAACCATTCTTGTTGAATGTTCCTTTAAATGTTAGTGAGCTCTGCTCACCCTGCCCCTCCCTGCTGTGGGTTGACGATCTGTAATGCTTACTTTAGCCGCAAAACTTGCAAACTACACATTATTAAGAAAGGTGATTTGCAAAGATGCATAAAAAAAAAAAAAAACAAAACAAACATATACTTACTTTTGCTATATGTGAAGTTGGATCACAAATGACTAGCGTTAACATTTATGCAGAGGTGGGTAGAGTACCCAAAATTTGTACTCAAGTAAAAGTAAAAGTACTTATGGAAATATTTACTCAAGTAAGAGTAAAAGTAACAATCCCAATAGTTACTTGAGTAAGAGTAAAAAAGTATCCGATGGAAAAACTACTCAAGTAGCTAGTTACTAGTTACTTCTGATCTGATTGATATGAAGCGAAAACCTTGAATTTCAAACTATTTGGAAAGCTTCCACACACCTCTCCTTGAAGGTCCCTTTGTTTTGTTTATATAAAACATAGGCTGAAGTAAAGTAGCCTATATCTCAGTCCTGTGATGGGCACATTAGTGTACGAATTTGTGTATAATGTCACAGTATGCACTTCAATTTATTTCGATTTTTGGAAAATGGATATGAAAACATGCAGACGTTTAGAATGAACGTTTTTTTTACGAACGTGTGTTGTTTGTAAGGTTCACAAGATGTTTGTCATTGCTTGCACAAGCGCGCATATGAGGAAACACATTCGGACAGTGTGTGAAATATGGTACTATGAGGTCAAAGTGCCCATAGTTACCAAATTACCATTAATAGGGTTCAAATAGGCATCATCATATTAGCCGCTTTTCCACTATCGTGATAGAATGTGTGTGCTAAGCGAAAGCTCGCTGATCAATCAGCCAAGTAAACAGCTGTTACGCTGCGTTCATAGCTCATACATTAATACTGTCAATAAATGTGTTCGTTTTCAGAAATGTTTTACCTTCTGGGTCCGTCTCCATTGGCATGCATATCCCCTCAGCATTTGTTGGTAACGATATACCTGTTGTCGCCTTCTGTTTATTTTATTTTTTTGCGTTGTTTATAGTTGTGTCCTTTTTTCTGTTATTTAACAAAGTCCCAAAAACAGAAATATCTGATCATATCTCTGTTTATATTACAATTGCGTTACCAAGGCAACGACTAACAGATTTGTATTTACATTCCAAAGAGTTCCGTTATCAGCACCACCGTGGAAAAGGAAACCGTATCCGTGCTGACTGGCCCGGATCGGCACGGAACGGAACGGTTAAGCGAAAGAATGCATCGCATTATGAAACTGTTCTTTCTCACATCTTGAAGTGATAAAATAGAGTTGATTTGAGGCCACTAGTGATCTGCTCCCGATAGCTCACACACGTCATCCTCTGCTTCAGCCATCATCTTTCTAAACGCGCGCTGAACTTAAGCGGGAGATGCATAGCAGACTCTCGCGAAGCAGCCTCTCCAACGTCTAATATTTATTACAATTTTGTCAGTAACGGAGGAACGCCATCAAATGTAGCGAAGTAAAAGTAAAGTTTTTTCACTAAAAATGTACTTGAGTAAAAGTAAAAGTACCTATCTTTAAATATACTCTAAAAGTACTAGTTACCCCAAAAAATTACTCAAGTAAATGTAACGAAGTAAACGTAATTCGTTACTACCCACCTCTGCATTTATGCAGATCGCTGGGCGCATTTCCTTCAAAGACAAAAGTAACCTTAATCCTTTGCATCATCAGCGGCTCAGATGTCTGAAGTAAATGACGACTGCCATGTTCATTACCACGTCCAACAACAGAACACCACAATCGCTCAATCAGATCCTTGTCTTCCTTGCGCTCTCCACAGTCACGAAATATTCTTCGAGATATCACAAAGCCATCTTCCTTGGTTTCACAATATTCAATTATTGATTGTACATTGAGTTTTTACTCTGAATTTTTTAGAAGATGTATCTGTGCTGAATTTTACATACATAAATCACAGCAATCTCATGCTATGGGCACAGCCATTGATAAAAGGCTGCAGCGGAAGTTTGTTTATGCTACTATTTGAAACTTATGGATTTTGAACATGGAAGTGTGATAAAGGCCCTGATCTGAGAAAGGGCATATTACTTATAAAGATTTAAAAAAATACCACTGGGTGGATTTTTATCATTATAGGGTGGTGGTGTACACACACTGCCAACACACATTTATGTTTAAACAATATGTAAAAGTGAGTTTTGCATCCAATGACCCCTTTAAAAAATATTAAAGTATGAGGCCCTGGTCTGTCCCAATAACCACACTTCTGTACGTGACGCATTTGCTTACATGACATTTGGACAAAGTGTTCAAATAGACAGCAGGCGTGTGTAGAACTTTTGATTATTTTGTTACTTAGGACACATAAAACACTGTGTTGTACAGAAAGTAACATTTTTAAAGAGCTTTATTTACACATTTTGATTTTTGGTGATTTTGAACTCCAAAATAGATGTATACATGTCTGTTCAGAAGTTCCTGTGTAACAAGATTATTTATTATTATTAACTGAGGTGCTTCTAATTAAGTTATAAAAAGCAGCAGCTGCTGCAAACATTTTAGTAAAGACATACCCATCTCTGCACTTTTGATTATGTGAATCAGTGCCCTTAACAAACACAGGAGCTTTGATATTTATCAAACCTGGGACAATCTTGCAGTGTTGGGGGTAACGCATTACAAGTAACGCGAGTTTCATAATATTATTACTTTTTCCAAGTAACTAGTAAAGCAACACATTACTTTTTAATTGACAAGAAAATATCTGAGTTACTTTTTTCAAATAAGTAACGCCAGTTACTTTTCCCCCATTTATTGATTAAAAGCTCTCCTGTCCCCATGTTGAGAAAAATTAGGAGTAAGATGTTCTAGACTAAATGTGAACATGCATTAATTCATCTCACTCACAAAAAAACAGATTCAGTATTCCTTAAAATGAATAAAAACAGTGAAATTCAATTTAGAATATGACGCAAACCTGCAACAATTAAATATGTTAAATAATACAAATATCCTTTATGCATTTAATCCCATTTTAATCCCATTTGTCTTTGCTGCCGACCTTCGATGATCCAATTCAACCATACTAATAAGCAAAAATTTCTCATAACCTTTGTTTTCCTTTTTTTTCATTGGTGAAGAGTCTACATTTTTTTCTTCTGTGGTCTACTGTACACACGTTAATTTACTTTTCTCAAAGCCTGTGGCTTTTGGTATGAAAAGGCTTTTACCTTTGCCAAAAATATAACTTTTTACATTACACAAAACAAACAAGCAAGCCCTGGCCAGATTTAAAAAGTAGTGCAAAAGTAAAGTAACACATTACTTTCCATAAAAAGTAACTAAGTAGTGTAATTAGTTACTTTTTTAGGGAGTAACTCAATATTGTAAGTGTGCAGTGGAGCGGCAGCAATTTCCCCTTCGTGCTCCAAGCATTCAATCACTCCGTTCCAGCTCCGCTCCGGGTTTACCATTTCCCACTCCCCGCTCCACTCCTCGCTCAGCTGATCAGGAACACCGCTCCGCCCTAGCTCCGAGGAAATTTACGGCTAAAGTATTTCAGTATGTTTTTAAATATTACAATAAAATAACACAACATAAAACACTAAGAGGGAAGTTTTGTGGCTTATTGGACCACTAGTGCAAATTATTTTCGCTACCACATTCCTATCAAGTTTATTAAGTGGTTGTCAGCATTAAAAAGTATCATCTGCTTTTTTTCAGTGCAAATTTCATTTGTAAAGAATGAAAATAATAGTTCATTTTTTGTCAGTTATTTTATCTACAGATTGCTGCATTTCCTACAGATTTCTGCTCTTTCGAAATCAGATACAGATGAAGCAGCTCTTCTTATAGGCTCAGCTGTGTGTGGATCGCGAGCTGTGTGTGTGGATTGGGCGAGGCTAAAAGGGCGGAACGAAAGTCTCAAAATTCAAATGAATCAAATAGAATCGATTCAGAAGAGATGTAAATGAATGCACGCATGTCGTCTGATCCACAAATGAACATTTTAGTCGCCACATGCACAAACTGTGATACTAGAACAAAATGCTGCACATTAATGTAATTCTTAACTCTGCAGTCACCAGTTGAGATGCACTTGTTTCACTGTAGTGATGCAAATTTGTGAATTTTTCGAATCGCGTACACGTTAATGAATTGCACTGGGCCTTGTTCATTGGTAGTTGTGTGTGTGGGCGTCGTGAAATGCTGTAAACTGCGAAAATGAAGTCTCGAAATCCAAATGAACTGAACAAGATTAGCTCGAGCAAAACCTCAGTAAATGCACGCGTGTCACCTGATCCACAAATGCACGGATTCCTTTTTGCATGAGCAATTCATGATATATCAATGCAGAACAGAACATTTTTATTCACAAACATGTCTGTATTTGTACAAATCGCTGCACACTCATTTAATTCCGGAATTCCACAGACTCAAATTGATGGATAATTGTGCGTGCATCTATTAATCGTTTTGAGTCTAATATCATCCCATATTAAAACATCGACAATGACACTGTGTGTACAGTATACTGTAGTGCATGTTTTCATGTCATTACTAAGCGATGAATTTGTTGACTAGATGCTGCATTAGTGGAGGAAGGACAGCAGTATACTTTTGCCTGTTTGGTGATCAAATTAAGTCTTGTAGACTACCGCTTGAATTGAATGCGATACGTCCAGTTTGTGTGATAGCTGCGAGTTCTTCTAGACGTGGCGCTGCACTTTTGCCCGTTGTGTGACTCACATATATTTTTATATTTTTTTAGATTAGATAACCACAAATGTTCTAGAATAGAAGCAGTTCAATTGTGAAAATACACAATATCCATATGTATGCAATTTCAATACTGTGGCCTTTGTATAGATATTTAAAGATGGCCATCTTTAGCTTGATTGTTGATGTAATGGTAACACTTTACAGTATGAGTCCATTTGTAACATAAAGATTGATAAAAGCTGTAGAATAAAAGTATTGTGTGTTAATTTCAGCATTTACTGATATATTTTAAAATTTTTAGTTGCTTTTGTTAACATTAATGAACAGTGAATTAACTGTAATGATCAATATATAATTAATATCAATATATCATATTATCAAAGTATCAAAGTATATCAAAGTATGGTTCAGTAGGCTACTTGTTTTCTTTTCTTTTTTTTTTTTTTAAATAGTAGAGCACTATTTTTTTCCCGTTCAGTATTCATTTGAAAAATGTGTGGTCCAACCTATTTATCGGTATCTGTAAAATCCAATATCTGTCGACCTCTACAATTTATATACTTTTTAATGTCAAATGCTCGTCTTGTCTCACTCTGCCTGAACTGTTTTTTTCCGGTTTAGGGTATGTCGAAAAATTCCCATCTCATGTTCTCCCCTCAACTTCAAAATCGTCTTATATTGCTGTTTTACCTTTTTTGTTAAGGGTGTTTGATCTTCTTTGCATGTTCACTTTGCAAAGACTGGGGTGATGTAGGATGTAGGAAGATTTTGAAATGATTTTTGAAATTGAGGGAGAAAATACGATTGGCGTTTTTCAACATACCCTAACTGTCTTGAGCCAGAATACACAGAGTTCAGGAAGAGCATGACAAGACATGCGTTTGAGATCAAAAAGTATTTAACCTCTTAAGCTTTCTTACCCATCCCATCACTTTTGCATTTATGTTACAAAGAAATAACATAATAAGGTCTGAATCTGAATCACATTTCTGCTCCAATTACTACTTCTGTGTGCAAGAAGTGGCCAAAAACTTTATATCAGCTCTTAGATTAGGTTGTTACCTTTAAAATGAGACTATGCTTACTTTTCTGTGGGCTTGCACGGCCAAACGACTCCCTAAAATGTCTTAGATTCACCGATCAATGCATGCGATGCATAAACATAAAGCCACAAACTGGTAAAGCCGAACTGTTGTCCCATATACATGTAAAAAATTCTAAAGAAATATCGAATATAATAACAAGTAAATATAGGCCCTATATGGAATTTCTGCTGGGCGTAATTAAATTTGAAACCAATTCTAAAAGATCCTGATGAGTATTTTACTGGACTCCTGCAGAGTATGGGACACAAACCAGTGCATGTAGTTAGTTATATAGGAAATCAAACAAATTAAACAATTTGCAAAAAAATAAGAAAACATTGGAAATCAAATGCATTTAAAGACTTTTTGTATGCATTAGATATTGCACTTATTTGTGGTGGTATTATATAAAGTTTGTGAGTTTTGACCGATTATCGCATTACTAACATCAGTGCGTCCTTTTTCCACATTCGTTTTTTAACTCCTGAAGTTCTCTCTGTTTGGATGAAACTGGACATACAGACAGTCTGCTGTGTTTTAAATGTTGTATTTACAGTGTGTCAAAATTCATTATGTTCTCTGTTTCCACATACAGACCTGAAATCAGGCTTCACATCAGTGAGGAAGAGAGGATGAACTCTGCCTGTGAAATGAGTGTGTATGATACGAGAGAACAGGAGGTTTCTGTTCACACTCAAAAAGCAGCATCTCCAGAGTTCAGCTGTGTGTCTATGAAGAGTAACAACTCCATGAATATAATTCCCCCCAATCTCAGTAATGCTATAACTCAGAGACAATCATCTCCAGAATTCAGCTGTGTGTCTATGAAGAGTAACAGCTCCATGAATATAATTCCCCCCAATCTCAGGGAGGGACCTGCTGTGAACTCCGACTCTGTGTGAGTACCATTCTCTATAGGACTGCAACAAATTATTATTTTCATAATTGATTAATCTAACGATTATTAGAACAATTAATTGACTAATCATCGATTATTTTACCTATTGATCAGTAGGCTTTATTCTATTATTCAGCTTTTATAATTAGTTAAAATATTACACATATTCTAACTAATAAATAAAACAAGGTGATCACTTCAGTCCAATCTCAAACAGTTACATTACTATTGTACAATTACAGTTTAATTTTGTGTGCAAATACATAAATTTGGCACATTACAGACTCTCATTCACCATTTAATTAACTGTATAAAAAGTAACTGCCTGATGCATAATTCGGCCTAACGTCCTTTTGTAAGTCATATGGATATGGAACAAAATAAACTGATAAGGCATTTTAATTTTGGATAAATTATTTTATTCACAACATAAGCTCTTTTAAAAACTGTATAGTATTAAAACATCCCTAAGCTAGATGTCACTGTAATGTAATAGTATTTATTTATTGTTTTATTTATTGCATTAAATTGATTTTATCATTAGCTGGAGAGCTGCTTTTAGCAGAAAATAACTGGAAGTGACTGAAAGTGACACTGGCAATGTTAAATACTGTAAAGCTGCTTGTTTTAACTCAGTTTTTTGTTTAAAGTAGGTCTGCAACTAACGATTAATTTGATAATCAATTATTAGGTCGATTATTTTCAGATAAATCGATTAATCGGATAAAAAAGACTTACATTTGCCCAATGTAACATGCTGCCCAATGCTGTCCTCTGGCGGGAGATTTGCTGACAATGTCCCAGCAGGTACCATTCGTCTAAGTGGCTGGGGGCAGGCTTTTTTCGGAGGCTAAAATTTTAAGCTGAGATTCTCCACAGCCTTGTTGAGGATGTGAATCAGTTAACTATTCATGCTGGCCCGTGCTGACTCTTTAGGGGGAAGGGTGCCCAGATCCTTTCCAGAGCAGTGATACTGTCAGTGATGACTGTGAGTCATCACTGACAGACTTCTTCGACTTCTTCGATCTGCGGAAACAGATTAAACCGCTCGCTGCAGATGAGGGGCGCTGAACCTCATGTGTAGGGGTGCTCCGATTGAGCGGCTATGGATCGCTATTGGCCGTTGATTGCTTTAGGAAGTTTGATCATTGATCTCTGTAAAGGCCGATCTCATAAACCAATCTCAAGCTGATGACGCGGCTACCATGAGAGGTTTGGCATGACATGCAGACAATCTCTGTCCGGCATGGGTGAAAAAAATTATAATGCTGAAGATGAGGTATGATTCATATTTCTTTATTAAATAACTTACAAAGTAATTTGAAAACTTTTGTGAATCACCACACACTCTCTCTGTTTCCCTGTCTGTTTTTCAAATCACCGCATTCTGTCTGCACTATAAGCGAGCTGCATGCTGCACAGTTGACACAGGAATTGAAGCAGTGTCACATCATTATTGAAGTTTATCATTTGGATTTCTTTTTAAGTCTTCACACTCGAAGCGCAAATATATATATAATTCACCTTTTCAATGCAAAGTCTGCACAGTCACAAAAATTGGGCGGCATGCGGACTGTATGCGTAGACATCCGTGGACACTTCTGATGACAAAAAATGTATCACGAGGACAGTGAGCAGACTATCATGGAATGCGGACGGCCAAAGTATACTTTGGGCTTAAGGCTGCCTCAAATACAGCTCACAAAAGACTTGTGCTGTGTGAAAGCTATTGTGCAACAATTGCCTCATCTGCTTTTTTTGTGACTTGATGCTAATGATCTGCATTAGTGTTGTCAGTAGATCACGTGCAGAACTTTCCAGTCCCTTTTATGGGATTGCAGTCTCATGCTAATTTGCCGTTCTGGGCCAATTGATGACATTAATGAAATGAACCTAACACTGAATAATACTAGTTTATAAAGTATGATTAGTCGAATAGTAAAATACTGCTAGATTTAACTGGGGTAACTGGAATATTTCGCATCTCTCTTTTCTAAGCTGTTTACTCTTTATTCGGTGTGTTTCATTTTCTGCCGTCTCTCCTTGTAAACTCTGTAAACAAACATGTTCTATTAATTAGTGTTGATCAATGTTAATTTCATGGAGCAGATAGATAATCTTCAGAGAAACAGTCTAAAATATTTCTGTCTTTTCTCAGTCTCATCAGCAGAAGCAGAAAGAGAGCAGCATCTCCAGTATCCAGATGTGTGTCCATGAAGAGAAACAGTTCCATGATTAATCCAGCAATGATCGAAAATAGTGCAGTGCCCTTTGACCCTGTGTGAGTATGATCGTGTAGCTAATAATGATCTGATAGCAAAATGTTTTAAATTGCATTTCCAGCTGTTTTTGGTGCTGAGCACTTGTGAACGGATCACCATAAACAGCTCCTAATACCAGTTGGAAATTCACTTTCATTCAAGTTCATTTGTATAGCACTTTTTACAATACACATTGTTTTGAATCAACTGTGTTGACACACACCTGTGTGCTCCAGTCATTTGACAATCAGTACTGAAAGATGATGATGGGGTAGTTATTCTTAGATAGAGTACAGCATATGTATTTTATAGGGTTGATTAAATTATTTTTTATTAAAATACATTATACATTAAAAATATATATATTTAATGCATTTAATCTGATTTGTATTAGACACACACACACACACACACACACACACAGACCCACATCCGAATATTCAGAGCTGTTTGGAACTGATCAGGGCTGTGTTTCCCAATAACGCTGTCCCTTAGTGCGCTACGAAGACTATAGGTAGGTATATCTTAACTACAGGTGTACCTTTTCTAGGTGTGTTCCCCGAACTATACCTTAGGAGGCTGCTTAAGATATACCTTCTTACGTGCAACGTTACCGGGTGCTGTCCGTGGCAGTGGTGCTGAATTGGTTGTTACTGATGGCTCAAAAATGGATTATTCACTCTATGCAAGGTCTGCTTCAGTGTGTTATGTGAGAAGGCGGTGTTCTGTATAAAGTAAATGTTGATTTTAAATAAACAAATAGCACTTCGTTCTGTTTTATATATATATATATATATATATATATATATATATATATATATATATATATATATATATATATCATATAAACATATTACATATAATATCATAATATATTTTTCAGAGTGTCTTCATTTACTCCACGACCAGGGTTGATTGCCCAGTATGTTGATGTAAATCTCTAATTTCTGTTGTTGGATGAGCTGCTCAATAAAAGCGCAACACACAAAACAAATAATCAACAGCTACTAGAGAGAGAGAGGGGAGAGCAGCTGAATTTTGGGACTGAGGGCATACAGTAGCCTTGTTGAGTTTGTCTTGAACAAATTGGATTTTTTTTTTTTGGAATTGCAGCTTCTAACATAGTAGCCAAGAGACTAAAGTTTTAGTACACATATACACTATGGCTCCGCGGACAGCACCGTCTTTGAATTTGCAGAGCTATTCCCTGTATCGCTGCCATAGTTTTACCAACTTCCCCACCACAATCATTCCCTTTAAATAAGCCTTTACTGCCTAATGGTTTGCCAGGTGATGTGCCTCCTTTTTTTTTTTTTTTTTTTTCACTGGGCGTATTACACCTTAATAATTATATTTGTATAAACTGAGATGTAAAGAAATGTGAACTGTCAAACATGATAAGGCATAGCTAAGTGTGGAGACCAACCTTACAAATGTATGACTTACAGAAGGTAAACTTAACTAAAAACATTTTGGGAAACACATAGTAAGGATAAGGTACAGCTTAAGGTATAACTTATATATGACGTAGTGTTAAGAAGGTTTCCGGAAAACGCAGCACAGAACCACAGTGCAAGTGTCCATATTCACACACTTATGAAAGTTCCTAGTGGAGCACTGGCTAGAGAAAGACTTTCATCACTCCCAGAATTGAGAACACTGTCAGAATGTCTTGCTCTGGGGCAGTGTTTATGCAAATATTTGTGCCCTTGTGACATCAAATGCCACCTCAGATCTAAACGAGCCGTTTTTGGGGCATGATTAAATAAATGCTTTGTTTATAATGAGGAGAATGTTTTCAGCTGTTTTCAGCTGTTCACCTTACTTTCATAAAGATATTGCAGCTAAAATTTCAAATAACTAAATTTGTCAAAAAATAAATGTGTTCACTCAAAAAGTTGAGTGAACATGAACTTTGGTATTGGAAAAATTAAGTAAGTTCATCTTGCTTTTTATAAAGTTATTTAAACTAAACTTTAGAAGTTGGAAACAAAGTCGTGGGAAAGCACAATTTTGGTTTGCATCTGTACTGCTTTCCACTCTGTTTTATGTCTAGTGTTCAATGCTTCTATGCTTCTTTCTGTCATTTCTCTGTTAGATGTCTGTTTACACAGAAATTATTTTTGCCACATGTTAAATTTAATGTCACATTGACACAATCCTTTAAATATACAGGTTTAAATATACAGTTTGTTTGTTTTGGTGTGTTTTCAGTGTTTGGAGAGCTGACCAGATCAGATGTGTGTCCTCACAAACCTGCACATCCTCCTACTATCAGAATCACTTCAGTCATCATGATACAGAAACAGACCTGCAGCTTGATTCTCATCAACCAGTGATTAATGATCTGCAGAGAGTCAAAGACCAGCACAAAACCAGAATGAAGAACAAGTATGAGAGCGTATTTGAGGGAATCAATCTACAAGAGAATCAAAGCCTCCTGAACAGGATTTACACACAGCTGTACATCATAGAGGGAGAGAGTGAAGGAGTGAATGAAGAACATGAGGTGCTACAGATGGAGAAAAGTTACAGAACACTCCAAGACACTCCAATCAACTGCAATGACATCTTTAATCCTTTACCTAAAACAGGATATGAGGAGAACAGAACAGAGAGCAAATACAAAATTAAGACTGTTCTTACTAAAGGCATCGCTGGAGTTGGAAAAACTGTCTCTGTGCAGAAGTTCATTCTGGACTGGGCTGAGGGAAAAGCCAATCAGGATGTAGATTTCATGTTTGTGCTTCCATTTCGAGAGCTGAACTTGATTAAAGAGCATCAGTACAGTCTTCATAGACTTCTGCTTGACTTCCATCCAGAACTTCAATATTTGGATTCAAAGATTTATGATGAATGTAAGGTTGTGTTCATCTTTGATGGTCTGGATGAAAGTAGAATTGCATTTATGTTTTCAGACAGTCAGAAAGTTTATGATGTGACTGAGATTTCATCAGTGGGTGTGTTGATGTCAAACCTCATGAAAAAAGATCTGCTTCCCTCTGCTTTCATCTGGATCACCACCAGACCAGCAGCAGCCAATCAGGTCCCCACTAAATACATCAACCGTGTGACAGAAATTCAGGGATTCAGTGACCCTCAGAAGGAGGAATATTTCAGGAAGAGAATCAGTGACGAGCATCAAGCCAGCAGAATCATCTCACACATTAGAAAAGCAAGAAGCCTCCACATCATGTGTCACATACCTGTCTTCTGCTGGATCTCAGCCACTGTGCTTCAAAACATCCTGAAACAAGATCTCAGTGCAGAAATCCCTCAAACTCTGACTGAAATGTACATTTACCTTCTGCTCATTCAAACAAATATGAGGAACCAGAAGTATGAAGAGAGACATCCAGAAAAACTCCTGCAGTCCAGCAGAGAAGTGATTGTGAAACTTGCTGAACTGGCTCTCAATCAGCTGATGAAGGGCAATGTGATGTTCTATGAGGAGGACCTGAGAGAGAGCGGCATAGACGTCACTGACGCCTCAGTGTATTCTGGGATTTGCACTGAGATCTTTAGGGAGGAATCTGTAATTGATCACAGAAAGGTTTACAGCTTTGTACATCTGAGCTTTCAGGAATTTTTTGCAGCACTGTATGTGTTTTACTGCTATTTACACAAGAACAGTGAGATTCTGAAAACATTCCTCACAGGAAAGTCCAGAGCTCAGTGTGAGAGTATTACTCTGGATGTGTTTCTGAAGGGAGCAATGAATAAAGCCTTGAAGAGTAAAAATGGACACCTGGATCTTTTCCTTCGATTTCTTCATGGCATCTCACTGGAATCCAATCAGAGACTCTTACAGGATGTACTGATACACACAGAAAACAACCCAGAGAGCACCAAGAACATAATCCAAAACCTCAAACGAGGTCAAAAAAACAATGTTAGTCCTGAAAGATGGATGAATCTGTCACACTGCTTAATTGAGATGAAGGATAATTCTGTTGTTGAGGAAATGCAGGTGTTTTTAATGTCTGGAAATAAAGAAAAAAATCTTACACTTGCACAGTGCTCAACTTTGGCAAACATGATCCTGATGTCAGAGGAGGTGCTGGATGAGTTAGACCTTAAAATGTACAAAATTAAGTCTTCAAAAGAGGGTCGATTGAGACTGTTACCTGCTGTGAGGAACTGCAGAAAAGCTGTGTGAGTGTGAAAATGTAATAATATTATAAGTTGAATATAATTATATTAGACTATAAAGAAAACACATATTTAAAAATTTAAATGACAATATCCAACAAGGCTATTCAAAAGGCTTTTTCCACAAAAAAAGTTTTGTATAAATAAAAAGAAACAAGAGTGTTGAAATATTATGCACATAATATTCACAAAATATTACTTTTAAGACACATATGTGTTTTAATTACTGGGTTTTCCTGTAAAAACTGTAGAAAATCATCTATTATTATGTTGAAGCTCAGTGAACCTCACATTAAAGTCTTGCAATCTGGTTAGTACACCAGCATGCCTTATATTCAGGCCTTCTCTTTTTTCAGATTCCCACACAGTAATCTCTCTGGTCAGCACTGTAAAATTGTGAGTTCAGCTTTACAATCATCAGACTCCCCCCTGAGAGAGCTGGACCTGAGTAACAATGATCTGCAGGTTTCAGGAGTGAAACTGCTCTGTGCTGGACTGAAAAGTCCAAACTGTCAACTCAACATACTAAGGTTTGAGTTTCACATTGATTCATTAATATGTTAATAATAATAATAATAATATTTGAGTAAATACAATATATATTATACTTTTAGATTCTTTTTTTTTTTTTTTTTTTTTGTCACTTTTATGTGTTCCTTCACCTGTAATTAGTTATTCTGATTCTTGAAAGCTTTATTATCTATACAACTATTGAATGAAAACAATGATGTTGTGGTCATTATCAATGATCCGTCATCAGTTAATCCATATATGATGTTGTTGTCATGAACTTACAAGATATACAAGATAATGTTGAACATCACAATGGGATTCAGACACTTTCTTCTTAAAAACATGAGATGGTGTATACAGTTTCATTTTGTATCTATGCAGTGTATGTAATGAATTGATTCTCATGATCCTGTTTAGATTGGCAAGCTGTAATCTTACTGATCAGCACTGTGAAATCATGGCTTCAGCTCTACAGTCATCAAACTCTTCCCTGCGAGAGCTGGATCTGAATAACAATGACCTGCGAGATTCAGGAGTGAAACTGCTCTGTGCTGGACTGAAGAGTCCAAACTGTCAACTCAACATACTAAGGTACTTAAGGGGGAGGATTCAATTGTGTTAGTCTGTTAGTATGTTAGTCTAATGTTCTGTTAACTTGTATGTATTGACAAAAGATGCAAAGACCAAGGAACTTGATACATAAGTAGGGCTGCCACTCTGAAAAACTTTTGTTTGTCAGTCAATTAATCAATTAATAAACATTTATGTATACAGCACATAATAACCAAGGTTGAAGTGCTGTACAATAAATAAATGAATAGCAGTGAATTAAAAGGGAACAAGATAAAATAAAGACAAAATAAACAAGGGGTCCCCCTGTAACACGGACGAAGGACCCTTGCACTATATTCCAATCTGTAGTTAAGGCAAACTGCACAATGGGGTGAAAGGCAGCATGGCATCAATGATTTTGAAGCATTCTTGTGGAAAAGTGGAAACTGTGATCATATGTGTCATAGGGTTATAGAAGACTGAATCTTTGTTAATTAAGAATAATACGTGTAGATGTTTAAATTTTGATATTTTAATAATTAATCATGCAGCTCTAGTATGCCAAAATATTAACTGTTTTTGCTGTCTTTGTAAATGTAAATGGATCAAAGATTGTAACTGTAACACTTACTGCTTCCAGTTCATGGTACTATGTCTGTGTAAAGTTTAATGTAAATCACACAATGTATACAGACGTTATGAGAGACTTTCTGTTTACCGATCCAAAATAGCTGACTTCCTTTTGGGTGGAGCTAATGTCTGTGGAGTGAAAGTTGTAAAAGCTTGAAGAGATCTATGTACCTGTATGTATAAAGCTTGGTGACAATAGCTGAAAGGGGATGTGCTACAGAGTTCCCTAAAATTAGCCATTTTCTAGGTGGCGCTGTAGAGCCTCCTCTACATGCCCATATAATCTTGGCCAAGCCATAATGGCAGATGACTGACTGTGCAAAAGATCATGAAAATTGAAGCATGCCAGGTACCTCAGAAGGACACACATAAACATAAAAAGGATAATAATGTTGAAAAAAATAAACGTCAAAAACAATATGGCATTAGCACCCATGGTGTAGGATTCTATGGCCTGTACCTGATATAGCTGTAAACAGCAAATAAGGAGCCAGGCGCAACAAAGGCAA
This sequence comes from Cirrhinus mrigala, assembly GCA_036247105.1. Classification (NCBI taxonomy): domain Eukaryota; kingdom Metazoa; phylum Chordata; class Actinopteri; order Cypriniformes; family Cyprinidae; genus Cirrhinus; species Cirrhinus mrigala. The sequence goes on from JAMKFB010000312.1 coordinate 315,683, forward strand.
GGGACTGGGAAACTGATTAGGGTGAAGAGAATGTCCTTAATGTAAACCTGGTCTAGAGCACTCAGGACTACAGGATGGGCCTAAGATTCACCTTCCAACAGGACAGTGGGTCTCATTCACCAATAATTGCGTGGATTATTCATATTTGCACATTTGAAATTCTCACGAAAACTGTCTGCCTAATTCACAACACGTGTGTACACACATTAATTTGTTCTTAACCTTGTTGTTATGTTAGTGAATTTGGAGAATTCTAAATGAGTCACCACGTGCATGAGATTAGTCATTTGAATAAAACACGCTCAAACTATCTCCATATGAGGGCTTTCTGCACACTCTTTCCTTTACAGCCTTTCGTCACTCTCATCAAAGATACTCCACGCAACCCCCATATGATGTGTGCAGTCTACAGACACACTCTTACCAGATCTTTGAGCAAGTTCACAGTCCTCAAAACCAGTCAATACACAATAAAACACCCTTTAATACAGACCTAGTTTACAGGGCTCTCCCTAGCTGGCTGTACATGCACTGTTGTTATTCGGAGAAACCTCGCAGCTTGAGCTATAGTCTTAAGCAGCTTTTTTTTAAGATATATATACATTTTATCATAATTCTATATAACTATTATCCTAAGACAGGGGTGTCAAACTCTGAGGGCTGATAAAATAATTTATAATAAACAACATTTTAGTGACTCATGATTACTCATACTTAGTGAATGAGACCCAGTGATCCTAAGCACACAGCTGAGACAATGTAAAAATTGCTTAGGAACTCTATGAATGTTCTATTATGTGTACTATTATGTGTCATGCAGCACAGTGACTTCATTAAAATCAATTAAAAGGCCACCAGTAGAACAGCTTTGCTGGTTATTAAATTGTCTCTAAAAATTAAAAATCTCTAAAAATGGAGCATATTAACATGAACCTGCTGTTGTTGCAGATTATCTGGCTGTTTGGTGACAGCAGAAGGTTGTGCTGCTCTGGCATCAGCTCTGAGTTCAAACCCCTCACACCTGAGAGAGCTGGATCTGACCTACAATCACCCAGGAGAATCAGGAGTGAAGCTGCTTTCTGATACACTCATACATCTGGATAAACTCAAGTAAGTTGGGAAGTAACCCACTGAAGCCTTGTTTTGGTGAGGTGAGATTCTAGGACAGATTCCTTTAAGATGGACCCATTTCACACAACAAAGGGGTTGCCTCAGATGAGTGTTCACTAATGTTAACTCTAAAACTTTGATTGGAGAAATATGAATTAAACCAATCAAGAGCAGATCTAAGTTCAGTCGCTTCAGCAAGGGATAAACTGTAGCATGCTTTAACACATCAGGTACAGTACTAGTATCAAATCATTAATTTATTATGGTCACGAGATAGGGACCACTGCATCAAAAACTTGTTTCAGAAAATATGGTGGAATGGCATCAAGGGAAGAGCCGGACGGCTTTAAATGACACACTATTTCTTGAAGATGTGTCAAAGAAATAGGTTCAAACTGACTGAACTCAGCAGAACAAACAGAATAAATGGAAGTAGTGATATAGACCAGTAGTGACAAAGCACACTGTGTTAAAAAAGGGATAAAACCCAGTGGGGATAAAAACATCCCGCTAATCCACTCCTAAGTCCCGATTTAAATAAAATGATTTGCGATACGCGCTTTGATGTCCCCTCCTGAATGAAATGATTCGCGATATGTGTTTTGAAGTTACCTTATGAATCAAATGATTCGAAACAGAGAATCATTGTGCAACGCAGTGGTTTGGTCAGAAGTTTCAAAAAGCTCAGTTGATGCTATGTTCTTTGCTTGCTTTCTCTATATAATTTATTCGTTGTTTGAAATGAAATCATTACAATTAATAGGCCTAACATACAAGGACAGTTTCCGTCATATTAAAAACACTTCATGACATGACACTCATTATCTGGTACTTGCCTAAAAATCCGGGTGTATAATGTGCGTTGTTAACAGATTACACTAACATTAGGTTACTTAGGCTATAGCCTTACAAAACAACACTTCGTAAAACACAATACATAACAGTGCGTTTTTAAGTGTACTTGTTTAGCTGTACTTGTGAGGACACTTATATAGTGAAATATCACATGTGTTTTCTAGTGTGGATCATGGAGGAGAGTTCAGGATCACAGCAGGACTTCACAAATGTAAGTCCACAAACAGACACACAGTTGTTGTTTAGTTGTTGTAAATGTGTCTCTTGTAATGTGTGTTCTTGTGTTCAGATGCCTGTGATCTCACACTGGATACAAACACAGCAAACACTGAACTCATTCTGTCTGACGAGAACAGAAAGGCGACACGTGTGAATGAGGATCAGTCATATCCTGATCATCCAGAGAGATTTGATGTGTCGGAACAGGTTCTGTGTGTTGAGAGTCTGACTGGACGCTGTTACTGGGAGACTGAATGGAGTGGAGATGGTGTTCATATATCAGTGGCATATAAAGGAATCAAGAGGAAAGGAGTGAGTTATGACTGTGCGTTTGGATGGAATGAGAACTCCTGGAGTCTTGAATGCTCTGATCACAGATTCACTGCCCGTCACAATAATAACTACACTGTGATATCTGCTGGTTCAGTGTCCAGTAAGAGAGTAGGAGTGTATGTGGACGTGTCTGGCGGCACTCTGTCCTTCTACAGCGTCTCTGACACACACAAACTCACACACTTACACACATTCACACACACATTCACTCAGCTGCTCTACGCTGGATTTAGACTTGATTATAACAACTCCTCAGTGTCTCTATGTCACATTAAACACACACACATTAGTAGAGACAGTGTGAGTGTGTAATGATGTGAAAGTGTTGCTGTTGTTGTGTGTGTTTTAATCACAGGCTTCAGGAAGTTCAATATCAGACACACAAAACAGTTTCCTGTTTCAGATCTTCAGGATGAAGATGTTTCTCCAGCCAGAGAGACTTTCTATATTTCTGTCAGAAACAAATCACACAATAATACCGACAAATACGATTGTTTGTGGAAAATAATATGTAATATTTACACTGTTGTGTCATATTAAAAGTGTATATGCAAATAGACTATATATACATATATTTTTTTATTATACTATGCAATATCTATACAATTCTTATGAGCTATTTTTCCCATTAAATTTATTAAACTCTGGACCTCTCCAATTTTTTTTTAGAAAATCAGTGCAATACATTGTTGTTCAATAATATTGTTTATTATTTAGAATTTTTATGAGATTTTATGATATTATGTAATATATATATATATATATATATATATATATATATATATATATATATATATATATATATAATTTGTGAGAATTTTTTTCCCATTAAAATGTATTAAACTGTGAGCCTCTTTATTTTTGGGTCACACTCGGTATCTTCACAGATAAAAGTCACTGAAGCCTTGAAATGTTAGTGTGTCTTCATGAAAATCAGTGCCATATATTCTTATTCAACTAAAATTAAATAAATAATAAATTAAATTAAAAAAAATTAAAAGTCACTGAAGCCTTGAAATGTTTATTTATTTATTTAATTAATTATTTTATTTATTTTTTTGTCATGTGTTTACAAAGGTTCTTATTGAGAATCAACAGAGGTTTAGATCTATTTAATGTTGAATTGATTAGATCTATTTAATCTTAAATTGATTCTCTTTCGACAACTGCAAAGGAGTTTTGCTGAAAAAAAAAAAGTTGATTTTTATGTCAACATTTACAAGGTCTTATTCCATATAAAAATATGGATATAATTTTACATATAATTGTTTATTTAAAATCATAAAGTGTCATATTCAAGCCAGAGAAATTCATTAAGGATCAAATAAACATAAATGGAAAAAAATGCTTCATGCTTTACACACCTTTTCCTCTCTTTATAATGGCTCATTTGAACAATGTACATTATTTTTGTGGACATTCTTTCCTTTCTTATATTCTCTCAGTCACTGTCGTGTGGTGACATTTGTTTTCTAGCAGTATATTTCTCAACATTGTCTAACATTTTTGTAGTGCAAACTCACAGACACTGAATGAAATAGGAGTTAAGTTTTCACATGACCCTGAAGTTTGTCTAAAAGCAACAGGTGATACAACCTCGAATCACTATAAATCTAAATGCTGAAAATTCATCACATCTGAAATAATCACAGTCTGAATAATAACTGTGGGCAGTGCTTTCTCAGATGAGTCTTTAGAGACCCTGGTTGGTTGAAATTTTTCCCCACAGAAATGGCAGTGAAATGGTTTCTTTTTATGAAGTCTCTCATGTGCTTTCAGAGATCCCGACTGATTGAAACTCTTTTTACACCGTAAGCACTTGTAGGGTTTTTTTCCAGTGTGGATCCTTTGGTGTCTTTCCAGGTCGTAGGTACAAAAGGCTTTCCCACACTCAAAGCACAAGTGAGATCTCACGGCAGCGCTTCTCTGTCTCTCATTCCAACCCGTTCTCATCAGTCTGCGTATAAATAACACGACTTTACACTTTCCAGTTGCGTGTAATACATACGCCAAAGTCCAATTTTGCGTGCATATGATACGCCAATCCTTCCCATTAACTTCTGAGGAAAGCAGATGCGTACAAATACAACGCAGCATCTTCTATGGCAGTGACGTCACCAGCGAGGTAGCGATGGGAAGTTCGGATCATTTACCAACTCGGAGTCTCGTTCAGCAAAATTAACTAATCTTTTTTCGAGTCATTTCATTCATTTTAGCAAAATATAATTTAAATGTTACGTGTTACCTCCCTAACACATCTACTGCTTACACAAATGTTGATCACACTACAAACAAGACAAAACTATAATGCTATAAAAAACAGAAAAGATTAATTCATTGTTTACCTGGGTCTTTAGTCTATGATTAGCTCACCTCACCTCTTATCTGACAAGTTTTCGGGTTTGAGTCGTTCGTTCATCACGTGACAGCCCCATAAGCTTAACCTATGCAGTCTGAGCCGGAAAGAGAATTGATTAGTTCATCTCTTGAGTCTTCGGGTTCGAGCCGTTCGTTCATCACATGACAGCCATAAGGTGAACGAGCGACTCCAAAAACCCAAAGATTCGAAACAGGTGAACTAATTCCAGTACAGAGCCTAATAGGATGTTGCGCATGCGCAACTGAACGAATCACTCCTCGAGGCGACTCGTTTGTCCCGAGTCACATTAAAGATTTGTTCAAAACAAACGAATTGTTCAAGAACGACCCATCACTACAGCGAGGCTCGGTTTGCCCAGTTCACCTGATGCGTTTACACCTTCAAACAGGTAAGTAAGGGCAACAATCTTTTCTTTTGTAATGAGATCATTATTTTAATTATTTCGGTGCTTCTGCATCTCGTTACATGGGGTCATGTGTTAAAATGGAAGCGTATGCGTTCAAATTATAGAACAGTCGGCTGCTGCGTTAGCCTACCACTGACATTAGCCTACCATTTACATTAGCCTAAGCTAACTTCTAACTGTTGCAGTTTTTAAATAGATAAATAAATAACGGTTTTAATCATGTTCACGTGGCTGATGACAGCTTTACAAATCAACCAACCCAGTATCACATGATAAGTGTGATCATGTAAAGGTCCGCACATTTACCATATTTTTACCATAGTAACAGTGGCCTGACCATATTATGTGTAGCCAATGCACAGTAACCACAACGCTTACCATGGTTTTACCTCAGTAATCATAGTTTTACTGTAGTATTTGTAGTTAAAGCACAACAACCACAATGTTTACCATGGTTTTACCTCAGTAACCACAGTTTTTCTGTGGTATTTGTAGTTAAAGCTCAACAGCCACAATGTTTACCATGGTTTTACCTCGGTAACCATAGTTTTACTGTGGTATTTGTAGTTAAAGCACAACAACCACAACGTTTACCATAGTTTTACCTCAGCAACTGTAGTTTTACTGTGATATTTGTAATTAAAGCACAATCACCCCAATGCTTACCATGGTTTTACCACTGTAAACGTAGTTTTACCAGTAACTGTGAATTTACGGTATACTATTTGTAAAGCACAGCAACTACAATGCTTGCCACACCTTTAATACTTTAGTAATTGTAATTTAATATTTTTTTCTGTCTTGCAGTTATGTCAGATCACTTACTCCAGCAGCTCTTTAAAGAAACCATCTCTTGTAAATGCCATCACTTGTTCCTATTTTCCAAACTGTAATCCCTAATTAATTTACGCATTGTTTTGCTCTCTCTTTCTGTGGTCCATCATGACAATTTTTATAATCTCATAATTTTGACCAATTCTATCCGAAAGCTGCTAGAATTAACAAGGAACTTGAACTCGAAGCTCCCAGTGCTGATCTTGAAGAAGCTGCCAAGGAGGCTGAACAAGTCCTTCAATGATTCAACCTTTCACAGTAACATTAAAGACATTAAGCTATAACTGATTTGCTTTACTGCATACATCCTTATTTTATCTGTTAATAATAACTTTCCTTACAGTCGTTCCTCTTGTCACGCTGTTGTGGCGTGCGAAGAACGAGGAGCATACGAGAGAGTCCAATGCACACACTTTATTAATAAATCCACATATAAGGCAGGAACAGACGGGAACAGCAGGGGAAACCAAAACAACCACAACAAAACAGAATGACAATGTAATCACCGACAAACTTGACATACACAACCAAACCTTAAATACACTGACACAACCAATCAGGGGGAGACAGAAACGGAAAGTCCAAATATGGGCATACACAGGGGAAAACACATGCGAAACAGTCCAAAGGGTCTGACACCTCTTAAATATTTTGGTCACAAATTTCTTTTTAACACTTTTGAGTGGTCAAAAATGTGGACTTTTTAAATGTTTTTGGAAATCTCTACAAATACAGCAAAAACTGTGCAATACACATTTTAATTACAATTTAATACAACTTTTAGTAATTAGTTTATATATATATATATATATATATATATATATATATAATCTATAGTTTTTACAATTTAATATTTGATTGTAATTTATTTTAAAATGTACTTTATTCCTGTGATGCAGACTGACTTTTCAGCATCATTACTCCAGTCTTTAGTGTCATATGATCCTTCAGAAATGAGTCTAATATGTAAATTTGATGCTCAAGAAACATTTCTCATTACAATCAGTGTTGATGATGGGAGCACTGAGAAGAGTTTGTGCCCAGAGTGGTAAAAGGGTTGATGACCTCAGCTGTGCTCATCACTCTGGATGGGGCCTTACAGTCATGAGCCATGGTGCCACTGAATTCTGTGCACAAACTCTCCAAAACCCCAGTGTAGAAAGCCTGTGAGAGACCTTGATCCTGACAGGGTCATAAGTGATAGAGATGCTGATGAGCCCTTATATCACCAAGCAGTGTGTCCCACATAGCAATTGACATCTGGCCCAGCTCTGGGCCAAGCAAGCAGTTACACTCGCCCCAAGTGCAGTAAAGAATTACGGCCCCTGAGTGGCCCGTATCTGGACTACAGACATGAACCACACATGAGCCATAACTGGCCCAAATCTCAGCTAAATAGTAACATATAACCAGCCCTGAACTGGCCAGAACAAGTTTTAATAGTGCTACCCAATCTCAGTCTTCAGTAAACTACATAGAGACCAGTCTATAACCAGAAACCCCAATACTGAGCCATGTCTAAAGGTGTAACTGTGTGTTTTACTGCCTATTGATGGATCCATGGCTTTTTTATGGCTCAGTTTTAGGGTTTCTGGTTTAAGACTGGACTCTGTGTGGTTTCCTGAAGGCTGAGATTGGGTCCAAGATAGCAAGAGAGCAGGTGAAAACTATTGAATCAATGTTAAAAATAGTTGGTATGTCAATGTTAATGGCATTAAATCAATTAATGTTAAAAAAAAAAATGTTGACGTTTCAACAAACCACCATTACTGTGGTCAGTGATCGCTTTAGTTGGGTTCTTGATTCTGGCCTTTCATTAAGTTAATTCTTTTTCTGTGCTACAGTAGTGTTTCAGTACAAACACGTATGTTGTTAAAAAGAGATGCTTTAAAGTTAATTTGAAGTAGATTGTTCTTTGTGATGGGTGTCAAGTAGCAATAAAGTCCAGGAATAATACTAAATAATACCAATGTTTTTTTCATTATTGATGATTCTGTATCACAAATGTAAAAAAAATCAGTGGCAGCGCATAGAAGATTTAGACATCAACACTCAACATACAAACCTCAACAATGGTGACAATCATCAGACTAATTCAGATAAACAGATCAGCTGCAATGAATGCTGGGAATTATGAATGAGTTTTTATTATGTTGATACCCAGCATGCATTTCTGCATAAAATTTTCTTTTGCTGATTGTCACCATTGTTGAGTTTCATACACTGATTCTCGATGTTTAATTGATTCAGCAATTTAAAGATTTATTTTATTTTTTGCGTTTTCTGTTAATTTATAAAAGTATGATAGTTGTACTTCTGCTTTAACATCAGTTTACAATTACAGTATCACATATTGTAAGCAATTACTTAACCTCACAATGATCACAATCATCATCATATCCCAAAGGATCTTAGATTTCATTGTCTCAAACAATGTTTTCACACAATGTCATAAAAGCCAATGAAAATTTAACATTAAAGTACAAAGATCAAATCAAGAGCCCAACTAAAGCGATCACTGATCACAACAATGGTGATTTGTTGAAATTTCAAGGTAAAACAAGGTCTCCTTAATCTCTTGCTGACCTGGTGCTAAATTTCCTTAAGTAGCTAAAAGATAAATCTCTGCTTTTGTGGTTTTCTCAGGTTGCAATTTAAGAACTAGTAGCAGATGCTAATTTTGGGATTCCCTTAAAACTCCATAAATTCTCATTCCTTGAACCGTATGCATGTGTGTGTGAGTGTGTGTATGCGTGTGTAATTGTTAGTAGTTTAGTTCATGTATCTTAGAGTAGTTCAGAATTGGTAAGATATACTAAATGAAACTTTTCAAACAGTTAATAAAGTGTAAACGATTAATTCTGAATCAATTAATCAAGTCGATTACGAATCATTTGGATTCGATTCCCAATTGAATCAATTAAATTTGGTATAATTACCCTGAATGCACTACAGGCTTTTATTTGTGCATATAACATGGATCGATCTATGGAAATTGTGGTGAATGCTTCTTCCGATGGAGTTTCACAGGCTTTTGGCTGCTTTATTTTTTACTAACCACCAGATCGCGCTGTTTTCGACACTCTCGAAGCTTTGAATCTTTTCCCGAAACAGTCTGAGGAAAGTCTCGGTGCTTCACAAGGTTTCATTTGTCCGTCACTCCTGTCAACTGTTGAATGAATGAGTGTCACATCCCGCTTGTTTACTTTGAACCGGAAGACGCTCCCACTTTTGATGCAAGGCCTCATGGAGACTTCGGTGTGTTTTGGCCATCCTGAAGGACATCACTTGACCTTTGATAGATGCTCTAAGGTTGGTTAATGAGCAAACAGGTCTGTGAGCGATGCAGTCAGCATGGGACTGCAGTATATCCTACAACATCTGGACAAACCAGGGACTAATGTGAGGATCCTGTTTGTGGACTTCAGCTCTGCTTTCAGCACTATCATCCCAGATATCCTCCTGACCAAACTAACCCAGCTGTCTGTGACCAACTCCATGAATCACCAGCTTCCTGACAGACAGGCAGCAGCTAGTGATGCTGGGAAAATTCATATCTAACACCTGCACCATCAGTACTGGTGCTTCACAGGGGTGTGTTTTCTCCCCACTATTCCTCTTTCTCTACATGAATGACTGCTCTTCTACAGACTCCTCTGTCAAGCTCCTGAAGTTTGCAGATGAAACCACACTTGTCAGCCTCATCCAGGATAGTGATGAGTTTGCATATAGAAGCAAACTTGAGCAGCTGACTATCTGGTGTAGTTATGACAACCTGGAGCTGAAAAACACAGTGGAGATGATTGTGGACTCCAGGAGGAAACTAAATGTTCTTTATATTCTCTTGTGTCATATATGTATGTTTGTATATATGTATGTACCCAGAGCTCTCAGAAACCACAACAAATTCCTTGTGTGTTTGTGCGAACTTGACAAATAAAGCTCATTGTGATTCTGAAGTTTATATTTGATCTATTAAGTGACAGCAGCATAAAATACAGTAGCTACTGCTGTTAATGTAATGCAAACAATAATATAAAAACATAAAATCACTCACTGCACTTGAATGCTGCTTTTTTTTTCTTTCTTTCTTGTGTGACATCAGTTCTGAGACACTGCTTGTGATTTATGAGGATTAAAAAAAAGAAGTGAGTGGATTTTTATTATTATAGTGTGGTTGTTTACATACACAAACACACACACAACACACACCATGTAAAAGTAAATTTTGCATAACAGGTTTCAGGTTAACATATCCAAACCATACCTTCAATTTTTGGTGTGTTCATATTGCTAATGCAACAAATGTCACCAAATATCATTCCATTCTGATGAAGACTGAAGAGGGTTAAATATGCCAAACTATATGTTGGCATGTTAAATACATGATTATGTACAGTAGTATTTTTTTAACCTGCATTTTATAGCTTTCTACACAACTGTCTATCATCTACAGTAGGTTCGAATCTAAATAGCAGTTATTTTGAACATCAATACATCAACTTTATAAGAAATTGTACTAGAGCAATGGCTCAAGTGTAATTTTCATTTATTGTTTATTTTGTGTGTGTGACATAAATGTGAAATGTTCTTACTGAGATTTACGATGTCTTTCTTTAAATAATCATTCCTAAAATACTTTGTCTGGTGTCTGGTGTTGATTGAGGAAAAAAGACTTTTTCACTGACTCACATTAAAAATGTGGTTCTTGGTCCTGCTGTGCCGCCCCATTAGAAGAAAAAAAATAAATAAATTGGAATTGCCCCAATACTCCACTTCAAAACTTAAAATGAAGTCAGCTACTTTAAAAAGGCAGTTTTACTTTTGCTGAAATATTTCAAATCATGAGTTGCTTGTATTGAGACTATGCAGTTTAAATGCAGCTTCTTCAGCACTGATTGTTAAATGATAAATGTATAAATTACTGTTGCTTTCACAGGTCTTGTGTTTGTCTTCTGTACAGTATTGGGAAGAAAGCATTTACCCTGAGCATAAATGTCAGATAGAAAAATTTACTTCTGGTTTCTCTTTATAGTTTCTTTTCCAGTCCTCAAGAATGATTGTGTCAAGTGTCGCATCTGACTGGAGTTTTGCTCTATTCAGTCCAGCAGAGGGAGACAAATATCATTCAGATATCTGTTCATACTAGTGAAAGGTTATCTGTTTATACTAGTGAATGAATGTGTTTACACTAGTAAGTGAGTGAGTCAACTAAAGACACACAGTGAAGTAGGTATAATATTATTAGCAGTGATGTCTCACTGAGTTGTATTTTGTATAATAATGTTAAAGTTAAAACATTACTACTTACCAGTCAGTGTACATCGGTAAGTAAAATAGCAGTCATTATTCTACAATAATTGTACCAAACAATAGTTTGTTAGTATTCAGTGCATGGAGCTCTTCGTTTTAAATTTCATTTGTAAACTTCTCCACTGCAGACTAACAGACCAGCAAAGCAGAGAAACAGGTTAAAGATCCTCTGAAATCCAGACTGAAGATTTTTGGCTTTGAGAGGTTAGTCATGCACCACAGAGTCATGGCCAAAAATATCGGCACCCTTGCAATTCTGTCAGAAAATGCAACTCTTCTCTCAGAAAACTGTTGCAGTTGCAAATGTTTTGGTACTTAGATGTTTATTTTATTATTTTATAATAATTTATATTTTTTTATTTTATATATTATTTATTATTATTTATTTTATTTTATTTCATTTTTTGCATTGGAACAACACAAAAAAAAACAAACAAAAAAAAACAGAAAAGTAAAATCTGATACAATTCCACACAGAACCCAAAAAAATTCACTGGACAAAATTTTTGGCACTCTTAACTTAATATTTGGTAGCACCCCTGAAATCAATCACTTCCTATAAACATGAATGAGCTTCTTACACCTCTCTACTGAAATTTGGGATTTGCAAACTGCTCCAGGTCAATCAGATCTGAAGGATGTCTTCTCCCAACTGTTGTTTTGAGAACTCTCCACAGGTGTTCTATGGGATTTAGATCTGGATTCATTGCTGGCCATTTCAAAACTCTCCAGTGCTTTGTTTGTAACCTCTTCTGAGTGCCTTTTGAAGTGTGTTTCGGGTGATTGTCCTGCTGGAAGACCCATGACCCCTGGTTGAGACGCAGCTTTCTGACACTGGCCAATACGTTGCGCCCAAAATTCTTTAGTAATCATCAGATTTCATGATACCGTTCACACAGTCAAGGCATCCAGTGCCAGAAGCAGCAAAGCAACCCAAAAACATCTTTGAACCTCCACCATGTTTGACTGTAGGGACTGTGTCCTTTTCTTTGAAGGCCTCATTTCTTTTTCTGTAAACAGTGCCATGATGTCCTTTACCAAAAAGCTCTACTTTTGTCTCATCTGTCCACAGTACGTTCTCCCAGAAGGAGAGACTTTTGGCAAACTCCAGTCTTTTGCTTTTTTTATGCAGTGGTGTCCTCCTGGGTCTCCTGCCATAGCATCCCTTTTCATTCAGATGGTGATGGATAGTGTGAGCTGACACTATTGTACCCTGTGTCTGCAGATCAGCTTTGTTTGGAAGTTAACTGGGGTTCTTTATCCACCATTTGAACAATCCTTTGTTGTAATTTATCAGTAATTTTGCTCCTCTGTCCACGTCCAGGGAGGTTAGCTACAGTGGGATGGGCTGTAAACCTCTTGATGATATTGCACACAGTGGACACAGGAACATTAAGATCTCTGGAGATAGACTTGTAGCCTTGAGATTGTCTGTGTTTCTTCACAATTTTTTCTCTCAACTCTTTACACTTCTTTCTTTTCTCGATGCTCAGTGTGACACACAACACAAAAGCTGAGTCAACTTTTCTTCATTTTAACAGGTTGCAAATGTGATTACTATATCACCCACACCTGTTACTTGCCACAGGTGTCTAAATACAAATTACAGGAGCATCACATGCTTGAAAAGCAATTATTTCTTACAACTTTAACAAGGTGCCAATAATTTTGTCCAGTCCATTTTGGAGTTCTGTGAAATTTTATCAAGTTTGACTTTTCTTCTCTGTTTTTTTTTTTTTTTTTTGTTTTGTTTTTTTTTGCAGTGCAAACAAAAACAATAAGCACGTGAATACCAAAGCATTTGTAATTGGAACAATTTTCTGAGGGAAGTGTTGCATTTTCTGACAGATATCATTTTGTTATGACTTTACTTGCACATGACTAACAAACTAATTCCAAATCCATAACCACAATAACATATTACTTAACAATTACTTAATAGTTCTGTGCCTCAACAAGTAAAGTCATAACACAATGATACATTTGCAAATCATTAGCTAATTATTAATTAAAGCAGACAACTGGAAGTTGAAGTACATAGCTTTGACCACTGTGGTAATTAACATATGAATTTTAATCATTAGTTAATATAATATGTTATTAGGGAACTAATACATTTTGACACATTTACCTAATAACAATTTATTTATTACTTAATCGATTAAATCAATTATAATCATACAGAATGGTCATGAGTATATAAAGTGATATATTACATAGTTGCTGATGTAATACTCATTAATATATGGTTTAGTTCATAATGAATTATACATTAACTCGTGATTATCTGTACATTAATTAAGCATGAATTAATGCATATTTGTTCACCTGTATTGTAAAATCATCTGTTGTTTCTCTGCTGTTCACATTGTCAACTGAACTTCTTTCTTGATACACATCTTTTTGAGCCTCAGTAACTGTAGTTTTTGGGTTCAGTCAGTATTACTCACAACAGCTTTCACAAATGTTATTGTCAGATTTGTCTGTAACATTTACGTTGACATAGTCCTGTTCAGATTGATCACAGTCCACATTAATATAGTCCTGTTCAGAATTATCGGGGTCCACATTAATATAGTCTGGTTCAGAGTCATCATGATCCATGTTTTCATCAAGTTTCACATTTTCATAATCAGCCTCATCATCATCTTCGTTTTTGCTACTGTTTGATGCAGCTTGACCTAGTGATATTAGAGATGAAGGACAGTTAAAGAAACAAGTTTTAAAAAGACATTGGGAGAAACAGTTTTATAAGACATCATCTGACTTATTTTCTAGAAATAAAATCACTACGTTTTGTAAAAGAGCACTTTGGTTGAGTTTCCTTGTTCCTTTGCTTTTGTCTTCTCTTCAGCAGGAGGATGATTATGAGGACAGACAGTAAGAGCAGCACAGCTGATACTGCAGCACCAATGACAGGAACCAGGGAGGCTGAGAGAGACACATGTGTTTGAGTTAAACTTTCATTACCAGCAGTCCAGCTTGTTTTTAGACTCTTACGCATCAGTACCTGTAATAGTGATGAGCAGCGGTTCAGAGGCAGATGAACGGAAGGAGCGTGAGGAGACACTGACTTCATAAACACAACTGTAGTTTCCCTCATGTGAATAATCTGCTTCAGGAAAGGAGAAGGAGGCAGAGTGACTGACAGCTGACTCACTCCTGATGATGTTTGACCCTCTGAACAGGTGAAAAGAGCCTCCAGGATACTGAGATTCAGTGGTACAGACGATAGTGAAACTGTGGCCCCTGGTGATCACTGACTCCTGAGGCCCCTCATCAAACTGTCCATCAGGAGCACTGTGAGAAATGTTGGGCTGCTGCAAGTCCACTAGAAAACAAGAGGAACACATTTATATGGTTACAGAGACTCAAACAATAAAGCTAACTTCTGTAAATAAATAAAAATGGCTTCAAGAACCTTATCTTGTTGGGATCAAAATTTAATTCACAGCCATGAGCTCAAATGCAAAAAAGGTATCAATACAGAAATAATACATTACTATTGCTAAGACTAAACACACTCACCCACAGTGATGTTAACAGTGTTGCTCAAAGGTGACTTGATAGTGCTGTTTTGGTAGGAGTAACGACAGCTGTAGCCGCCCTGATGTGAAACGTCTACATTAACTAGATTGAAAGTCACACTAGATACATGTTCCTGGGACGATACAGATTGTCCATTTATGAAGAGCTGGAATTCAGCATTAACACTACATCTTGGTTTAGGTGTTGTGCATCTGAACTGGATATTTTCTCCAGGAGTAACAGCTGCATGTGTTAAGGTCAGGGAAAGGGTCGGCATCTGCAGTTCACCTGCAAAATAAAGGTTTATTTTAAATGATTTGTTAAGACATACTGTTTTAAAGCATCAAATTCATGATGCTTAATGTCATTTCTGTCGCTCATTTTCCCCAAAATAGTGCATCAAGGTGCTTAATATTTAACTTGCCTAAACAAACAACACCAGCATCTTCACCATGATCACAGTCATGTGTTCCTAATCCATGGTGTGAACATTGTGTGAGGGTTCCTTCACTTCCTGAGCATTTAACATCATCCAGCCAGATTGATCCACTGCCTTGACCAAAGGCAGCACTATGAGGTGCACTGATGGCTGATCCACACTGTATCTGTCTGCACACCACAGCAGCATCATTCATGTCCCAGTTATCATCACACACGGTTCCCCACTGGCCATTATAATGGATCTCCACTCTTCCACAGCATGAATCAGAACCACTGGCCAACCTTATGTCTGGTAGTTGGCCTTAAAAATGAAAGTACAACGTGATTAAAAACATGATACTTTTAGCATACTGTAAGAGTTTGTATGTGTTTCACATTGTTGGAAGCCAAACATCAATCATTCACAGCCTCAGTTATACTAATTGCTTTAGTAATTTTTTTTATTACAAGCAAGCAGTACATTTTCAAAACACTTAGCACTCATTTCTTAGACAACATAATAAACAATTAGTAAAAATTTGCCTAAGAAAATACTACGTAAGGTATCAAGGTGAAAATAGCAAAAGCGTAATTTGAAAACATTTGTACTTTTACCTAAGCAGACGACACCTGCATCTTCAGAATGATCACAGTCATGTGTCCCAATAGAAGAATGTGAGCACTGTGTGAGCGATGATTCACTTCCTGAACATCCCACATTATCCAACCAGATCTGACCACTACCCTTACCAAAATAAGCATTGGTTTCTGCACTATAAACTCTTTCACATCCAATCTGTCTGCACACCACAGCAGCATCATCAATGTCCCAGTCGTCATCACACACTGTCCCCCATGTGCCATCATAAAGGATCTCAACTCTTCCAGAGCAGTCATTAGTACCATTCACCAGACTGATACTATAATATCCTAAAAAACAAAATAACTCCATTATGACAAAACTCCCATCTTACAATATGCTAAACTTGCAGACTAGCTAAAACAGGGACTGGTTATGTGATGATGCAGCTAGAATAAGATCTGTGTTTTAAATGAGTGACTAATAGCCTGTTACTTACCAGTTACAGAAGACAGAGCACTGGCTGTTGAGATGGAAAAAAGGGGCATTTAAACATTTAGATAATTTACCAAATAAAAAGCTTTTTGTCTGAAACCAATCTCATTTAAGTACTAATGTAGGCTACTACTGCCCTAAATAAGCTATTTTACATAATAATAGATGTTTATATAGTCCACAAGACCCAATAATATCAGAATGTACAACAGGGGTGCTCAACCCTGGGCCTGGAGATCGACTTTCCTGCAGAGTTCAGCTCCAACCCTGACCAAACACACCTGAATCAGCTAATTAGGATCTGAAGGAGCACTTAATAATTACAGACAGGTGTGTTTGATTAGGGTTGGAGCTGAACTCTGCAGGAAAGTCGACCAGGGTTGAGCACCCCTGATGTACGCCAATGAACCAGTTCAAGTGTACAAATGCTTTATTCTTAAAGTGGTCATGAACCAAGAATCCAAAATTACCTTTTTACATATAAGAGGTCTACTGTACTATTAAAACATCCTGTAAGTTAAAGAACTTAAAACGTTGTCATTAGTCTAAAAACAGGTTATATTGAAGGCAGTCTGCCAAAATGACAGCTTTTGAAATGTTCTACTCTGTGATGTAATAGTGTAGATAAGCGCTGCCTTCTCAGGAGAAGATTAACATCACTGCCTGTTTAGTTCCGGCTAAAGATTCTCTTAATATTGGCAGATTATGAGAGGGTCTGTATTACTTACTATTGGGGAAAGCATAATGGTCAACTTGGACCATATGTGCCTTAATAACCAATCACATTACAGTTTAAGTCACTTAATTTCAGTCAAAGCTGTGTGACACTTATTAGCCATTTACGGATACCATAGGAATGAATCAGATGTGCCATAAACTGAATTCCACCTGTTGCAAAAAGTCAGTGACTTCTCTTATGAAACAGCATTTTTTCATTGTAAACTCTAAAAAAAGTTAAATCCAAAATTATTGTTTAACGGAAAACATGTTGAAGATTAGCCGATAGGCTATCATTTCCTTGCAAACAAGCCTACGCTGGCCCTTTACGGGCCCACTTAGGGCTAGCCTAAGGGCCCCCAGTCACCACATAACTAATGTCAGTATTGTCAAAAATGTAGTCAAAGGGATTTTAAATCAAATGATTTATTAAATACAAAATAGAAAACATTCAGTTCAGATTAATACAGCGACATACAGCCAAAAAGGTAAATGCACAAAAGTATGCTCAGGTGTGTTTGATAAAGGTTAAAACTAAACTCTGCAAGAAAGTGTAATGCATAATAAAAAAAAGAATAAAAAAGAAAGCAAACAAAGCAATGTGAGTTTGTAGGATTTCATCATGTGAAAGCTTTGTGTACAAAAGTTTTATCTGTAGTGCATCAATGTCCACACACTGTCCGTAGCTGAAGTTGATAGCAAATGAGTAATCCAAATTCTTGTAATGAAAACACGACACAGCTCTCAAACACCAGACTCTTCCTAACCAGTAACAGTCAAAAATAGTGCAGACTATTGTCCCATGTCGAAAAGAACTTTAAAACTATATTCATATGCTGGTCCTTGACCAGCAACATGACCAGCATAACCCAGCTTAAACCAGATCAAAACATACCTAACCAGCATCCCAGCATCAAAACATACTTAGCAGCATATGCTGTTTTTTTCACCAGGGATTGGCCATACAAAACATCAATGTCCAGAAAAAAAAAAAATACTCCTTACTTTAGCTTACTTTAGAATGGGCTTGAAATGACACATTGACACATTACCAACCAGGACACAGCACAATGTGTTCAACAAGTGAGCCATTCTGGCAACTGCTGCTTGTTATTACTCCCCCTGCCCACATGGCTTTACTTAAGGAAACCTAAAACACCCTAGCACCACTAGTGGTAAGGAAGAAAACAGCCCCAGGTGTCTGTTACACCTAAAATATGGCTCGTGAGATCCACTTTCTTACAGAGTTTAGCTCCAACTTTGATCAAATTCACTCACCTGTGATTTTTTAATGATCCTGAAGACACTGATTAGCATGCTCAGGTGTGTTTGATAAAGGTTAGAACTAAACTCTGCAAGCAAGTGGAACTCGTGAGCCAGATTTGAGCATCTCTGGCCTATATGAAACAACAGGTTCTGAAAAGGTCTCTTTTTTTTGAGCCATTCCAGTTCAATTGACTGGCTAAGGAATGGCCAGTCAGTGTTGTTTGGCCCAAACGATACAAAAGTTGCACTGGGCCAAAATGGGCTGGCCCACACTGAGCCACCATGGGATTTAATCAGTGTGGGCTCCACTGAAATCCATGAAAAAAGGCATCTGGTCTCCTTTCCATTAGCATTAGCTGTTATGTTTTTTTAGTTAAAGGTTGCCTTTGTAAGGATCCATCCACTGGCCCAAACGCGGAGTCCAGTTGTCTGGTTGAAGGTTTAATGCATGTTCGGTCTTTTCACAGCACTTCTGCAAAGTGCACTTGATTTATCAGGATTTAGTTTCAATTTTAATCTAGCTCCATGTTTAATCTGACTCCAAATTCATATGATCGTTAGAATTTAGGTGTTTAATTTAGGCTGATCACAAATATCAATTATGTATTAATTTAGATATCGGATCATTTCGGACTCGCTATACTTTCAATTATTCGTTCATTGGGGACCCGATGCCTGAAACTAAGAAGGCTGAAACTAAAAGACAACTTTGTGCCGACTATATTGGATCCGTCAGTCATGTCGTTGTGAGTAACTGTTTTTATTACATGCACTCTTGGCCAGACACGCCTTCATTTTCAAAAGTCTCTGTTTTGGTCCGTTTACACTGAAACGCAACCTCTGAGTTTTCAAACTAAAACGGGGTCAGCAGCGTTTTCTCAAGTCTCCTTTTTAAAGGGTTGAAAACGCCAGAGTAGTGTTTTAAAACAAAAACGCACTAGTGTAAATAAATGGTTCTGTAAAGAACCTTTAACATCTGAAGAACCTTTTTGTTTCACAATAGGTTCTTTGTGGTGAAAGAAGGTTCTTCAGATTATAAAAATGTAAGAAAAAGATGGTTCTTTACAGAACCTTTGACTGAATGGTTCTTTGTGGAACCAAAACTGGTTATTTTATGGCATCGCTGTGAAGAACCTTTTAAAGCATGTTTATTTTTAAGAGTGTGGTCACTACTGCTTTGTCTGTTAAATAGATCGTTTGACATGTACTGACTATTTCTCATGTTACTGAGTATCTAAATCACAGCAGCGTCCATCCATGAAGGATGTAGGCTGTCAAACATACACAAGTGTGCCAATCATAGAAGTGGGCGTTTACTTCTGAGTCTACAGTTCATATCTAAACAGAGCAAAAACTCTGAACCCTTTAATACTGTGTGTTCTTACCTCCAGGTCTGCGATGCACACCAGAGAAATACACTGCACAAAGTAATTTGCACATGCAACTATTTTTTTACATCATGTTTATTGACCAAAAAAGAAAAAAAAGAATAAAGACTGTAATCAGCTACTGATGACTTCATTGGAATGGTGTCTATATAGATACATTGAGCATTGAGCCTGAATCAGTTCCATGTGTACAATAGCAGACAATGTGCAGTATTTCCCAAAAACATCATAAGCCTAGAAACCAATGAGTTTATGAGGGAGACTCAGCCCTGGGCTGTGATGGTGTGAAAGGCCAGAACTGTGACTGTGATAGTGGCAGGAATGATCTGTGGTCCTGTGGTCGGCCGAAGTTCAGTTATAGTGCTTCTAAATGTATAGTGTTAAAACTCTGCTGTCTAAATGAGCACGAGAATGTTTTTAGGCACTGAACCATGTGTTAACATAATGACTACATATCCGCATAGAAAAATATTTTTGTTAGAAATATTTTAAATAATTTTAGTTTACTGAACAACTCATTTTCACAAAGCAACTAAAAGTTGTTTAGAGCTGTCAACTTGTTGGTGAATGTCTTTTAAAATCAGTCATCTTAACCCAAACATACAGATAAATCAACGTGTATCAGTATCAACGTGTATAAGTTACTTTCTGGTATTAATAGTTGTTCAGTTCAGTTCAGTTTGAGAAAAAAAGTGTAAAAGCTTAGTGAAAGAAGAAATGACGGCACAATAATAAAAAGATAGCACAACCAAACAACCAACTTATTCTGTTCATAATCTATCAAAAAATGTTTTAAGGATGAAATATTACTGTGGTATCAGCATTGCAATGTGCAGTACTACTATTATTATTGTATTTTCATCTTTAATCTCTATCTGTGCTGAACAACAGAAAGTGCAAGAATTAAAAATTGAATTTACCCAATATTAAAGTGAGAAGAGAAGGTCTTGCCATCGTGATGCTTGCGTCGTTTCAAAATGAGGTTATTTCCTGACTGGTGAAAAAGCTGATGATGCTTCGGTTAGAACTGAAACATAAACTATGTGTATGTTGGGAACTGACATCAGTCTGTTCTGTGCCCCTGTTATGACCCCGAAGTGGTCTAGGGGTTGTGGGGTCGAACATTTAAAATATAGACATTAAAAACATACATACAAGCAATGTGCAGGACAATGATATAGTGCAATAAAGTGATTTATTAAAGATGAAAAATAAATAACTACAAACGTTTGGTGGTGAATCAAAGAGAGTGATGTATATGTACAATATTTACAGTATGTACATGAACAGTAAAACACAAGACAGAGGGAAAGGGAAGAAGGGACATGGGTGGCGCTAAATCAAAGAAAATAACAAAACTGAAAACCCTCTAACTTATCAATATCCCCTAAGTAAAAAGTAAAAGTCTGCACATTGTGTTCATGGCCATATGCTTCCCTTGAAGTACATTAAATTAATAAACTATATAACAAATTTGATCTATTAATGGCACTTAATGTATCTTAATACATTAAGACATATTAAGTGTTAATGGTTTTCTAGGGGAGGAAAACGCTTAATGAGAGACTTTGTGCATTGCGTTCATATTATGCTGTCCTGTGGCCACAGATTTGCGGGTCTTGTCTTTATCTCCTACAGATGACATGCACGACCCTGTACGTTATGCTATTAAATTTGTTTTAATTGTTTAACGACCACAACGTCTCATCTCCAATGGCAACACGCACCATTTGTGTGGATTACAAGTGACGTCGCAGGTGCAAGTGGCGATTGACATTGTATTTTAGTTTCTTTTTTCTTGTCTTCACCACCTGGCTACTGTTGTAAAATGCTGAGAGATTCAATAAAAAAAAACCAAAAAACAAAAAAAAACGTATAAATAAAATAAAATAAAATAAAATAAAATAAAATAGACTGCAAGTGACATCACTTGCGGAAGTTCAGTTGTCTGAGAGTGCAGGTCTGAAAATGCAAGTGCATCTCTGCAGCCAGACCCTTCTCTGCAACACTCCAACTGAAAGCCGCAACACTCTCGCTGTGGTTTTCACTGTTTTGAGTTTAGTCCCTAAAATTACACAAATAAAACATACAACTGTTCCTGATACTTCTCTTACTAGTATTTGACTCGCTTCTGTTGAATATTTACTTTACAGAAATAGTTTACAGTCTTCGAAAAAGTCTGTAATAGCGGCTCAACATGTATTCAGAGGAGGTAACGTTAGGCTAACTCTATAGATTGAGCTCTTATTTATTACAATTTTGACTTTTAATCACCTTTTAATCATCTTTATGCATAGATGAGAGGTTTTGATAGCTTTGTAAAGGGTTTGCTGGCAGTTTGTCAATGGTTTATTGGAAGTTGTCAAACTTATTTAGCCTAAAATATGCACTATTAATCGGTGACATCACTTACAAAGAGCACGATTGAAATGAATCTAACTTTAGTGCAAACCTGCTTTGATCTTTAATGGTTAAAAATATTGCTAAAACATGTTCTGTGGTTTCAGAAGTGATAAAATAACTTCTCTACAACAGAATAGAAGCTTCAAGATTTCAACATTTCTGAAGGAAGCTGCTGACAGAAACAAGTACTGCTCACTGCAAAGCCGAATGGCCTCCAGCTCCCCCTCTCTGTGAACTAATGGGTGGAGTTATGTTTAGGATAGGGTAAGGGGTAGGGTTAGGGTGTGGTTAGGTGTCTAATCTCCACCCATTACCTCCAGCGAGGGGGAGCTAGAGCTCCTTCCATTTGGCTTTGCAGCGAGCACCCTCTCGACAGAAATAAACACAGGTGAGCTGAGAAAGCTCATTAAATACTTTAAATGCATTTGTAATGTACATATTACATACACAAAATATTTGCTTATATCAACATGCATCTGTTATATTACAGTTATTTTAGGAAGGTTTTGACATCAAGACATGAGTGACACAAACCTATAAACAGTAATTCTGTTATTTTAAGAAATTTGTTTTTGTTAATATATATTTTATATAATAGAAACTTTCTGTATGTGTGTTTGTGTGTGTGTGTGTATATGTATATAATTTGCTTTTCTGCATTTCACTTCTGCTCTAGCTTGTTTCCTTTAAATAAACTTGGCACTGCATACTAAACATTGTTGGTTCTGACAAATTGCATGTTGTTTCTAGATTCTTCTATGCTGATGGCTGTAGATTGGTTAGCTGTCCCAGTGTGTTGTGATTCGCTAAACCGCTAGAGCACATTCATAAATGTCACGCCCTCTCACATGCGATCTGGTTGTATTGTAAACAATGGCGTCGTCAACATTGCTTAGCAATTTGAGCCCGAATGAGACCCAGAGAATATTAGTGAAGAGGATCGTGGAAGAACCTGTGTAAGCACGGCTCTTACAGGACGTTTCAGAATGTTATGTGTTTTTGTTTGTTGTTGTATTATACTTTTAGATACACTGTGATTTGTAAATGCTACTGCTTATGTTAGCTTTTAATATAACTGTTATGGTTTTATCCTGGTTAAAGCTTTAATACAGCACAATACATGATTGGGTTGTAGCAGTTTTGTAAAGTAATTGTTTATTTTGTAACAGTAAGAACTGTTTGCCAGCAAGTATTGCTCGCTACCACAGCAACTGTGTGTGCGTCCATGTTTAACGCTTCTCATAGCTATAAGGAAAATATCTGTCTGTCTGTACACATGAAGTGTATAATATGAGGGCACAATCGCAGGTCCCCCTTGGCATAAATCATGAACCCGGGGCACCAGGTTTATGATGTCACCAACCCAGAAAGCAGCTTGTTGTAGTCCTTACAAGCCATTTTTGTAGGCAATAAACTGCCATACATTTAAAAGACAATATCTCTGCTTGCATTGAACTTTCAGCCTTGTAACTTTGCAGATATTGTTTATGCTCAAACAGCAACATTACACACTAACTAAAGGTAAAAGTGAAATCACAATCAACCACCCTTTTAACTTTGTAATTCAAAACAGTACTTCATCCTTTATCACATATGTTATGACAGAAGGGAGGCACACAGACTTTGAAAACCCTTGAATTAATGCAAACAGCTTGTGTATTTACAAATTATGTGATAGACACTAGTCATTCAGTTTCTGTGTTTGTTTGTGTGTTCGGTATGCCAGAGTGTCTGTCTCAGAGGCTTAAAGAAGGAAGTCACACCTCAGAGGACATAAGCAAGCACCTCTTCAGTGTTCACAAATACCTGGCTGAGAAGATCAGTGACATAAACCATGCAAAGACTGTCAGTGGTGAGTATTTGCATAACCAATCCGAAAGTTACACCGCTCAATTTAAATGGACAGTTAAACATTACAGATATAGTCAACAAATCAGAATTTAGCATCGAGACCTGCCGTATAAATGCAGCCCAAAGAATGGGCTATAAAGTTTACAATCTCTGTTTGTATCTTATTTCAGCATTTCAGTGAAGCTTACTTCTTTCTTTTCACAGGATTAATCAGCGAGTCTGGATGAAAGCCAGAAAACACACATTCATATTTCTTTATTTTTAAATAAACCTTTTATGTTTCATGTTTATTTTATTTAGGAAGCAAGAGGTCAATCATTTTTATGGTTTGATTTCATGTGCGTGGTCGATGAATTTCCTTTAGAAAAACACAACCTGAGGCAAAAAGGTGGTATATGCAAGTCTTTGCGATATTAACTGGTTATGATTTTAGGTTAATTTCTAGTGTTGTTTTATCAACACTTTATCAAAATATGTTCTTGAGGGTGTTTATTTCAACAATAAGGACAAAATCACTGCATAATTGTGATGTTATAATTAACATGACCAGCAGGTTTTAATGGCTGCCTGTGCACCTGACTGCAATGGTAACTATTTAAAGTGTGCAGATCAAAACCAATACAAATCTGTAATGGAAAACAATACAAACCACAAAATTTTAATGGAATATGTCCCAAAACACACTACGTAATGGAAACCATTTGGTAATGGTTTTATTAGTTAAAAGTTGATGGATTGTAATGGTTTTTGTAGTGGAAACCATTACAATTTCTGTTATGGTTTCTATTGTTTTTTTTTTTTTTAATGGAACCATCAGAACCAATACAAAACTGCAATGGAAACAATTATGTGCAAATCAAGACCAATACAAATTTGTTATGAAAACCTATACAAACCAATAAATCCTATTGGAATATTCCCAAAACACACTAATGGAAACCATTTAGTAATGGTTTTAATGGTTAATGGCTGATGGTTGTAATGGTTTTGTAATGGAAACCATTAGGATTTATGTTATGGTTTCTACTGTTTTATTTACCAGGGTAGGTTAAACTGGTGTCTGACAAAGACTCAGACAAACATACATATATTTTTACCTTACTTGTTGGTCTTATTCTCTCGTAAGGTGCATCGACACAGTATAGATGTTCTCCAGAACTCTTCCACTCTTACGGGTTCATCCCCGGGCAAAACCTGCAGTGGTTTTATTTACCGTAAAGGGAATTTGCAGTATTATACTGGTTAATATCCGGTAATGGTTGTTCTCAATGGTTGTTGGTCAGCATTAATGGAATGTGCAGAACTCCATAATAATGAAACAACTTTACTTGGAATTGCATCAAAAATAACAGCATAATCTTTTGGTTTCAAAAGGATTTTTTTTTTTTTTTTTTTTTTTAAAGGAATTGTGAGTATGACAAAAGCAAACCATGTCCATTAAGCAACTGACTAATGGTAAATATTCCATTAGCATAATATGACTGATTAAAGATAGATTTTATTTTTATTTTTATTTTTTTTTTAATTCTATTATTCCACAGAAAATACAGATGTGGTGTGAAATTGTGCTTCTATATTAACTGCCAAGCCAGCAGAGCCTGTTAATGAAAACTCACCAATTTAACTGGGATTTTATCAATAGAAAAAGAAAATTAATACCACCTGAAGAATGACATAAAAAATTAGGGAATATATGCTACATAGTATCTTTATTTTTAATGTACTCAATTATCCATTTTATCTAACTGAGGTCTGTAACATTTAATACTTCAAGGCCCCCATATTCTTTACTATTATTTAAAATATCCTTTCATAAGATATTTTATTTTATTTTATTTATTTATTTATTTATTTTTTTTCAAATGAAATCATAGAGAATCTTATCCAAATCCTTAACAACATTCTTCGGAACTTCAACTGACATTGAAATCAAGAGACCTTCAACAGACCTTGAAATCCCTTCTGCCTTTTACAGTAAAATACGTCCAAATAAGGACAAATCTCTCATTAACCACATATTATATCTGTTTTTAATCTTCTTAACAATAGTAGGCGTTAAATTTATTGCATTTCTTTGCTTCAAATCTTTACATATTACTATACCAAGGTAAATGACAGTGTCTTTAATTGGAACCCCATTAACTCCTTACAAAGGACAGTCTTTAAGAGAGAATAAAACGGATTTACTCTTATTCATTTTTAATCTAGAGACCTCGGAAAATTCATACATGTAATATCGCTCTCCACTTTTTTGTGGTGTCATTTGCTAACTGATGCCTCAGTGCAGCATGCAGTTGATATCCTAGAGTTCGAAGTCACCACGTTCAGTTTAATTTGGGGCGGAGCTCGTTGTTTTTAGCGAAATCACCGGTCTCTATAGTGAAACCGAAAGCAACTGTAACAGTTGACTGAAAGCGATTTTAGAAGATTCAACATCAAAAATGTCTTCGCAGGTTCCGGTAAGTTTATTAAAACGTTTCAAAACGGTAATATCAATACGGCACATGTCCTTCTAAACAGACCTCAGACGAATCTGAGTTTGATGAAACACGAGCTGATTGTTACTTCCGTGCTCCTTCACAGAAGCTAACGCTTCATACGACGCTTAAACTAGTAATTTTTTTTCTTTTTTTTTTTTTTTTTTTTCACAGTATAGTTTATTATGCTAGTTTATGTAATTGTTACCGATATAAAGTTGGTTCGACGTTAGACGTTGGATGTTAGACAGATATTCAGCCGCGAAAAACTTAAATACATTCTTAGTGAATGAGTACAATTGCATACACAATGTCTGATCTGAAAAGCATTAGAAGGTAGAACTGAACACACATCGCAGTTTATTTGTTTTAATCCTCATTGATATGTTGCAACGCATAAATGCTTTAGCAGCGGCGAGTTTGCGTTTAGGTCAGCTAGGGACCATCTACAAAGTACATGTGAAAGAATAAAACGATTAATGGTTTCCCATCGGAATGTTTTTTTTTTTTTTTTTAGTTAACAAAACAAGAGCAATTTGTGCACCAATGTGATAAAGATATAAAGACAAACACTTATAACGCTCACTTGCATTTAAATAAGAAATTGTTATTCCATTATCATTCCATAATCCAGTGGTTATGCAGTAGGATTATTCCAGGTCCTTGTGAGAACATTTTAATGTTCATTGTATTCACAGAACTATGACACCAAAAAGTTATTTAAATAAACCAATAAATAAATTAATTTAAAATAAACACACTTCTGTATCACCTTCATGGTGTGTGTCTTGTTTCTGTTTTTATAAGAACATTTTTATATTTGTTTTAGTCACAGAACTATAACAGAACACATGCCATAGAAATTCAACAATTCAGTCAAAGCTGGCAAAAGTGTTGTTTTGCCGTTGCATTGACTTGAATTTGAAAATCAATCTAAAAAAAAAATAATAATAAAAAAATTATATATATATATATATATATATATATATTTATGACACTGTTTTATATCACAACTTTAAAGGGTGTGTCCTGTTACAGATTATCAAACATTTTGGTGTTGGTTTTAGCCACAGAACTATAATAGAACAACCCAGCTAGGAATGTTATTGTTGTAAGAATACTCTTATTAAAATTATGTTCTGGTAATGTTTTCAGTGGCAAGTTTTATTTTAGTTCCCAGAATAATCTCTTAGGGGCCGTTCACATATCGCGTCTTTTGCGCACTCAAGTTTGTTATTTCAAATGTAGACGCGCGACAGCCGCGCTCATAACGGAAGAGACGCGGTCGCGACGCGCTCGTTTTGTTTCAGGCGTGTCCGCGCCGCATCGAGTTGAAAACATCTCAACTTTTCAGAATGCCGCAAGCGCACCGCGGGTCATGTGACAAGATTCAACAAATTAGCTTCATCCTTTCCCGTAACAAAATTTAAAGCTCAGCCAAGATGGAGAAACAGCTGATCATAGCTGTACATTTTTAAATAAATTTAGCAGCAGAGCTACAGCAAGTGATTTTTAGTGCTGGAAATCCGTTTGTCCTTTGATGAAACTTTGTTTTTAGGCGCGATATTTGAACGCCCCCCTAAAAGGTAGAATAACATTTACTAAAAACATTCTACAAATGTTTATTAATAACAACATTATCCTCTAACATTCTTATAGATTTAAGTGGGAAGCTTCACATTGGATATTGGATGTGGACTCAAATGTTGCTCAGAAGTCAAATTTAGGTCGAAAGTAAACACCTAATCTTTATTTACACAAGGTCTTATTGAGTTTAACACAGGTTTAAATGTCGATGTCCATTTAAAAGTAATAGTTTGGTTTGATGTTACCATTATGGTGAGAAGTGTTTGGTTTAGTTGGGCAAATTGACTCCTGACATTTCAATATTTTTTCTCCAGCTGCTGTGGTTGTGTTTGTTATGGCAAAAACAGCATGAGAAAATATGGTCATCTATAATAATAGTGACATAGTGATCTGATTTCATCTGGACTAAGTATCTCAACAATGGTGACTTGCTGCAATGTATTATGGCTGCGTCATACAAAACTCATCTAGGGCTCCCAGAATGCTTTGTGGCATGAAGCATGTCACCATTGTGGAGATTCATACACTGATTCTTGATGTTTGTTTATTAGAATGTTATAGGATAATGTTCTAACTGGATAATGTTATCAATAAACATTTGTGTAATGTTTTTACAGAATGTTATGGGAACTAAAATAAAACTTGCTGCTGAAAACATTTCCAGAATATGAAACATTTCTAGCTGGGACATACTGTTAAAAATAAAAGCAATACATAATTTAGTTAAAAATAAATGCAATTTTCTATCTCAGGTTTAAAGGCTGTGTCTTGTGTCTTGTGTCTTGATTTAATAAAGAACATTTTGCAGTAGTTTTCATTGTCAAAAGTGATGCAGAAGTCACACTACTGACATTTAAACATCACTTGTGAAACCTTCCAAAGAGTGTCCTGTATTACTGCCCCCTAGAGGAACATGCTGCTGTTTTGACTGAGTTTGACATTCAAACTTTTAAATGAATTTAAAATCAATTCAGTCTTCTATCTTAACTTCAAAGGGTGTGTTTTGTTACTGGTTTCTAAAAGAACATTTTGGAGGTGGTTTTAGTCACAACTATAGTAGAACACATACTATTGAAAATGAAACCAATGCATGAAGTAGTTTAAAATAAATACAGTCTTCTATCTCAGCTTCAAAGGCTGTGTCTTGTTAGAAATTTTATAAAGAACATTTTGCAGTAGTTTTCATTGTCAAAAGTGATGCAGAACGATACTGACATTAAAAAATCGCTTGTGAAACAAAAGAGTGTCCTGTATTACTGCCCCCTAGAGGAACATACTGCTGTTTTGACTTTTGAGTTTGACATTCAAACTTATAAATTAATTTAAAATCAACACAGTCTTCTATTTCAACTTTAAAAGGTGTGTCTTGTTTCTGATTCTCAAATGCACATTTCAGTTAAGGTTTTACTGTCATATGTCATTCAGGACACATGCTATTAAATTAAAATTTAAATCTGTCAATAAATTAATTTAATTGCATGCAGTTTTCCATCACAACTTTAAAACCTGTAACTTGTTACTGGTTTCTAGAAGAATATTTTAATGTTGGTTTCAGTCACAGAATTATAAGAGAACACATGCAACTCAAACTGAATTTCCAATTCAATACATCAATTAGAAAAAAAAAAAAAAAAATCAAGGGTCTGTTTTGTTTTTTTAATAACACATTTTTTTCTGCTTGTTTTGTTTTTTGTTTTTTGTTTTTTTGAGAAAAAAAACAGTCCATATATAGTATATTATTTTATTGATATATAATACATAAATTATCATATGAGTATGGAACAATACAAATTACGATGTAGCAAAATACAATGTAGCTCTAGATATAAATAAACATACATACATAAATATTTCATTATGCATTACCACCGCCTAAATAGTACAGTCTAGCACACTTAAGAAAGGCAGTATATTATTCTAGGTGTTTTTTTGTTTTGTTTTTTTTAAAGATACTGTACATTTGAGTAAAATATTGAGGACGGTCCCATATGCCATTTCAGTGATATGTAATATAGAAAATTTATTCAAAACAGGAAATGATACTGCTCAATGAACACTGATATTAAAAAATAAATAAATAAATAAAATAATAATAAAAAACATTACAGAAGGTATTTAAACAGCAAAAATCATGTTTAATAATTACAATTTTGGATGACTGCAGCTGACAACCATGAAAAAATGCGAAGTATTGAAATTTTTTTTAAATTAATTAATTAATTAATTAATTAATTAATGTATTTATTTGTTTATTTAAATTGTTTATTTTGGAGGGTAACATTTAAATTTTTTGATTCTAAGTAACAGTTGGTAAACAATAAATAAATATAAACATTTGCTAGCTGTCATAGAGTACAAAGGGTCAATTTGACTCCACTACTGGGACTTAATCTGACTTACAGTTCTATGAAGAGACACAGTTGTGGTCAAAAGTTTACATAACCCCTGCAGAATCTGCTAAATGTTTTTTTTTTGTTGTTTGTTTGTTTGTTTTTTTTTAACTGTTCTAAAGTCCTAAAGTAAGACATTTTGCATCAAAGATGTTTACATATAGTCCACAAGACAAACTAATAGATGAAATACGTCAGAAGCTTCAGAAAAAAAACCTATATGTTTCCCAGAAGACAAAATTACTACAATTTACCCAAAGACTTTGTGAGACCTGGAGATGTTTTCTGAAAAATAGTGGACAGTTTAACTGCTCAAGACAAATAAAGGGAAAAAAAGGAATTTACAGGATTTTTTAATGTTTAATTCAATAGCATGTGTCCTGAATGACATATGACAGTAAAACCTGAACTGAAATGTTAATTTGGGAATCAGAAACAAGACACACTTTTTGAAGTTGAAATAGAAGACTGTATTGATTTTAAATTAATTTATAAGATTGAATGTCAAACTCAAAAGTCAAAACAGCAGTATGTTCCTCTAGGGGGCAGTAATACAGGACACTCTTTGGAAGGTTTCACAAGTGATTTTTAGATGTCAATATCGTGACTTCTGCATCACTTTTGACAATGAAAACTACTGCAAAATGTTCTTTATGAAATCTGTGACAAGACACAGCCTTTGAAGCTGAGATAGAAGATTGTATTTATTTCAAACTAAATTATGTATTGCTTTCATTTTCAATAGTATGTGTTGTATTATAATTATATGACTAAAACCACCATCAAAATGTTCTTATAGGAATCAGAAACAAGACACATTCTTTGAAGTTAAGATAGAAGAGTGTATGTACTTTACATTGATTGACCTACTCGTTGATATTTCAATATCATGTGCTGTGGTATAGTTTTGTGAATAAAACCAACATTGAAATGTTCGTCTATGAACCAGTAACAAGACACAGCCTTTGAAATTGAGATGTAATACTGTATGTTTCAAAAGTGAATGTGTTAACAGATTCAAATTTAATTCAATAGCGTACATCCTGATTTACATTTGATAGTGAAAGATGGCTGTAAATATTGTTCTTTGAACAAGTAACAAGACACACCACCTGGAGTTTACATATCAAACTGTGTGCATTCTAAAATTAATCAATTTAAGCTTCTGAATGTCAAATTTGGTCAAAACAAGTTCAGTATCTTCCTCTAGGGGGCGGTAAACTGCACAATCTTTGTCATGCTTTACAAGGTTTTTCTCAGTGGTTTCATTTCAATAACTTTTGTTGTGCTATAGTTCTGTGAATAAAACATATATCTAAATGTTCTTTTATGAACCAGTAATAAGACACACCCCTTAAATTTGAGATTTATGTTTTATACATTTCACAAGTGAAGCATTTAGATGAAATAATTGTACTTTTTGTTCTTCGTTTTGCACTTTGCAGACGGTCCCTATCCTGCACTATTACATTATAAGCTCTATCAGTTACAATACCTTAAGACAGATTAAAACAAATAAAACATATTGTGTGTTCTCTTCTACATTTGGTTAGAACACAACAGTTCAACAGTTAGAACACAGTATGTTTCTTGTCATTGTGCTCAATCGTTAAAGAGCTATTGAAGATTTCCAAGGCTGAATCTCTGACAAATGTCAAATGTCAAATATCAAACATCGAACCAACTTTATATCGGTGTAATTGTTGGTCTTATTTGATACAGTGTGTGGATATGTGAATATTTTCCATCAAATAAATATTTGGGTAAATAAACACCTACCGTAGTAAACAGTAAACTTACATTAGTTGAACAGTAATGCGAATGTACAACTAATGTAATGTCGAAATTAGGTAATCTATTTTAGAAGATATTAAGAAACTGTGAAGCCTTGGCCAGTCCCAACAATCACACTTTTGTCCGTGACGTGATTTGTGTACATGACATTTGGACAAAGTGTTCAAATTGAACTTTTGAAACAACATTGTGTTGTAAAGAAAGTAACATTTTTACAAAGCTTTATTTTCACATTTTGATTTTTTATAATTTTAAATGTAAAATAATAATAATAATAATAATAATAAAATTAAAAGAAAAGGAAAGAAAAATTGTATAAATGATAGATCTATCTTCTATATTCTATCTTCACTATCTGCTGTACATGTGAACTTATTTGATGAATCACTCACAGGGTAGCTTTCTCTGAAATGTGGACATTAGGGAATCACTTTGTAAAGGGAAATAAATTTCCAATCAATAGGAAATTAAACACATTTAAAGCAAATAGGATTGTTAGACATAAAGTGCCTATGGAAAATCATCATACCTCTTTATTTGTCATACAGCCTGAAATCAAACCCCATTCCAAATATCTTTTCCACCTTTATTTACAATTTTGGTCTAACAACATTGCAAATTATTATTATTATTATTATTATTATTATTAATAATAATAATAATAATAATAATAATAATAATAAATAAATGTCTATTCAGAAGTTCCTGTAAACAAGACAATTTATTAATTAAGGTATTTCTAATTAAATTATAAAAAGCACTTGCAAACATTTCATCTCTGCACTTTTGATTGTGTGAATCAGTGCCTTTAACAAACACTGAAGCTTTGCATTTATCAAACTGGGACAGACTTGCACAGCTGCTTCCTTTCCTGTGCACACTTCCTATCAAGTGTGGGTATTGGGACCAGCCCTTGGTAAGCAGTATCATTTAATGTCATCATGCAACAAAAGTAGCAACAGATCTTTTCTTCTGTGTTGTGACATACATCAGTGTACAGTACAGTGTAATGGATCACAAAAGAAAAAAAATGCAGGGCAAGGACTTGGTTCTGAGCTATGGTTGTTGCAGGTGATCGTGAGCCTGTAATTTCACTGGAAGGTTCAGTTATGTAATTTTGAGTAAACATTATGAGATAAAACAATTAAAAAGACTGCAGTGATTTGTGGTGGTATTATGTAAAGTTTGCAAGTTTTGACTAGGGACGTAACGATATGAAATTTTTTGATCACGATTATAGTGACCTAAATGATCGCGGTTATCAGTATTATCATGGTATTGTTAAAATGTGCTGGAAATTTTCAAAAGGTACTGACACATTAAAGATTTCACCAACTTTTGTATTAAAATTAGTGGTGGGCATAGATTAATTTTTTTAATCTAGATTAATCTCACTGTAATCTTGGAATTAATCTAGATTAATCTAGATTAAAATGGCTCATTTGAATTCTGCCAAAGGCATTCAGAATATGTGTGCTACCCAAATAATGACTAAAAATAAGTCTTTGAGAACAGGTTTCTCAAGCCAGGTGGCGCATTAGACCAGGGGCTCATCTCCTGTTTCCAAATCAGAATAAGTTCACTACTAGTAGCAATCATCAAGAAGCAAACATAATGTGGTGGTAATTCGTGGTGTCGTGGTAATTAATAGGCTAAGTAATTAAATTAAATTATGTCATTTAAAATTACATAACGTAGCCTACCTATAAAGCGAAGGAGCACGTCACGTTTGATGTGGTAATTTCACAGCAGGCATACACACAGGTTCGAAGACTCGTTCTCGCCCCCTACAGTGCAATTCGGCTAGGTATTAGAGGCTGACATTTTTTTGGGATTCCCGCGGGATGGGAAACAAAATCACTAGGTGTGAGGAGGTCGGCGCCTCCTCAAGTCGGACAAAATTTCTAACCGGCATGCACTGCTTCAAGTCAGAATTTGATCGAGCTGCGCAGCGCTGAGTTAAGTCGAACACACCTACTAATAATCACGGGATTGGGACGGGACAGGAAAAAATGTCAGTGGGAGTGGGCGGGACCGGGAATCGTAACGCTATGAAACCCAACTTCATACACAAATATACCTTTTATATAAATAAACTATATATTGTAATTTTACACTTAATTCTAGTTGACCTGTCTCTTTATGCTCTCCTTCTGTATGCTTTGGTGTGGCTGGTTAAGCAAGTGAGTTCATGACGGACAGATCGTTAACGACTGGTCTATGTGGTAATACAGCAGGACATCCAAATGCTCACCTATCATTCATCGACCATATGGCTTTTCATCTGAAAGATGTATGTAGTAGCAACTTTACATGGCCGCTCAATCTAATGTTAACCTAGAAAAATGTGCGCTATTGAAGTGTCAGTGCGAGTGTGGAAGCTGAATAGTAGCGCGGTACTGCATGACAGGCGCCGGTGCGGTCACTTGCTCTTAATTTTTAATTTTTGCTCTTTAACTTTAATTTTTCTCGTCATTTTTGGTCATACAGATAAGAGTAATAGGCATCTTTCGAATCTCTAAAGACTCAACGTTTTTTTTGTGTGTGCACTCAGAAAAACAAGGAAACGTTGCGCTTTTGTAAACTATAATTAAAGCAGAAAGGACGCGCTTTCTGCCTTCTGTCTCTGTGAACTTGAGCGCGTCTCTACTAGGTATACATCCGCGCTAAAATATCAAGGTGAAAGTCATCATAGCTTGCGTAGTATAGACCCAGCTCCTAACCCAACTTTGAGAATAGATTAACGGCGATATTTTTTTTATCGCTCGATAAGAGTCTCACGTTAACGCAGCACGTTAACGCCGATAACGGCCCACCACTAATTAAAATTCAACAAAAATTAAATAAAATTACTTTTTTGTTTGCATAAACACTAAAACAGTAACTTTACCTATGATGTCTGGATTTTAAATGACAACAGTTTATCTCATACGAAATGTTCAAATAAAACTTTGAAAAGGTTTCATAAAATGGTAAACTTCACATTTTAGCTTTTAATAAAGAAAAGGGTTAAGTCAAAATGATATTTTGCTATACAAAACTGGTAAAGTCTATCAACACAAAATCTATAATATTGTGTCAGCACAGTCTGAAGATGATCTGACTCAATTTTGGTGAAAATTGGACCAATGATCGAGGAGGAGTTTGAAAAAGTAAGTTTTCAACATAAATCAAAATGGCAGACAGGAAGTTCATCCAATTATGGCATAATTGGTATTGATGTTCTCAGCATGATCCAAGGAATATTTCAATACCAGTTTTCATTAGTCCTTTAAATTTGCCTTTGGCCTCCTGATAGCTTTTTTTTAATCAATGTCCTCCTGGCTTTGTCATCCACTTTGGACAGATGGCCTGATCTAGGCAATGTGCTGGTGGTGCCATACGCTTTCCACTTCTTAATGATGCTCTGAACAGTACTCTAGGGGATAGCTAAAGCCTTTGAAATGTTTTTGTAGACTTCTAAACTTTTGACTCCTTAAAATTTTATCCCTTTGAAATTGTACCTTTTGAAAGCACTTTCCCCACTATGGTGAATTCTTTGCTGTACCATGCACTACTAACAGTGGAAAACAAAACAAAACAAAACAAAAAAAAAAAAAACATTCTGAAGTAATCAACACCACTACTACTGATGTCAGGTGAGGCAGTGAGCCTGGTTTTTAATCTGAAAGTTGATTGCTTGCACCTGAGCAAGTTTATAATGGTTTACTCTAAGGGCCTGATCACTTTACCAAACCAGGCATTACACTGATTAATTTTTAATAATCCTCCAGAATTTTTAAAATGATATTTTTACTTTAATGATGAGGATTATAATGTGTACATGCAGCTCAAAAAAGTTAGACTTAATTTATTTTATTTTCCAGGGTGTAATGTGACAAAAGTTAAATGTTTTCACAGGGTATGATGATTTTCTATAGGCACTGTATCTGTTTTTTTGCAAATAAATTCTTTTTGTTTTCTTACACCATGTCTACGTACTGGACGCAACAGTTGTCATATCATGCCGCGCCACTACTCTGTCTACACTGGACACGACAAAGTGACAGTTGCAAATCATTTGAACTTTGTGTCAATACATCATATATAGAACAAAGTAGCAGTTCACTGTCGGGGATTTGTTGTGTCATGCTGCATCCAGTATAGACAGCATCACTGATTATAATGAGTTCTATAATATTTTGTCGCACCGTGCCACTTGTGTCCAGTGTAGAAATAGTGTTATACAAAATATGAACTAGGGTAGAGTGATATAGTGCTTAATTGTATAGATAGACACTGTTAACCAGCAGAAATTTGTCAGGTGGTAGAGATTTTGGATTATCGTATCCATCGTGGTTACACTCCTGCGATGATTCCATGCTGTCCCGTTTAAGCACTGCAGTTTAAAAACAAGTCATCTTAAACCATTGAATTGCAATAAGCAGTTGGTACATGTGTGTGCTGTCTGAGAAATGGTTTAAGTGCACACACCTGAAACATCTCTCTCAGCTCTTTTTGGTGCCTTACTGGGTTTTAATTGTCAAGTGCACACTTGTGTATCAAAATGCTTTGTAAACAGAGTCGTTTATGTCTTAAGTGAATGTAAACAGTAGAGAGAGAAAACACATATGCATCAGTATATCAGATCTATTCTTTCGATCTTAAAGGTATAGTTAACCCAAAAATGAAAATTCTATCAATAATTACTCACCTTCATGTCATTCCAAACCCATAAACCAATGAACCCTCATCTTCAGAACACAGTGTTTCTGATGAAATTGGAGTATCCCTGTTCTGATACTCCATAGACAATAGGGAAACTACCAAGTTCACGGTCCAGAAATGTAGTAAGGACTTTGTTAAAATAGTCCATGTGACATCTGTGGTTCAACCATAATTTTACGAAGCTGCAAAAATATGTTTTGTGTGCAAAGAAAACAAAAATAATGTTTTTATTCAACAGTTCTTCTTCCCTGTGTCATCATTTTGCTTGTAAGGTGCTGAGCATGCCTGTTTTACGTCAGCAGCACCACATGTATGCATCGTGGTACTCTCGATAATGGTGGTGGACTATCCTGGAAGAAAAGAAATCGTTGAATAAAGTCATTGTTTTTGTTTTCTTTGCACACAAAAAGTACTCTTGTAGCTTTAGAAAATTACGGTTGAGCCTCTGATGCCCTTACTATGTTTCTGGCCCTTGATCATGGTAGTACCCTTGCTGTCTATGGAGGGTCAGAAAGCGCTCGGATTTCATTAATAATATCTTAATTTGTGTTTGGAATGAAAAGGAAAGTAATTAATGACAGAATTTTCATTTTTGGGTGAACTATCACTTTAAAGCTTATTAATTATTATTTAAAGCTTAGGTTAATAAACCTGGTGCTGTCTGTGTCATTAATGTTAATGAAACAACAAATGAGAGAAAATCGCTCCTCGATTGAATCACTTTAGTAAGTTTAATAGGAATAAATCTATATCTACACCATAAAAGCTATGTGGACTTTTTTTGTACATATCTAATCTGTTGGATTGTTGTTTTTTGTCCTATTAGTTTCTTTGTTCTTATTTTATCACTGTGTACTAGTCTTTGGTAAGCTATTTTTTTTTTTAAACATATTTGCAATGTTAACAGAATCTTGTTGTAACCCTCGTTACAAGCAAGCGTGTCAGAACAAATGCATCTCAATTCATAACCTTCCCAATGCCCTATAAACCAGTTAATGGGGCCTTCAGGGAAGCGGAAAAAAACACTGTTCCTCATAGATTAAGCTTTAGGAACTATTGGGGGGTGGAGGCACAATGACTAAATGTAAAAGAGTCCTGAGGTAATATAGACGAATGACAGAGTCTAGATTAGACACGATGAACAGATTATACTGTAGGCACAGAATCTGAGACATCAAGTGCCATATATATATATATATATATATATATATATATATATATATATGAAGAGTTCAGATGCAAAACCAGCTAAAAGCCATCCCGGTCAAAAATGAGATGATGATACTGAGTGAATGCTCTTGACACATAGTACACGTCCTTCAAATACTTTTACTTCAAACTTGCTAAATTCCAGCCTCAGCCCAATCAGAAGTGCCAGTACTTACACAGAAACCTATACAAAGTAGCCAGAAAGAAATGCTAATTTTAAAGAAAATCGTCAGATGGATTTA
This sequence comes from Cirrhinus mrigala, assembly GCA_036247105.1. Classification (NCBI taxonomy): domain Eukaryota; kingdom Metazoa; phylum Chordata; class Actinopteri; order Cypriniformes; family Cyprinidae; genus Cirrhinus; species Cirrhinus mrigala. Next base: position 354,187 of record JAMKFB010000312.1, read on the forward strand.
GAGGCTTTTGCATCTGAACTCTCTTCTGAACTTTTTCCGTTGAGAGTTTCAAGAGTTTCAGAGTTAAGTTTACCACACTCCGTGTCCCAGACGTTAAACTTCAACCAGCTCAGAACTCTGCATCTTCAGCCAATGCCCAAGATGCCACATCCAACAAACTTCCAGCCAATCAGCAACCTTGTAAAACTCCTTTCAGTGACAACAACAAAAGGGAATCCTCTAAACGTTTAGCCTCATTGAGAAACTCAAAGCATGGGTTAATTGATTGATGGTTGTTCAGGTCAAAGAAATTGCATATACTGCTATAAACTTGGGATGTCATATTTTCACTCTTCTAAACTCATTCTTTCCTCACTTTCTGCAACTTCAGTAATGTGTGAATGCGTGTGTTCATGTGTTAGATTAGTTTATATGTCTTAGATCAGTGGTTCTCAACTCTAGTCCTCGGGGGCCACTGCTCTGCACACTTTATATGTTTCTGATTCTAACACACTTAGTTCAATTTATGGATCTTTCTCCAAACGAACTGATGATCTGAATCAGGTGTGTTAAATGAGGGAGACATACAAAATGTCAAGAGCAGTGGGCCCCGTGGACTGAAGTTGAGAACCACTATCTTAGATTTATCCAGTAAAGTCTTATTTATTTTGAAAAGAGAAGTATCTTTTGGTTTGTGCTTACAAGTTAATGTCTTAAACTGCCGATCTTGTTACTGTGCTAATAAATAGTAGTTTCACTATATTTTGGTTATTAATATCTATTGCAGAGTTGATATTATATGGCTCATCTCAATGAACCTCTGGCTCATTCAGTGATCAGCCACAGAACAGTAATTCTGTTCAAATTCCTTGTAAAATCTTGATTAATTCCCTTTGAGCTAAATTGACCTGTTTCTCTTACAATTAAATGGCTGAACTGTGAAGGCAATGGAATGGACAAGAGGTCGGTTATTAGGGACAGCAGTAATATTTGATGGTATTATGTCAAGTTTGTGAGTTTTGACTGGGTGATAAATTACTAGCATCAGTATGTTCCAAATATTTGGACATACAGATAGTCTGTATGGCTGTACTTTAAATGTTGTATTTACTGATAAAGGGGGAAAAATTGTTTCATGTTTTAAGATTTACTGAAGTGTATCAGATTTTAGTATGTTCTCTGTTTCCATATACAGACCTGAAATCTGATGTTTCACATCAAGGAGGATGAAAGGGTGAACTCTGCCTGTGAAATGAGTATGTTTGAGAAGAGAGAGGAGGAGGCTCCTGTTGACACTCATAGAGCAGCATCTCCAGGATTCAGTTGTGTGTCTATGAAGAGTAACAACTCCATGATTCTATCCCCTCACCTCAGTGATGTTGACGCTCAGAGAGCAGCATCTCCAGGATTCAGCTGTGTGTCTATGAAGAGTAACGACTCCATGCCTGCAATTGTCTTTGATTTCAGTAATGGTCCTGCTGTGTCCTCTGACTCTGAGTGAGTATTATTCACTATCATGACAGTACATGAGAAATTATTTTTTTAAAATGAAAAAAATATTGAGGTATGTAAAATTGTTTAATCCACACACTAACACTGTATCCTGACCAGACACAATGCTGCAATACTCTATAAATGATATCTGTTCCATGTTAATCTGATTTTTTGTCCTTACCAGCCACGACAGCGATATGCGACAAATGACAGATGTTTCTACTTTAGAATTTTTTTTTTTTATGTGACAGTTTTTATTTAGGTTGTAGGACATATTAAAAAAGAATATCTCACAAGCTTGCTACATTGAGATATAAATATTATGAAGTTATTATGGACTGTAACAACCTGAGTTAAAGAGAGAGTCCTGACAAATACTCAGTCACAAAGATTTTATGGTATAAGTACAATTTGTACTATTACCAGCTAAAGCAACTTAATCACAATACCATCCATGTTTTATCATCTGCCACGCTTCTGCAACTGACTTCAGCTCTTGTATTGCATGTAAGAACATTTACCTCTGTGTTTTATTTGGTAAATCTGTGGCACTGTCAGCTTGAGTGCCTGCAAGCTGGTAAACCATTCAACACTAAATGGGATCATTATATGGCTAAAGAAATACACAGTTAAGAAATTTTTGTTTTTATATTCATATAACAATAAAACTGTGCAAGCTTAAGACAAGGTGCACATACTGGATTTTTTTTTTTTTTTTTTAAGTCAATATTCCTGTATAGTTTCGATAAATCATGCTGCTGCAGGAGCTTCTTCAGTGTCACGGTATCTTATGCTAAGTCAAAGCGCATACCAGAAGAGTGTCCAATAAACAGTCTTTAGTAAATCCACAGGGAAACAAACACAGGAAATCCATGAATGATCCACAATCCAATATTAATAACCGGAAACTGAAAGAACTGAATCCTGACAGTAGTTTTTTGACGTCAGTTGAGGGGTTGTGCTGGCTCAAGCTGATAGTAAATCTGGCACTTAGCCATTTTAGGCCAGTAGAAATTATAAAATTGATGAGACAAAGCTAACAATGATTAATATTAGTTCAAAGATTTTAATTAGTCTACTTGTAGTTTTAATAGCACTAATAAATTAATATGAACTAAGGTAACTGGGATATATTTTTCCCCTCTCTCTTTTCTGAGCTGTTTGCTCTTTATTTTGATGTGTCTTTCATTTTCTGTCTCTGCATTTGTCTCATTCAGTATTCAACATACATACTGGCTCAGGCTAGTTTTCTTACAGTTAATTTGTAATTACTGAAATATTGTATCCTCTTAAAGCAATCAATTAATAAAACATCTGTTTTCTCTCTGCTGCTATATGCAATTCAAATGCTGCTCTAGTGTTGCAGTTTAATGGAGCATATAGATAATCCTTTGAGAAACAGTCCAAAGTATTTTTTCTGTTTCTTTTTCTCAGTCCCATTAGCAGGAAGAGAAAGAGAGCACCATCTCCACTGAAGAGCAACAGATTCATGTTCAGTAATGGAGCAGTTCCCTTAGACGCTGTGTAAGTATGATCATGTAGCTGATAAAGTCATCTAATGAGTGAAAAGGAAGGCATCTGTGATTTTGATCAAAATCCAGCATAAGTGATTTGGTGATGAGTATATCGTGCTTTACTGCTATCAGGGATGGATGGATATTGTTTACAGTTAAAATGTGATGTGGTCTTATTTTTTTGACCACTTCCATATGTGTGATCGGATAGCAAAATATCTTAGTACTGAGTCTAACCCCTTTTGATCTGATTTCCAAAAATGGCACTTCATACCAGTTAGAAAGGTAATTCAAGTTCAACTGTGTACTTTTTACAATATGCATTGTTTTAATAAGGGCTGTCACTAATGATTATTTTGGTAGTCAAGTGATTGGTTGATCATTCTGACGATTAATCGAGTAATCAGATCACTTTTTGTGGTAATAAAATAGACCTACACTACCGTTCAAAAGTTTGGGGTCAGTAAGACTTGTAATAGTCTTTAAAGTAGTCTCTTATGCTCATCAAGGCTGCATTTATTTGAATTAAAATATAGAAAAAAAAAAAACAGTAATATTGCAAAATGTTTTTACAATATAAAATAATGTTTTTTATTTTAACATACTTTAAAATAGAATTTATTCCTGTGATGAAAAGCTGAATTTTTATCAGCTGTTACTCCAATCTTAAGTGTCACATGATCCTTCAGAAATCATTCTAATATGCAGATTTATTATTAGAATGATCAATGTTGGATAATATCAACAGTTGTGCTGCCAAATATTTTTTGGAACCTGTAATTTTTTTTTTCAGGATTCTTTCATGAATAACAAGTTTAAAAAGTACAGTGTTTATTCAAAACATAAATATTTTATAACAATGTAAATTATTTATTATTAACTTTTAATAAACTTTTGATTATTAACTTAATTCATCCTTGGTGAATAAAAGTATTAATTTCTTAAAAAAAAAAAAAAAAAAGGAACAATAAAAATGTACTGACCCCAAACTTTTGAACGGTAGTGTAAGTGAACAATAGACTTTAAAATGACTTAAAATACATAATAGTAATGAGGCAATAATAATTGGTTCAAATAAAATTTTGAAAGCAAGTAATCTTATGGTTTTACTGTAAAAAACAGTTAAAATACATAATGTATTAAAACAATATAATCACAACTTATGCCTGCAATCATCCGCCAATAACCTGATAATTGATTTTACACTTTACCACACACCTTGTTTATTGATAGTGATATATTGAACTTTATTGTCAAACTTTTTTTAAGTCAAAATTTTTTCTTGCATAACAGTATGTTTGTTGCACACTCTTTACAAACACAATTCACAAACATAAACACAATAAATACAGTATAATTCCAAAAAATAAAAAAAAATCCCTAGCATTTTCATTTTACATGGACATTATTCAGCTCTAGGGCAGCCTGATGTACAAAGGAATGTTTTAATTTCACTCGATTAAATTTTGGGACTTTAAATTGATGATTAGATGTTAAAAGCACAAATTCATGATACAAAACATGACTAGGATTAGAAACAATATTCTTAGCCAGCCTTAAGAGGTTCTTACGATAAGAAAGTTTATATAACTTTTCAAGAGGCTGTCCTACTATCTTTGAACAGATTTTAATTTGGTTCCTCAACTTTGTCTTTAGCCTCACAGACAAACTCATGTATCAAACAGAATTGCAATACTGTAAGACAATCATAATTACAGACATAGAGAATATTGCAATAATCTGTTTTGATGCTCCAAAAGACCTAAGACAACACAGAAAATAAATTATCTGCTTTGTTTTATTACACAAATTATCAATATGATCTTTCAATAATACCTTATTGTCTACTGTTACACCTAAATACTTATACTTTTCTGCCTGTCTGATGTTTTCATTATGTATAACTACAGGCTGTAAGGTCCGCCCACTGGTCCAATGACGGCAGCCAATGGTGCGGTAGAAGGATTCTTGCGTGTTGCTGTCTTTCCTTTTGTGCATTGCAACAACATTAGAATGAATACATTTTCTTATATGTTTGACCTCTTTAATTCATCTGACTCCAAAAATGAAAAGGTTTTGAAAGATGTTTGTTATTAAATTTAGATGAATGTTTGATCATTCTATTCGACTCTTTACTTTTATATTTACTCGTTCATTAGGAATCTATGTCGCTCAGGGTGTATCACGCCGGCCGGTGTACGTGTACCCCACGATCACAAACTCTCCAGTCTGATCTTTAATCAGAGGTTATGACTAACTATTTAATAGACCGCTTCATGCTTGTCATTATTTAAATAGTGGTTCTGTTTAGTCCCTTACAGTCACCCATGTAACAACTTAGTTAAAGCTCAAACAATAATCAGAGGTTATGGCTAACACCATGAAATATGCTATTACTCCAGTAGTGTCTTATCTAGCCCCCTATAGTTCATCTAACTATATAACAACTTGAATAAAGTGAGACAATAACCAGAGGTTATGGCCAGTACTATGAAATATGCCCGAACCATGCTAATACTCCAATAGTATTTTCTCTAGCCCCCCATAGTTCATGCAACTGCATAACAACTTAATTAAAGTCAAGTAGTTAGTCAGAAATCTAGAATCTCATCTGATGTGCCCCATGCTCCATCTAATCAGAGATTTAGTATGTGCTAACCCTGGACGCAGATTTGCGGTAACATACACCTTCACTTAATCTACTTAAAGTAAAGAAAATAATTTCAGAGTATGACAGAATAAGATCAAACATAACAATTTATTAATCAGGTAATCAAGATAGTAATTCAAATCCAATTGAAAACAATATAAAACATGGATCAATCATACAAACATTCAATAATACCAAAATGAGAGAATTTGGAAATATTACCTGATAATGAGAGCTACACACAGCAATCGTGTGGGAGATCTGTCTACAGATTCCTTGAACTCTTTGTTGCGTTCCCTTAAATATCCAGACAAGTTACCAAATGGTGCAGTTTGTTTATTGCAAGGATTTTAGGATATTGCTTTTGGGGGTGGCGAATAGGAGGTGATAATTTCTCTTTGATTTCTGTGGGAATAGGCATCTCATTTACATACAGGGGGTAGTTTGTGTGAAAGACTTGGGGGTAGTCTGCTCACAATATTTTTTAGTCTTGATGGGTGTTTGTCCTATTGTTATGGGAATGAGACCATTTTACCAGACACACTGAGACCTTTTAAATGACAACGAACATGAATTGGTACATTCTTGTAAACACTGATTGAGTTAAATGATTCTTGGCAATTTCTGTAGTGTTCTAGGTTCAAAAAGAAAGGAGGGGGATTAAGGGGGAGCAATGGTGGAGGAAGTGGATATGGGGAATCCACTATCAGGTGTGATATTTCTGTCTCTCTTGGCGGGGTGTGTTCTTTGCATGAGGAAGTTAGGTTTGTGAGACCGAGTTCTGGTGTTGATTCTCGTAGGAGTTCTTTGTGTTCTTAGACTGTGGCCCTCCTTCGGTTCAGACAAATGGCATCAGCCTTACAAGGCTTTGTAAATACATCAGATGTGTACCTAAATTCATTTTACTCTGTCTTTTTTTTTTTTTTTTATGTTAATCACACCATTTCAATGTTGTCACACCACTCCACTAATTTATTCACCCCCTTTTGGTACAGTCCCGTACCGTCTACATCATTCAACACAGATATTAATGCAGTATCATCAGCGTACTTTAAGATGAATTGATTAGACCTACCCACACGACAGTCATCTGTGTACACAGTGAAAAGCATAGCAGAACTAATACAGCCTTGGGGTGCTCCAACATTTGTTTTAACTGCAGTTGACAGAGTTGTATTCAGTTTAACCATCTGAATTCTATTTGTAAGAAAAGAAACATACCACTGAATCAAACAGGGATTTACATCCAACCTAAGCAGTTTAGACACCAAAATATCAGCTCAAATTTCTATTGAATGCTGAGGAAAAATCAAAAAAAAAAAAAAATGGTTTTATATATGAGGTTTCCCATAACCTAGGGACAGTCTACGTGTCAATAGATTCCTGAAAAATTGGTTGCCAACTCATAAGCAAAATATTTTATAAGACAAGGACTACATCCATCAGGTCCCACTGCTTTCTTGTATTAGTAGACTGGAACATCTTTCTAACATCATCAAAATCAGTAACAATCCTTTCTGAGGAAGAAGGTACAACTGTGCCAAGTAGTTCATTATAGCCTAGTTGATGCAGTTATTGATCATCTCAAATCAGATATTTCATCAGATATTAGATTATTTTATATTAGACATATTTAAATATGCTTTCTTTTCTGTTTTTGTCTCTTTGTTCTTTTATCATGTCTGTTCAGTGGTGAGAGAGCTGACCAGATCAGATGTGTGTCCAGTCAGACCTGCACATCCTTCTACTCTCAGAACCACATCAATCATCATGACACAGAAGCAGCTCAGCAGCCCAGTTCTTACCTACCAGTGGAAGATGATCTTCGAAGAGTCAAAGACCAGCACAAAACCAGCATGAAGAACAAGTATGAGAGCTTATTTGAGGGAATTATATTACAAGAGAATCAAACCCTCCTGAACAGGATTTACACACAGCTGTACATCATAGAGGGAGAGAGTGAAGGAGTGAATGAAGAACATGAGGTGCTACAGATGGAGAAAAGTTACAGGACACTCCAAGACACTCCAATCAACTGCAATGACATCTTTAATCCTTTATTTGATCCAGGATATGAGGAGATGAGAAGAGAGAAGAAAGACAAAATAAAGACTGTTCTTACTAAAGGCATTGCTGGAATTGGAAAAACGGTCTCTGTGCAGAAGTTCATTCTGGACTGGGCTGAGGGAAAAGCTAATCAGGATGTAGATTTCATGTTTGTGCTTACATTTCGAGAGCTGAACTTGATTAAAGATCATCAGTACAGTCTTCACAGACTTCTGCTTGACTTTCATCCTGAACTTCAGGATCTGGACTCAAAGATTTATAATAAATGTAAAGTTGTGTTCATCTTTGATGGTCTGGATGAAAGCAGAATTTCACTGATGTTTTCAGACGGTCAGAAAGTTTCTGATGTAAATGAGATTTCATCAGTGGGTGTGTTGATGTCAAACCTCATGAAAGGAGATCTGCTTTCCTCTGCTCTCATCTGGATCACCACCAGACCAGCAGCAGCCAATCAGATCCCCTCTAACTACATCAACCGTGTGACAGAAATTCAGGGATTCAATGACCCTCAGAAGGAGGAATATTTCAGGAAGAGAATCAGTGATGAGCATCAAGCCAGTAGAATCATCTCACACATCAGAAGAGCAAGAAGCCTCCACATCATGTGTCACATACCCGTCTTCTGCTGGATCTCAGCCACTGTGCTTCAAAACATCCTGAAACAAGATCTCAGTGCAGAAATCCCTCAAACTCTGACTGAAATGTACATCTACTTCCTGCTGATTCAAACAAATATGAGGAACCAGAAGTACCAAGAGAGAGATCCAGGGAAACTCCTGCGGTCCAACAGAGAAGTGATTGTTAAACTTGCTGAACTGGCTTTCAATCAGCTCATGAAGGGCAATGTGATGTTCTATGAGGAGGACCTGAGAGAGAGCGGCATAGACGTCACTAATGCCTCAGTGTATTCTGGGATTTGCACTGAGATCTTTAGGGAGGAATCAGTGATTTATCACAGAAAGGTTTACAGCTTTGTGCATCTGAGCTTTCAGGAGTTTTTTGCAGCACTGTATGTGTTTTACTGCTATTTACAAAAGAACAGTGAGATTCTGAAAATATTCCTGACAGGAAAATCCAGAACTCAGTGTGAGAATGTTACTCTGGATGTGTTTCTGAGAGGAGCAATGAATAAAGCATTGAATAGTAAAAATGGACACCTGGATCTTTTCCTTCGATTTCTTCATGGCCTCTCACTGGAGTCCAATCAGAGACTCTTACAGGATGTACTGATACACACAGAGAACAACCCAGAGAGCATCAAGAAAATAATCCAAAACCTCAAAGGTGGTCAGAAAAACAAAATCAGTCCTGAAAGATGGATGAATCTGTCACACTGCTTGATTGAGATGAAGGATAATTCTGTTGTTAAAGAAATGCAGGCATTTTTAACGTCTGGAAAGAAAGACAAGAATCTTACACTTGCACAATGCTCAACTTTGGCAAACATGATCCTGATGTCAGAGGAGGTGATGGATGAGTTAGACCTAACAAAGTACAAAATCAAGTCATCAAAAGAGGGTCCGTTAAGACTGTTACCTGCTATAGCGAACTGCAGAAAAGCTGTGTGAGTAATGTGACGAGTCGGCTGCCTCCCCCCTAACTATCAGCTTCACCCCGTCGGTAATCGCCGCCCTTCACCAGGCTCCCGACGGGAGTGGGCGTGTGGGAGGAGGAGGGGCGCCGAAACATCCAGGTCTGGCGGCGTGTGATGAGGCACACCTGATGTGAATGAAGCCTCATCACCGCCGCTGTTAAAATGCCGAGCGCGCCTCTCCTCAGGGGACCGGTCTCTTCCCCGTGCATGCACGCTGGTGTCCTCGTGGGTCCAGGAAGGGGTGAAGAGGGTACCAGCGCCGCAGGACGAGTTGCCGGACCCCGCGGGTCCGGATGAGGACCGCACCCGTAACGGCTGACGGGCCAGGATGCCGGGCCGTGTTATCCCCCAGAAGCGCCGCGTAGGTGGAGGAGGACGATGCCGCTAGAGAAGCCGCCGCCCCTCGCACCCCGGACCTGAGCGCGGAGCGCGTGCGGCCGCCGGACTCCGCCCCTTACCTGGACCCTTCCCTTTTGGAACACTACCCCTCCTTCACGGAACCCCGTCACTTCGAGGACACCAGATCCCCCTTTTGTTTTGGACACTTTTTCCCCCTTTTTGGACACTTTGTTTTATTGTTTAATAAAAGCCTCTCCGAGGCCTGACGTCACGCCCCCTGTGTCTGTCGCTTTGCTCCGCCCCCGTGACAAGTGGTGGAGAATGCAGGCATAGGCGGAGCTTAGGCAGCGCAGTGGGAATCACCTGATGACGTCAACCCCTCTCGCTCGCAAAAGTCAAGGAAGTTTCGACCCGGAGGGACGGAGAAACGACGGTGACAGCCTCCCAGCCGCTAAAGGGGTAAGTGACTTCTTTCATTTAGTAACACTTACCCTGCGGTTGGTTGAGGCTGTCGACTAAATTCCGGTTTCTCTGTCCCCGGTCCGGTGGCGTTGCGAGAGGGAGTCGCCCGGAGAGGAATCCCCGCCCACTCCGACCTTTGGAGCCTGGTTGAGGAAGGTAGCACTCCTGCGTGGGCGGCGACTGGATGACGGGGATGTCGCTTGGGGGGGGGGATGTGACGAGTCGGCTGCCTCCCCCCTAACTATCAGCTTCACCCCGTCGGTAATCGCCGCCCTTCACCAGGCTCCCGACGGGAGTGGGCGTGTGGGAGGAGGAGGGGCGCCGAAACATCCAGGTCTGGCGGCGTGTGATGAGGCACACCTGATGTGAATGAAGCCTCATCACCGCCGCTGTTAAAATGCCGAGCGCGCCTCTCCTCAGGGGACCGGTCTCTTCCCCGTGCATGCACGCTGGTGTCCTCGTGGGTCCAGGAAGGGGTGAAGAGGGTACCAGCGCCGCAGGACGAGTTGCCGGACCCCGCGGGTCCGGATGAGGACCGCACCCGTAACGGCTGACGGGCCAGGATGCCGGGCCGTGTTATCCCCCAGAAGCGCCGCGTAGGTGGAGGAGGACGATGCCGCTAGAGAAGCCGCCGCCCCTCGCACCCCGGACCTGAGCGGGGAGCGCGTGCGGCCGCCGGACTCCGCCCCTTACCTGGACCCTTCCCTTTTGGAACACTACCCCTCCTTCACGGAACCCCGTCACTTCGAGGACACCAGATCCCCCTTTTGTTTTGGACACTTTTTCCCCCTTTTTGGACACTTTGTTTTATTGTTTAATAAAAGCCTCTCCGAGGCCTGACGTCACGCCCCCTGTGTCTGTCGCTTTGCTCCGCCCCCGTGACAGTGTGAAAATGTAATAATATTTAAGTTGAATATAATTATACTAGACAATGAAGAAAACGCTTATTAAAAAACTGAAATGACAGTATTCTGCTAAGCCTTTTTCCACAATTAAGTTGTTTTATATAGATAAAAAGAAACGGGAGTGTTGAAATATTATGCACATAATGTTCATAAAATACTACTTTTAAGACATACTAATTTTAATTACTGAGTTTTCCTGTAAAGACAGTAGAAAAGCGTCTGTTGAAACCAAACCTCATATTGAAGTCTTGCAATCTAGTGGGTACACCAGCGTGCCTTATATCCTGGCCTTCTCTTTTTTTTCAGATTTTCACACTGTAATCTCTCTGATCAGCACTGTGAAATTGTGACTTCAGCTTTACAATCATCAAACTCCCCTTTGAGAGAGCTGGACCTGAGTCACAGTGATCTTCAGGTTTCAGGAGTGAAACTGCTCTGTACTGGACTGAAGAGTCCAAACTGTCAACTCAACATACTGAGGTATTTAAGGAGGAGGTTTTAATCATGTTAGTCTGTTAGAATGTTAGTAGAATGTTCTGTTAACTTTCATACATTGACAAAAGATGCAAAGACCAAGGAACTTGATATGTAACTATGTAATATGTTACATTGATTCATTAATGTTCATAATAATGTGTGAGTTAATACAATGTATATTATACTTTTAGATTCATTTTTTTTTCATCCTACACTATTATAAGTGTTCCTTCACCTGTAGTCAGTTATTTAGATTTTTGAATGCTGTATTATCTATGCAGATATTGAATGAAAACAGAATGATATTGTGGCCATTATCAATGATCTGTCATCAGTTAATCCATATATGATGTTGTTGTCATTAACTTCATACAAGATAACTGTGAACATCACAATGGGATTTAGGCACTTTCTTCTAAAAAATTTGAGACAGTGTTTGCAGTTTCATTTTGTATTTATGCAGTCTGTATGTTAGGGGTGGGCGATATGGCCCAAAAAAAATCATATTGTCGATATCGATAATTATCATGATAAAAATGACAAATCTTTATTTCTTTCAAGTTTGAAGACAGATTTTTGCTCCAAAGTGAAAGTTGTAGAAACCAGACTAATATTATTTCCCTCACAAAAATAAATGTCTTAATAGAAAAATAAATTTCTTAGTTTCTGCATGTTCTAATGAGTGATATTGTTTTGAGTGATAATAAATAGGTTTGTGTTGCCTGATAATATTAATAATATATATTTTTTTGATAGTAGTAGTAGCTTGAATTAGAACAATTGAATTGAAAAATTGGAACAACCATATTTTGTATTAGTTTTTTTTTATTATTATTTTTTTTTTATTAACCATTGCTATTCCATAGTAGCATACATTTAAATAATGATAAACGCAGTTAAAACCACACATAGTGCACTTCAATACCATGATTCAAAAAATATACAGCTATATTGTTTTTAGGTATTTGTATGAAAAACAGCAATCTAAAAACATTTAGTAAAAGTGCACACATGCTATAGCTAAGTCACAAAGAATTATATTTAATTACTCCTTTAATACATTTAATTCATGTCTACATTAAAAATATAATTACAGTATCTAGTCAACTGTTGCTGCACTGCTGTTTGAACTTTGAGTGGAGTGGATAAACGTCCGTGTGGCGTGCTTCAAATGAGTCGCACTGTTTTGTTTTCTGCTTTTGGCACATAGACACTATTGAACATTTACTGAACTTTTTATATCGATTTATCAAGGAAAATTTATATAGCAATAATTATTGTTATCTATTAATCATCCAGTCCTATTTTATGTAATGGATTGATTCTCATTATCCTGTTTAGATTTGCAAGCTGTAATCTTACTGATCAGCACTGTGAAATCATGGCTTCAGCTCTACAGTCATCAAACTCTTCCCTGAGAGAGTTGGACCTGAGTAACAATGACCTGCATGATTCAGGAGTAAAGCAACTCTGTGCTGGACTGAAGAGTCCAAACTGTCAACTCAACATACTGAGGTATTTAAGGAGGAGGTTTTAATCATGTTAGTCTGTTAGAATGTTAGTAGAATGTTCTGTTAACTTTCATACATTGACAAAAGATGCAAAGACCAAGGAACTTGATATGTAACTAAGGCTGTCACACTCGTTTGTTTATCAATCAATCAATCAATAAACATTTATTTATAGAGCACTTAGAGAAAAACAGTTAATTAAAAGGGAACAAGATAAAATAAAAACTAAATAAACAAGAGGCCCCCTGTAACAGGGATGAAGGGAAGGGCCCTTGTACCACATTCCAATCTGTAGCCAAGACAAACTGCACAATGGGGTGAAAGGGCACATGGCATCAGTGTTATTAACTGTTTTTGCTGTTTGTGTAAATGTAAATGTAGCTATTCAAAATAGCTACATCAGTGTGATCAGCCCAATGTAAAGCTTAATGTAAATCACACAATGTATACAGATGACATGAGAGACTTCCTGTTTATCAATCAAAAATGGCTGACTTCCTTTTGGATGGAGCTAATGTCTGTGGAGTTGTCAGTGACCATACCGAATTTCGTTACATTATGTACGTGCACATTGGAGAAACTTTACCCAAACCACAGCCTGCATTTGCATGGCAAAGGCCTCAAAAGTGGGTGAATGAAGGACAAAAATGAAAAAAATAAAAATACTGAAAAATATGCCAAAAACAATATGGAATTAGCATTCTACAGCCTGCACCTACTCAGGCTTTAAATATTGCTGCAAACAGCAAATAAGGGGCTATTCACAACAGAGGCAAAGGGACTGAGGAACTGATTAGGGTAAAGGATTAGGCTGTACATGTGCTGTTATTTAGAGAAAACTTGCAGCTTTTCACTGAAAATGATTAAATTATTTATTCTGTACATATTATAAACTAACTATCTGTATCTATATATGTATGTGTATATATATAATAGAGAGAGAGAGAGAGAGAGATTGTTAAGAACAGACAGACTAGGATTTTTGCATGCATGTGCTTTTTTTCTTAAATTTAAAATAAATTTTAGTACAAAAAATTTAGTGAATAATGTTTTGTTCATGAAAACAATGAGACAAAATGATCCTAGTAAGCACACAGCTGAGACATTGCAAAAATGGTATTTGGGCTTTATGAATGCCTTCTTATGTGTAATCTTATGTGTCATGCAGCACAGTGACTTCATTAAAATCAACGAAAGGCCACCAGGAGAACAGCATTGTTGGTTATTAAATTGCACATTTCTAAAAATGGACCATATTAACATGAACCTACTGTTGTTGTAGATTATATTATGTATATTATTATAACTGTTTGGTGACAGCAGAAGGTTGTGCTGCTCTGGCATCAGCTCTGAGTTCAAACCCCTCACACCTGAGAGAGCTGGACCTGAGCTGCAATCACCCAGGAGAATCAGGAGTGATACGCTCAAACATCTGGACAAACTCAAGTAAGTTGAGAAGTAACCCACTGAAGTCATTTTATGAGGTGAGATTCTAGGACAGATTTCTTTAACATAGACCCTTTTCACAGATTGTGATGTGTGGAGATAAAATAATACCATAAAGATTTGCATGTGAAGAGTAAGCGTTGTGCAAGTGTACATAAGACTGTAAGCGTAAATTAAATTTGCATGCGCAACAGAAGCTTTGTAAACGTGTAAATCACGTTTCACGCATAAGAAAAAATGATTTGCAGCATTTTACTGTTACTCGTAAGTGTAATTCATGTATTGTGAAACGGCGGCTTCATGCTTTCGCTAAAGAAATCCGATCTGCATTCTTCTGGCTTCCGTTTCTCCGCTCTTACACTTTTGGCACGTTGTTTTGGCAAAAATGCAGTCAAAAGCACTGCAAGCCTGTGAACAGTGATTTGCACACGGAAACAACAGTATAAAGAACTGCAAAATGGATTGACTGCGTGTATGTGTAAAAAACAAACTGTTGCAAATGTCTAAATGACTTGTTGTGTATGTAGGGCACAAAGTTGGCGAAATAACCCAATATGTGCAGCTCCGTCTTTCTTTTATCTGCGCTTACATTTTTGGCACGATTCTCTCACTCACTGAGTTTTGCAAGCGTGAGGGGGAGGCAGTCCACCACCTTTTTGTGGCCAATCAAATGAGACTCTCGCAGACTCCATTTACTCTTATCTGATTGGTTCATTAAACACATCACACGCCAAAACATTTGTCTTCATTTAGTTCTCGCTGCCGCTCCCTTCCGGTGGAATGGTACTTTTAATATAGACATACATTAAAAATAAAATAAAATAAAATAAATAAAAACCCAATACTTTATAAGTTGTGTACCAGGCTATGTGTTCATACTTAATTTCAAGCTGTGTCCTTTTCCTCCTCAACAGGCAATATATGATAGTTTATTGTAATATTGTAATTTTGATGATACTTAACACTAAAACTGCCACGGGGTATATTTTACCAATGGCTGTTATTCAAATGTAGCCTACATGACAGACTTGGAATAAAACATTCAAGTCTCCCAGTCATTGACTTTTACTAAAATTGTGTAATTTACAATCCCCTAAAAAATGGTTTAGATAATATATATTATATATATATATATATATATATATATATATATATATATATATATATATATATATATAATGCCTATATTGTCGCGCTGTCATTATCTTGCTACCAGAGGTGTCAAATCCAGGTTCCATGAGTAAAAGTCCTCCCCAGTATTTTGTTCTAATCAACTGGATTTGCTAATTAGCACAGTTTTTTAGCCAGGAGGTCAGAGATGGGACCAAGTCACTCCTTTCGAGTCACAAGCAAGTCTCGAGTCAAATCCCAAGTCCTCAAAGAGTTCAAGTTAATGAGATAATTAAGTGACTAATTAAGTGATGATTGTGCATTAGTGATGAACACCTGCTGTCAACAAGCAGCATCACTGAAGAAAAGACAAACACAAGAACTACAACTGACATCAGACACAGCCTTGGATCAAAAATCAACTGAAAGAACAAATCAAAACAAAAAAAAAAACACAACATTAAATCTCTCAAGATCTGATTAAACAACTCCACAGACAGCATCACTAGCTTCACTCATTACTAACCAGACTGACTTTATTTTATGTCTGCAGAATCTCTTACTGAGAATTAAATGAAACAAAGAAAGAAAGAACACGATGCCACCATAATTGTGGTCAAGGTGTGCTTTAGTTTGTCTCCTGACCATTTGAGTAATTTAATGTAGTTTGCTTCTGAGCATTTGCAATATTGTTTTACGGCAAACATTTGTGCGTTACTGAATCAAAAGCATGCAGAAGCAGATTATCTTATATTCTCTACTTATAACTAATTTGGATGAATGTCATGAATTGGTATCTCTATTTGATTTATTTGACAGACATTCAGCTTTTGCACAACTGCAAAAAAAAAGAAAGCGTTTTGTTGATTGTCACCATTGTTGAGATTCATATGCTGGTTCTTGATGTCTGTGTGTGTCTAAATAGTGCAGATGTTAAAATTTGTATATGCATTACACATTTTAATTTTTTTTCACTGTAGCTGTTAGAGAAACATTGTACTTGCATTCTACAAAACCTAAACATATTCTTGGATGTGGTCAAGTTCATGATGATTGCACCACTATATTAAAACAGCTAGTGATTGTTCACTTTGCTGCTCTGATCTCACTGTTTCACAACACCACATGCATTGTTATAAAAAGAAATCTAATGCAGGAGGTCAAGGGTCAAGAGCACAACTAAAGCACGCACTGATCTCCATGATGGTGGCATCATTTTAACCACTAAAACATCAACATCTGATCCTCTGTAATTCTTAGTAACAGCAGGTGTTCATCACTAATGCACAATCATCATTAAATTAGTCACTTAAATGAAGTTCCAAAGGTAGGTTCGGGAGGAGCCTAATCATTCAGTCCTGTCAATCATCATTACGAGCCTATATAAGCAGCTCTCATTGCACCGTCCCAGCCTCAGTTCTTCTGGCATCCCTCCACCTCCCCTTCTCCTCCTCTATTTATGCTATTCTCCCTCTAGGTATTATCGCAATGGGGGGGTTGAACTCTGCACTCAAGCCGAGCCTCGGATTCGAGCCTCCATTAAGGACAGTAAGCCAAGTTTGTTTACCATTGCCCATCAGGACTGGATGGGCAGGCGAACTCGTGAATTATCTCATTAACTTGAACTCTTTGAGGACTTGGGATTTGACTCGAGACTTGCTTGTGACTCGAAAGGAATGAATTGGTCCCATCTCTGACCTCCTGGCTGAAAAACTGTGCTAATTAGCAAATCCAGGTGATTAGAACAAAATACTGGGGAGGACTTTTACTCATGGAACCTGGATTTGACACCTCTGCTTGCTACTTGTGTTTTAATTGTAACTACATTGCTAGGCAGCACCTACTCACTGAATTAGCAGTTCAGATTCATAAATAAATTCAAAATTAGTAGAAAAAGGCAATTTATGGATGCTGAAGAGGTTAGAAGGACTAAATGCCATTAGTCTGAGTCAGCATGATGGCTCGTCTGACTGTGATCTCATATTTTGATGTTTTAGCCTAACATTACTCATATTTTTTCAAACTTTGGATTAATTATTTCATTTTTGTTTTGCCATTTCAATTGTTTATTGTTCGCTACTGTGTTGCGAACAATTAAAAAAAAAAAAAATAATAAATAAAACTCCAATCTATGGTTTAATGAATAAAACATTTTTTTTATTACCCAAAGTTTATTTGGTGTTGTTCTCTTATTTAAATAATAAATTATATAAATTTAAATTAATAACTAATTAGGTGAAGCACTGCTTGAATTTATCATCGCATCATGCAGTGTGTTGAATCATTATTGCACATTATTGTCTATAGGCTATTTTAGTTATTTAAATAGCAAAAGTTATCTTATTATATTGATTAATGACATTGAATTATAATATTATACCATCCAAATATGTATTTCCTTTTAATTGTCTTTGTCAGTGCAGGCTTGTTTAGCTTATATCGACTGTTATGAAACAGCCTTGAACATAAAACAACAGGACAAAAATATAGTTGATGACTGTACATAATTTTTATGACTCTAAACACTTCTTTATGAAAACAGTGGCATAATAAAGTGAAATAAAATGTTCTTTAGGTGTATCAAAACAGTAGTAATGTGCTTGGGTAAAATTTACCCGCTGGCAGTTTTAGGTATACAGCGACCCCTGGCAGATCTAGTGTTAAAGATGGCCTAGTATCTGCACTCAAAAAAATGTTTCAGCCTAAACTTAAACTTTATGTAATTCAATTACATACAAATTTTCCATGCATTTAGATTACATAGTTTTAATTTAAACAAATCAATTAAACTTAATGTGATTCAAATGCATCAGTCTTATGTGAATGAAACAGGTAAAGTTTATGTAATAGTTCCCAGTGTTAAACAAACCCTGCTTAGTGTTCATGTGTTTCCACACTACAGAGTGTTCAAGTAGCATTGACACAGTGTTGGAGTTAAGGAGATCATTATGTCATGATGGACCAATAATGATGAACACCTGCTGTTTACAAGCAGAATCACAGAAGGAAGGAGAAACACAAGAATCAGCCACAGCCAAAGATAAAAATAACTTAAATAAATGAAGACATTAAATCTCTGATCAAACAACTCCACAAACAACATTACAGTTTGACTTGATTTCTGTCATATATCTACAAATATTATTTGAGAAAAAAAAGTTTCAATTGACCTCACCATCATGGCGATCAGGGTTTACTTTAGTTGGACTCTTGACCAAAAAATTTTTATTTTTTTTTGGCTGCTGTAATTGTGTGTATGAAATGCATCTATTATAGCGGAGAAAAAAAAAAAAGCCATGAAAAGAAGTCTGATTAGGTGTTTTTGGCTAATTATTATTGGTGGTGTGATCATTATGATCCAGTGGCTTCATACACTGATCTCATACAGTGGTTTGTCTGTCAGTTTTATAATGTTCTGTAAACTGCTGTTTTCGTGTGCAAATCACTGTTCACAGGCTTGCAGTGCTTTTGACCGCATTTTTGCGAAAACAACGTGCCAAAAGTGTAAGTGCGGAAAAATGGAAGTCAGAAGAATGCAGATCGTATTTATTTAGCGAAAGCATGAAGCTGCAGTTTCACAATACATGAATTATACTTACGAGTAACAGTAAAATGCTGCAAATCATTTTTTCTTACGTTTGAAATGCAATTTACACTTTTGCAAACCTTCTCTTGCGCATGCAAATTTAATTTACGCTTACAGTCTTATGTACACTTGCACAACGCTTACTCTTCACATGCAGATCTTTATGGCATTATTTTATCTCCATAGTGATGACACATTTCAGTGGTCACCAGCATTAAAACAAATATATAAATTTGTAACACTGTAATTTGTATTACGTTAACCACAATCGAATTGCGTTTTTTCTTGGTTAAAACTGCGATTTAAAATATGATTTAAAAAAAACAAAAAAAAACAAGATAAATGAAAAGGATTTTCTGGGGCAAGATGATTTAATGAGGTTGCCTCATATGGATTGTGCTTCTACACAATTTCATTTCATTTATGCTAAGACATGCTTAAATAAACTTTAAAAAGAATAATTTTATTTCTAACAACCTTTGTATCTGTTGACAAAATGATAGCCTACATCCTAAAATGACAAGCAAGAATTTTCTCACAGTGTGTTTGGTACAATCTACAAAACAAATACAACATGAAATGGTGTATTGATCAACACGACATGGTGCTAAAACTTAAGTGCCATGGAGGCAAAAGAGCTAAAATCAATACTGGTAATTTATTGCCCTCCTCCATGGCCTTCTCTTATTTTTTTCACTGCCAAAGTGCAATTCATCTTGCTCTGTTTATCACTAGCACATGCTGATGACAATTTTATTCTTCTGGACTAACTTGCATTGTAGTGTACGGTTAAGTAGGTTACGTAGATTTCATCATTGTACAGATCCATGTCACACAGTGTGATATGTAATGATCTTATAAGTTTGCTGAAATCACAGTTTGTAAAAGGCATATGGGTAATTGGCAAACCTGATGATGCGGAGATCAGTCGACCTGCTTACTTCCTATCCAGCTTTTTTTACTGAGGTTCTTGACAAGGATTTACCAGATCTTCAGTCAGTGGTATTGGATTGCACAAACTGTACCCCTTTTCCAAAACCTTGCACCAGCATTAGCACCACAGCAATGATAATCCACCTACATTATTTCTGACAAGGCCAAGTTTTTCAAAGAACCCAGATCTTACATAGTCATTTATATTTTTAAATACTTAGTCATACAAGTAACAAGAAAAATACAAATTATTTCAGGAAAATAAAATATTTGCCTTATGCACTTCATATGTACATTATTCTTCTATTACATCATATAGACATTTGTACTAGCATTTCATGCCACCAGATCACGCTGTTTTCAACACACTTAAAGGAGAGGTCCACTTCCAGAACAACAATTTACAAATAATTTACTCGTTTTTTAAGGAAAGCATTTCAGGATTTGTCTCCATATAATGGACTTCATTGGTGCCCCGATTTTGAATTTCCAAAATGCAGCTTCAAAGGGCTCTAAACGATCCCAGCCGAGGAAAGAGTACAGTATCTAGCGAAATGATTTGTATACCTTTTAAGCACAAAAGGCCAGGCCTAGGCATGCCTCCCTGGAAGTGACATCATTGGCCAGAGACGCAGATCACAGCTCATCAAGCACCATGGTTGAGCAAAGGCATGCGGTGGATTGTTTGCTTTAATTTACTAGCATTAAAACATGCATGCTTTTGTCTTATTAACTATATGTGTATTAACAGCATTTGCTCAAGTTAAAGAAGTTGTTATGAACATCTGTTTATTTCTCTCAATGTGCATACATTTATAGCATTAAAATGTTTTTTTGTTTGTTTTGTTTTGTGTATTAACAGCGTTTGTTTTTAGTCTAGAACTAGAGAAACTAGAGATCTAAAACTAGAGATCGGCCAATTTAGCAATTTAGCAATATTTTTCCCGATATTTAAGCATTTTACAACAATCGGTTTTGTAATATCGGATTCACTGATTAAACGCCATCTTGTGGGTGTGTTGAGAATTGCAACAACAACAACGGCATGCATAGGTAAAGCTCTTGCTTAGCTGTAATTAGTAAACTTTATTTATCATAACAGTCATTAATGCACATATTAGATGTGTTACATAAATGCCTGATATGTAGCTAGTTCATGCAGCATGGTAATAAGAAATAGAGACAAACTCACAGAGTCACATAAAATAATCCGTCAAGTCCTGTCCCAAAAAAGATGTAAATTTGCCTGAATTAAATAATATACAGCCATGAATGAGCACATGTTGGAAATGAAAGCGCTGAAAATAATTCTCTGTGTTGTCTGTACTCATCATTAGTCTCGTGAAGTCGGCTAAAATAATCCTACAAGTATTGTCCCAATAAAGACGTTTGTATGAACTTTGTATGAATTAAATAATACAGTCATGAATGAGCACATGTTGGAAATAAAAGCGCTGAATTTATTTCATGCTCATCATTAGTCTCGTGAAGTCACTTTCATTGTGGCGTTCACTCACTGAGTTCATGCTCAGGAAATCCTACATCCACCGCATGTGACTTTTAACAAGATTCACTTGTTTAAAACACCCTAAATTATATTAACATTTACAACATAACTAGTATTTCGCTAATACACATCTAAATAAATACAACTCTATGGAAAATTAATTATTTATTATCTCCGCGAGCAGTCGCAGTTTGAGTTCTGTGTCAATAAGCAGCGCTTTGTCAGAATCTAGAACGACAAAACATTAGTAATTCTGATACATACCAGTTGAGAATAAAATAAAATAAAATAATGCAATACGATGTTTTGTTTGTTATATTCAAGTATTTCAGAGAATATTATTCAGTGAATGAACATTATCCAGTGAATAAATATATTGAAATATTGAAATAAATATCAGGCACATAAATATGCAAATAATCTCTATCTGTATTGGTTATAAAAAATATTGGTGAATCACTACTGGTAATCTGTGGGAGGATGTCAGCGCACAGAATAGTTTACATTAGACATTAGTTACATTATCATGAAGTTACTGCTAGTTTTAATGTAAAAGAATGTACTTGATAAACTATACATCATTAAAAAGGTCTAAGACTCCTAATTTTTTTAATCCTTTATTAAGAAAAACTCCTGTAGAGCTGTCATAAAAGTGCTTGACTAAACAACATCCCTTAGGGCTTTGCTAAAATATAGAAGTGTTGACTGATGAACATGAAGACATTCAAATACATCTGTAATGATATATGGTTTATCTGTGTTCTTCAGCCCATCTTGGGTAGAAGAGTAAAGCATATTTTGCTGCTAATCGACAAAGCCTTTATCACTGAATATATAATGAACGTATTTTCAAACACTTGGATAACCTTATAAAATGAGTTTGGAGAAAAAACATGGTTTTAATCTCATAAAATGCTGTACTTTAATGTTGTGCTAAGCTAACATGCTATCTAGCCCTTATGCACTTGTTACCAGAAGCAATTGTTTTGTGAATTATTTGTAAAAATAAAGATCATTGGAATGTGTTGTTTTTTTTTTTTTTTCTTTTGTGAGTAGAAAGGGATCAGTAAATACTATAATACTGAAGTTATCAACTAGTTTTCCATTTAGATAACCCCTAACATAAATTAAGAAATGACTTCACTGTAAGATTCAAAAAATGAAACTTGAATCTTAGACCTTTTCAATGATGTATAGTTTATCAAGTTAATTAAATTATTTTACATTAAAACCAACAGTAACTTTGAACTAATGTAAACAAAGAACAGGTTAACAGATTTTAAATAAACACCATTAATACACGTTTAGTAAACAAAGCGAACAATTCATATTTAATGCTATAAACGTGTGAGAAACGTTGAGAGAAATAAACAGCAGATGTTCATGTTAGCAACAACTTTAACTTGAAGAAATGCTGTTAATCCACATGAAGTTAATAAAACGAAACCATGCAATAATAAATGTAGCCTAAATATCAGTTACTTGTTTAAATATTTGATGTATATTTTAATTATTTAGAAATGACAGGGCTGTACACTGCAACTCAATTGCCCAACTGAATCTCATGAATAGTTCTTTAATATTTGGAATAAAATATACAGCTGTCAAAAAAACACACACACACACACACACACACACACACATTTACACTGTGCACCGGTTAAGTTTCGGACTGCTTTTAATGCTGATTTGTGTTTGTTTGGATCATAAATATATGGTGACCTGTGTTAACTCTTCTTCATTCAAAGCTTCATAACATATAATCATCTCATGTAATTATTAACAGCTATGAACCCAGATAGTGTGAAATAACAGAATCTGAATTTATCAGTGTAGAATTGTGCAAGTTTGAAAGTTGAGACAGCCCACATAAGAGGCTGGTATTTTTACAAAGCGTTTAAAGGCTAAAACTAGCTCCTAAATCTGTAAAACGTTAGGAGTAGTGAAGAGGACTCTTAATTTACTAAGACCAAATCAAAAACTATAAAAATGTCTGTTGCCGGGAATCTGCCTCAGAACATTAACATTTTAAAATTTGACGATAATGAGCTTTTAAAAAGGTATCACCTTAATCACAGCAGTATTATGGCTGTTGTAGAACTTGTCAAGGACAGTTTTCCTTTGATTATATAAAAGGTGACAAATTACCAAACCAACAGGCACCATTACAGCTACAATTAAAACTAGGACAATTCCCATTATAATCAGTAAAACCATTAAAAATTCTTTGGTTTCTATTGTTTTGTTTGTTTGTTTGTTTGTTTGTTTGTTTGTTTTTGTTTTTTCAGCATGGCTAATATGGCTGTTGCTGATAATCTGCCTTGGAACTTGAAACTTTTTAGAAACGCTCTGCATTTGTTTGCACACATTTTCCCATGCAGTGTTTTTGGTTTTAAAGTTTATCCCAACTCTGAATTTTCTTTGATTGTATTCTTGTTTTCATTAACAAGTTGGGCAAGAATTTTAGGAGAAGTTCACTCCTGTTCATGTCTTTCTTTCTTCAGTCATAAAGAAATTATGTTTTTTGAGGAAAATACTTTAGTATTTTTCTCAATATAGTGGACTTTTATGGTGCCTCAAGTCTGAACTTTCTAAATGCAGATTAAATGCAGCTTTAAATGGCTCTAAATGATCCCAGCTGAGGAAGAAGGGTTGATAACCGATTGTTTCGTTAGATAAGACCCTTCTTTCTTGGCTGGGATCGTTTAGAGACATTTGAAGGTGCATTTAAACTGCATTTTGGAAGTTCAGACAGAAGTCCACTATATGGAGAGAAATCCCTGTTTTCCTTAAAAAAAACATTATTTATGACTGAATAAAGTGACACTTAGACTGCATTTTAAAATCTTTATTTGAATGTGGCAACATTATTTTTTTAAACCTTTATTTGAATATAGAAACATTTAGCTTAAGACGTCTCTCTACTCCTTAGTAAAAGTTTGTCTCATCAGCTTTGTGAATAGATTTTAAGAGAAAACGCTCTCTCTCCATCGGCTCGCTCCTCACAGCGGAGTGATCCGCACAGCCGATTTGGCACGTTTTATGCCGCATGCCCTTCCTGCCACAACCCAGCCCTGAGAGTGCGATGACTTGTGCATCCCCAGTGCTGGAGCACACTCACATTTCAAGAGAAAACTCTTAGCTAAAGATTTTCACTGCTATTTAGGAGAACTCTTAATGGTAAGATTGAATGTTTTGTGAATACGCGCCCTGATCTCACTATCAGTTTGATCCTCCCCACTTTAAAAATATCTCCTGTGCCCCTGACCTTGTGTTGATAGAGTTTGTTATTTGAGGCATTCATAATAAATGTTAATAAAGCAAGATGCCCTGTTGAAATACATGACATGTATGTTTTTTTTAAAAACTACAAAGGTGTTGTACAAAATATGTACAAAATAAATTACATCACACTCCCTACTAACTTAATATTTACAAGTAGTTACACAATTTTTAAAAATCGAAGGCAAACAAATCCAAATCGGCAATTTAAGAATCATATAGTAGTGTAATGAAAATCTCTGATACTGTTAAATCTTTAAAAATCTGTTAAATCATTTTATCAGGATCAGATCTCTGTTGATTTCAGATCACAATACAGACACACTCAGAAACACAGCAGCAAATACAAAACAACACTTTACAACAGACACAAACATAACAGTGTGTGTGTGTGTTTAATGTGTGTGTGTAAGTGAACTTGTTCAGCTGTACTTGTGAGGACACTTATATAGTGAAATATCACATGTGTGTTTTCTAGTGTGGATCATGGAGGAGAGTTCAGGATCACAGCAGGACCTCAAAGATGTAAGTCCACAAACAGACACACAGTTTTGTTGTTTGTTGTTTAGTTGTTGTAAATGTGTCTCTTGTAATGTGTGTTCTTGTGTTCAGATGCCTGTGATCTCACACTGGATACAAACACAGCACACAAACGACTCAAACTGTCTGACGAGAACAGAAAGGCGACACATGTGTATGAGCCACAGTCATATCCTGATCATCCAGACAGATTTGATGGGTATTATCAGGTTCTGAGTGTTGAGAGTCTGACTGGACGCTGTTACTGGGAGACTGAATGGAGTGGAGATAATGTTTCTATATCAGTGTCATATAAAGAAATCAAGAGGAAAGGAAGGAGTGATGACTGTTTGTTTGGATGGAATAAAAACTCCTGGAGTCTGATTTGCTCTGATCACAGATTCACTGCCCGTCACAATAATAAGTCCACTGTTATATCTGCTGGTTCAGTGTCCAGTAAGAGAGTAGGAGTGTATGTGGACGTGTCTGGCGGCACTCTGTCCTTCTACAGCGTCTCTGACACACACAAACTCACACACACACACACATTCACACACACATTCACTCAAACACTACACGCTGGATTTCACCTTCCTTATTTAAACTCTTCAGTGTCTCTGTGTGACATTAAACACACACAGACATTAGTGGACACAGTGTGAGTGTAATGATGTGAAAGTGTTGCTGTTGTTGTGTGTGTTTTAATCACAGGCTTCAGGAAGTTCAATATCAGACACATAAGACAGTTTCCTGTTTCAGATCATCAGGATGAAGATGTTTCTCCAGTCAGAGACACTTTCTGTGTTTCTGTCAGTCCAACACAAATCACACACTCACACACACAAATAAAATCACATGTCATATTTACACTGTTGTGTCATATTAAAATATTGTTTATGCAAATGAGCTTTAGACTGTATTTGAATGATGAGCTTTAAAGTATAACTTTTTTCATCATGAAAATCAATGCAATATATTTTGAGGAGATTTTATGATACTATGCAAAATTTGTGCAATTTTTATGAGCTATTTTTGGGTCACACTTGATACTTGATACTTGTTTTTTTTTTAAACCAAGAAATTTAATATAATATGATTTTGTTCAATAATATTTTTTGTTTATTCTCTATAATTTTGGGGAGATTTTATGATATGCAAAATTATGCAAAATTTGTGCAATTTTTATGAGCTATTTTTGGGTCACACTTGTACTTGAAATATATATATATATTTTTTTTAAATTAGGAAATTTAATTTAATTTGATTTTGTTCAACAACATTTTTTTGTTTATTCTCTATAATTTTGAGGTGATTTTATGATACTATGCAAAATTTGTGTAATTTTTATTAGCTATTTTTGGGTCACACTTGATACTTGAAATCTAACTTTTTTTTCTCTCTTTTCTTTTTTTTTTTTTTAAACCAGGAAATTTAATATAATATGATTTTGTTCAATAATATTTTTTGTTTATTCTCTATAATTTTGAGGAGATTTTATGATACTATGCAAAATTTGTGCAATTTTTATGAGCTATTTTTGGGTCATACTTGATACTTGAAATCTAACTTTTTTTTCTCTCTTTTTTTTTTTTTTTTAAACCAGGAAATTTAATATAATATGATTTTTTTCTACAATATTTTTTGTTTATTCTCTATAATTTTGAGGAGATTTTATGATACTATGCAAAATTTGTGCAATTTTTATGAGCTATTTTTCCCCTATTAAAATTAAATTGAGCTCCATTTTTGGGTCACACTTGATACTTGAAATATAACTTTTTTTTTTTTTTTTTTAATTAGGAAATTTAATATAATCCGATTTTGTTCAATAATATTTTTTTGTTTATTCTCTATAATTTTGAGGAGATTTTATGATACTATGCAAAATTTGTGCAATTTTTTATGAGCTATTTTTGGGTTACACTTGGTACTTGAAATATAACTTTTTTTTTCTCTCTTTTATTTAAACCAAGAAATTTAATATAATATGATTTTGTTCAATAATATTTTTTGTTTATTCTCTATAATTTTGAGGAGATTTTATGATCCTATGCAAAATTTGTGCAGTTTTTATGAGCTATTTTGGGGTCACACTTGATACTTGAAATATAACTTTTTTTTAATTAGGAAATTTAATATAATACGATTTTGTTCAATAATATTTTTTTGTTTATTCTCTATAATTTTGAGGAGATTTTATGATACTATGCAAAATTTGTGCAATTTTTTATGAGCTATTTTGGGGTCACACTTGATACTTGAAATATAACTTTTTTTTTCTCTTTTTTTTTAAACCAAGAAATTTAATATAATATGATTTTGTTCAATAATATTTTTTGTTTATTCTCTGTATTTTTGAGGAGATTTTATGATACTATGCAAAATTTGTGCAATTTTTTATGAGCTATTTTGGGGTCACACTTGGTACTTGAAATATAACTGGTCTCTTTGTGAGTGAAACACATCAGACGCACAGAAAGTGTTTGTCACAGCATGTGAACTAAATTAACTTCTCCTTCATGTCTTTTTGCGCTTAAACTGTCAAATACACAAATATACGTCAAAAACAGTTACATTTACTCAGTCTGTTACGTCTGTGAAGGGAAACAGCTGGGAAGGAAATGGCATGTTTTTGGTTGTTGTTGTTTGTCCTGTTTTTTCTCGCTTAGTTTTACTAGAGACAAACTTCTGGACATCAGAGACAAACAACCTTTTGAGTGTTTATAAGATATTCAGAGGAACTGTGATCCCCTACATTCCCCTCAAAACAAATCAGGACAGAAATGATGTAAAGTCGACAGAAGAGACTGATTGAAATAGCAGGTGTGAACGGGACAGTCTGTGGACCAGTTTATGTGGCGCCTTTTCTCATCTTTCAGTCCAATATTGTGAAATAAACTCACACAATTTACATGTGACACAAATGCTGTTTTTTTTTTTTTTTTCCCCAAAGCTGTTTTTAAAACTTTTACTACATATATAAAAATCATGCAACACATATCAAAATTGCGCTGAGAAAAAACAAAACATCATTAGTCACCTATAAGTTGTCAGCAAATACTTCAAATTCAATTAATATTCAGAACAGAATAAGATAAAAAATCTGAAAATATAAGTAGCTATAAAATTATACTCTGTCAAATAATAATAATAATAATAATAACGATAATAATAATTTTACGGGAAATAACAGATTTTTTCAGGTTGTTTTTTTTTTTTATTTTGAATTGCAAAACTCTGTTAAATTTTCTCTAAATGAACTAATTGTCTGTTATTTTAAGTATTATGACATTAATTACAAATTACAGTAATTCATATTTTTTATACAGAAAAACTACTGTATTTTTCTACAGTATGTTTTCTGTTTTCTTAAATGACAAACTAATTTATGTAAAATTATAAAACAAAATCTGTAATTAATACAATAACAAAACCGTCAGATGATAAAACTGTTAAATGACTCACAGCAACAACTGACAAACAAAAACCTTAAAATTACAGTAAAATCCCCTTATTTAAATAAGCTGACAAACGCTGTTGTTTCACAGGTATTTCCTGAATTTTATGATCAAACACCTTCACTGTAAAACAAAAAAAAAAGGCAAAAAAAAAGGGTCAAATGACTGGCAGCACGGGGTGCCAAACAAAAACCTTAAAATTACAGTAAAATCACCTTTTACAAATGAGCTGAAAACACTGTAATAATTGTGGAAACGCCTGTAAATTATCAAACACCTTCACTGTAAAATTGACTCAGCTAATTAATTAATTAAACGTCACATGACTGACAGCAACAGAACATGAAACACTAACAGATCTCTCTAGATCTCAGCATCTTCACTTATTACAAACCAGACTGACTTCATTTCTTTCACATTAAACTTCTTATTGAGAATTAACAGAGTTTAGATGTTGATGTTTTACTGAAAATAATAAAGTTTGAAGTCACCATTGTGCATTTGCTTTAGTTGGGCTCTTGACTCTTGACTTTATAACTTGTCTGGGTGTTATAACTGTGTGTTTTATATCTGTTTTAGCAAAAATTGGTTGAGAAAATCTGATCAGATTAATCTGGTTATTTATTGATGATTGTTTATAGCAGCCTGATTCACTGATCACATCATGAGTGTTGTTTCTGAGTATGTTAGGATTTAGTTTCACTTTTCTTTTTTTCAGCAGTCTTGTGAGGTTATGACAGTCAGGATTCATTTATTTTATTTTATTTTATTTTTCTTAATCATTAAAGAGTCTTGAATGGAGGTTTCTTTGACTCACACAAACATCAAGAATCAGCACACGAACCTCAACAATGGTGACAATAAAATGACAATAAAACTTTGTTTTAGGGGCCTGAAAACACAAGCTTTTGAACATGATACCTGTATCATCTCCATGTAACCAAAATGTGAATCTGTGAAAAAGATGACGTCATGTGCAGGTGTATTATGTTTCTGAAGGTGTTTCTTGATCACCAACTACTGGCCTGACATGCATCACAGTATTCATTAGCATAGTGCTTTTTTTTTGTTTCCAATGAAACCAATATTTGTATTTAAATTGTACTTAATTTTTGTGTGCAATTTTACTCATTTTGAATGGCTAATTTGTAAGCATCTCATTTGATTAATTCTAATTCATTCTTATGTGTTAAATTTAATTAACAATATTGCTTGTAATCTGTTGACACAATTTTATTGAGTAAATTTAATGTATTACTTTTTACAGTGAAGAGATCTCAAAACAGCAATTGGGAGAAGACATCCTTCATCTGATTGACCTGGAGTAGTTCGCAAATCCAAAATTTCAGTAGAGAGGTGTAAGAAACTCATTCATGGTTACAGGAAGTGATTGATTTCAGGGGTGCTACCAAATATTAAGTTAAGGGTGCCAAAAATTTTGTCCAGTGAATTTTTTGGGGTTCTGTGTGGAATTGTATCAGATTTGATTTTGTGTGTGTGTGTGTGTGTATGTTGTTCCAATGCAAAAAACAAAATAAAATAAAATGAATAATAATAAATAATATAAAATATATATAAAAATAATATAAAACAATAAAATAAACATCTAAGTACCAAAACATTTGCAACTGCAACAGTTTTCTGAGAAAAGTTGCATTTTCTGACAGAATTGCAAGGGTGCCGATATTTTTGGCCATGACTCTGTGGTGCATGACTAACCTCTCAAAGCCAAAAATCTTCAGTCTGGATTTCAGAGGGTCTTTAACTTGTTTCTCTGCTCTGCTGGTCTGTTAGTCTGCAGTGGAGAAGTTTACAAATTAAACGAAGAGCTCCATGCACTGAATACTAACAAACTATTGTTTGATACAATTATTGTAGAATAATGACTGCTGTTTTACTTACCGATATACACTGACTGGTAAGTAGTAATGTTTTAACTTTAACATTATTATACAAAATACAACTCAGTGAGACATCACTGCTAATAATATTACACCTGCTTCACTGTGTGTTTTCAGTTGACTCACTCAGTGAGTTTAGGTGTGTTCATGTATTCTTTTAGTGTAAACACATTCATTCACTAGTATAAACATGTTCTTTCACTAGCATGAACAGATATCTGAATGATGTTTGTCTCCGTCTGCTGGACTGAATAGAGCAAAACTCCAGTCAGATGAGACACTTGACACAATCATTCTTGAGGACTGGAAAAGAAACTACAAAGAGAAACCAGAAGTAAATTACTATCTAACATTTATGCTCAGGGTAAATGCTTTCTTCCCAATACTGTACAGAAGACAAACACAAGACCTGTGAAAGCAACAGTCATTTATACATTTATCATTTAACAATCAGTGCTGAAGAAGCTGCATTTAAACTGCAGAATCTCAATACAAACAACTCATGATTTGAAATATTTCAGCAAAAGTAAAACTGCCTTTTTAAAGTAGATGACTTCATTTTAAGTTTTGAAGTGGAGTATTGGGGCAATTCCAGTTTTTTTTTTTTTTTTTTTTTCTTCTAATGGGGCGGCACAGCAGGACCAAGAACCACATTTTTAATGTGAGTCAATGAAAAAGTCTTTTTCCTCAATCAACACCTGAGTAGACAATAGTGTTGGGTCCGAGTCCAACTAAGTTGAGTCCAAGTCGACTCTGAGTCTTTAACCAATCGAGTCCAAGACGAGTCCGAGTCCAAAATGGGCAGAGTCGGACTCAAGTCCGAGTCCCAAAGGGCAGAGTCCGAGTCCAAGGAAACGCTACTGTTTGCCAGTATCTTAACATTGTTTTTAACCCAGGGGTGCCCAAACTCAGTCTTGAAGGGCCGGTGTCCAGAGTTTAGCTCCAGCCCCAATTAGACACACCTGAACCAGCTAATCAAGCTCTTACTAGGCATACTAGAAACCCCCTGGCAGGTGTGTTGAGGCAAGTTGGAGCTAAACCAAGAACCAGCAAACTCACACCTGTTTTATTTTTGAATGCATTTATAGTTACATTAATTACAATAAATTACATTATATAAAGAAAAATTGATGATGTGCCATTGAATTATTAGAAAATCATGCACACCCAAGGTGGTTTTGAACCCATTAAAACTATTGCTGCAAAGATGTTAGAAAAATGATTTTTTTTTTTTTTTTTTTTGAAGCTAGAAACTACCACCATGTTTAAAAAATAATAATAATTTTAATACAGCAAAACTAATCAGCTAATGTAAGACATTCTCAAGCTTATTGAAGGAAAGAAAACACTCCAAGTAGGCCTACTTACAAACAAAAGGATAAATAAATATATTAATCAAAAATACAAATGAAATAATATTTTTTAAAAATAGAATCTATTTAAAAAAAATATATATTTTTTTAGGTAGGTCTATCTAAAGGCTATTACAGAAATAGGCTACTACAGACATCTCTTTAAGCATACATTAAATATGATTCTTATTAAAGTTAATAAGTGATTCAGTCAAGAAAAGTGAGTGATTTTCTCTTTTTCTTTTGTTGTTTGATTAATATTTATGACGCGGTCAGCGGCTGCGGGTTTATGCTGCTGTCGCTTTAAGATCTGACGCACAGATCAAATATTTTGACGCATCAGTATTTCTCCCAACTGTTCAGGTTTACTTAAGACAAAACCGACTTCATTTACATGAACAGTCTCCAAGACGAGCATGTGTGTAGCAATAACAGACCCTATTAGAAGCGAAAGAGAACTCGGCATTCGCGCGTTCTGTGAGCGCACTTTGAGTGTATGCGCACATAAACCCGTCGGCTTTCAAGTAGCCTACTGGACAAGACTTAAAAACACATGCAAATACTGAATATCACTTTCGTGATAATGCATGGTGTCAGACCGCAGTAAAGTTAGCTTATAGATATTCGATAGATATTCGGATTTCTTTTGGCTATAAATACACAGAGCGCTGTGATAAACATGCAAATAATCCCGAATGCCGTTCTCCATGATTTGTGAATTTTGGTGATGCTGTTCTTTTGGCCGAAATCAGTTTTTTTTCGATGCGACTCTTAATTTTATAATGCTTATAGCTCCGAAAGTTGGAAACGTAGCAGACTGAAACTGGTGTCATCTTAACCAGCTTGATCTGTGAATTTTTTCCACAGCAAAGCTCTTGTCCGTAAACCCTTTGGTAAGTTCGCTATAGTAAGGAATGTGAAAAACGTCACCGACTTCCGACATCAGGTTCAACGTGTTTTACCAATAAATACGCAGACTGCTCGAACACAAAAACATTGTTTTTAAGTCAAACCCGATTTGTGAAAACTTTCACAAATGCAATTTATTGCGTATCAGTGTTTCTTTATGCTCTACTGTCTTATGTATCTCTTATCATAATGTCACACAGTGCTTTTCCAGTGAATAACGGTTTTCCAAGCCCTTAGATAAATCAAACCGTAAACTATCTTTACTGCGGTTTGAGAACTTGACATTTACGTCAACTGTCTCTGGACTCGGATGGACTCGGCATATTTTATGAGTCCGAAAAGCTTGAGTCCGAATCAAGTCCGAGTAAAAATGCATCCGAGTCCGTGACAAGTCCGAGTCGCCTAAAAATTGTACTCGAGACCGGACTCGAGTCCAAGTACGAGTCCGAGTACCCCAACTCTAGTAGACAAAGTATGTTAGGAATGATTATTTAAAGAAAGACATTGTAAATCTCACTGAGAACATTTCTCATTTATGTCACACACACAAAATGAACAATAAAAAAAAGTTACACTTGAGCCATTGAATTTCTTATAAAGCTGATGTATTGTGCACAATAACTGCTATTTAGATTTGAACGTACTGTAGATGATAGACAGTTTTGTAGAAAGGTATAAAATGCAAGTTAAAAAAATACTACTATACATAATCATGTATTTAACATGCCAACATATAGTTTGGCATATTTAACCCTCTTCAGTCTTCATTTTTTGTTTCATCAGAATGGAAAGATATTTGGTGACTTTTGTTGCATTAGCAATGTGAACACACCAAAAATTGAAGGCATGGTTTGGATATGTTAACCTGAAACCTGTTATGCAAAATTTACTTTTACATGGTGTGTGTGTATGTAAACAACCACACTATAATGATAAAAATCCACTCACTTCTTTTTTTTCAATCCTCATAAATCACAAGCAGTGTCTCAGAACTGACGTCACACAAGAAAGAAAGAAAAAAAAAGCAGCATTCAAGTGCAGTGAGTGATTTTATGTGTTTATATTATTGTTTTGTATTATATTATTGCATTACATTAACAGCAGTAGCTACTGTATTTTATGCTGCTGTCACTTAATAGATCAAATATAAACTTCAGAATCACAATGAGCTTTATTCATCAAGTTCGCACAAACACACAAGGAATTTGTTGTGGTTTCTGAGAGCACTGGGTACATACATATATACAAACATACACATACTGTATAACACAAGAGAATATAAAGAACATTTAGTTTCCTCCTGGAGTCCACAATCATCTCCACTGTTTTGAGCGTGTTCAGCTCCAGGTTGTTATAACTACACCAGACAGTCAGCTGCTCAAATGTGCTTCTATATGCAAACTCATCACTATCCTGGATGAGGCTGACAATCGTGGTTTCATCTGCAAGCTTGACAGAGGGGTTTGTAGAAGTGCAGCCATTGGTGTAGAGGAAGAGGAGCAGTGGGGAGAAAACACACCCCTGTGAAGCACCAGTACTGATGGTGCAGGTGTTAGATATGAATTTTCCCAGCATCACTAGCTGCTGCCTGTCTGTCAGGAAGCTGGTGATTCATGGAGTTGGACACAGAGAGCTGGGTTAGTTTGGTCAGGAGGATATCTGAGATGAAGTCTCACCGAAGTCTCTCAAATGACTTCATGACCACAGATGTCAAAGCAACAGATTTGTAGTCATTTAGGACTGTTGTTTTTGGTTTCTTGGGTATCCACAAGTTTCCTACACCCCAGGCCTTGCATCAAAAGTGGGAGCGTCTTCCGGTTCAAAGTAAACAAGCGGGACGTGACACTCATTCATTCAACAGTTGACAGGAGTGATGGACAAATGAAGCCTCGTGAAGCACCGAGACTTTCCTCTGACTATTTCAGGAAAAAATTCAAAGCTTTGAGAGTGTCGAAAACAGCGCGATCTGGTGGTTAGTAAAAAATAAAGCAGCCAAAAGCCCGTGAGGCTCTGTCGGAAGAAGCATTCACCACAATTTCCATAGATCGATCCATGTTATATGCACAAATAAAAGCCTAACCGTGTGTGTTTGTTTGTTGAATTTCTGACCATGATAAATTCATTTACCCACTGAACAGTGCCATTAAATGCCAGTGTGAATATCAATATGATGTAATAGGAGAGTAATGTACACATATATTAATTGCATATGGCATATATTTAATTTTCCTGAAGTAATTTGCATTCTTCATATTACTTGTATGACTGGGTGTTTAAAAGTTTAATTATTAAATAGGTCTCAATGAAAATGTACTTGCAAAGTAAGATCTGGGGGTCGAACATTAAGACACGCAAAGTGAATCGCGCACATGACTGGACAGTGAGGTCATGGAGTGAGGCTTCTATGAAAGGGATTTCTACGAATCGAGGCTTCATCTGTCCCTTTGACACAAGCTCTGATGTCTCGGTTCAAATGTCACTTCACTAGTTGACAGTCATTCAAGATTTAATGATCCAAACTTGCTAATGATGTGGGAACACAAATTCGAAAAGCATATGTTGTCCATGAGAACGTAATGACGTTTCTCATAAAGGTGTGCATTTTTACAAAGTAAACAATGGTCTAAAAACACTTTGCTAATTAGCACACAAAATACCATTGGTATTCTACGTCCGCCACCTCACCGTAAGTTGTACCCACGTTCTTTTTACAGTAGCATTTGACGCAGGAGGGGACCTCACACAGCTCCAGTGATCTGTTGAAGATCAGGGTGAAGATGGATGACAGCTGGTCAGCACAGGCTTTTTAAACATACTGAGGGCCTTTGACTTTCTTTATCTTCTGTTTCCTGAAGACTCTGCATACATCGTCATGACAGATCTTGGCTCTGTTTACAGCTGGTGTTAAGATGCATTTCCATTGATCTGATCACAAGTGGACAACACTAAATACAGGTGTGAAAGGGGTCTAAAGCAGTCTGAGCTTGTCCACTTTCAACCACTTCCAGAGGTAGTCAAAAACACATTGTGTTCCTACAGACAGTCCACCTATACTCTCTGCTGACTGAGCTAATTATTAAACATTAGGATGTTAATTTCCTATATATTAATAGCCAAATGTGACACGGACAATATCCACGGTCACGCTGGAGCCTCTCTACACACAACATAACATTTATAGCACTGCTAGATGTTTATAGGCAGTGTCGACCCGTACATATGAATTTACATCATTAGTTAATATAATATGTTATTAGGGAACTAATACATTATGACACATTTACCTAATAACAATTTATTTATTACTTAATCTGTACAGCCGCCTTGTCACAATTCTGTATTGTTAAAGGCGGTATATAAATAAAGGTGACTTGACTTGACTTGACTTAATCGATTAAGAATCGATTATAATCATACAGAATGGTCATGGACAGTATATAAAGTGATATATTACATAGTTGCTGAGGTAATAATCATTAATATATGGTTTAGTTCATAATGAATTATACATTAACTCGTGATTATCTGTGCATTAATTAAGCATGAATTAATGCATATTTGTGCACCCGTATTGTAAAGTGTTACCAAATCATCTGTTGTCTCTCTGTTCATCACATTGTCAACTGAACTTCTTTCTTGCTACACATCTTTTTGAGCCTCAATAACTGTAGTTTTTGGGTTCAATCAGTATTACTCACAACAGCTTTCACAAATGTTATTGTCAGATTTGTCTACCACACTTTTCTCTGTGACATTTACATTGACGTAGTCCTGTTCAGAATGATCAGAGTCCACATTAATATAGTCTGGTTCAGAATGATCATGATCCATGTTTTCATCAAGTTTCACATTTTCATAATCAGCCTCATCACCATCTTCGTTTTTGCTATTATTTGATGCAGCTTGACCTAGTGATATTAGAGATGAAGGACAGTTAAAGAAAACAAGTTTTAAAAAGACTTTGGGAGAAACAGTTTTATAAGACATCATCTGACTTATTTTATAGAAATAAAATCACTACTTTTTGTAAAAGAGCACTTCAATTGAGTTTCCTTGTTCCTCTGTGTTTGTCTTCTCTTCAGCAGGAGGATGATTATGAGGACAGACAGTAAGAACATTATGAGGACAGACAGTAAGAATAGCACAGCTGATACTGCAGCACCAATGACAGGAACCAGGGAGGCTGAGAGAGACACATGTGTTTGAGTTAAACTTTCATTATCAGCAGTCCAGCTTGTTTTTAGACTCAGTACCTGTGATAGTGACGAGCAGCGGTTCAGAGGCAGATGAATGGAAGGAGCGTGAGGAGACACTGACTTCATAAACACAACTGTAGTTTCCCTCATGTGAATAATCTACTTCAGGAAAGGAGAAGGAGGCAGAGTGACTGACAGCTGACTCACTCTTGATGATGTTTGACCCTCTGAACAAGTGAAAAGAGCCTCCAGGATACTGAGATTCAGTGGTACAGACGATAGTGAATCTGTGGCCCCTGGTGATCACTGACTCCTGAGGCCCCTCATCAAACTGTCCATCAGGAGCACTGTGGGAAATGTTGGGCTGCTGCAAGTCCACTAGAAAACAAGAGGAACACATTTATATGGTTACAGAGACTCAAACAATAAAGCTAACTTCTGTAAATAAATAAAAATGGCTTCAAGAACCTTATCTTGTTGGGATCAAAATTTAATTCACAGCCATGAGCTCAAATGCAAAAAAGGTATCAATACAGAAATCATACATTACTAATGCTAAGACTAAATACACTCACCCACAGTGATGTTAACAGTGTTGCTCAAAGGTGACTTGGTCGTGCTGTTTTGGTAGGAGTAACGACAGCTGTAGCCGCCCTGATGTGAAACGTCTACATTAACTAGATTGAAAGTCACACTAGATACATGTTTCTGGGACGATACAGATTGTCCATTTATGAAGAGCTGGAATTCAGCATTAACACTACATCTTGGTTTAGGTGTTGTGCATCTGAACTGGATATTTTCTCCAGGAGAAACAACCGCATGTGTTGAGGTCAGGGAAAGGGTCGGCATCTGCAGCTCACCTGCAAAATAAACGTTTAGTTTAAATAATTTGTTAAGACATACTGTTTAAAGCATGAAATTCATGAAGCTTAATGTAATTTCTGTTGCTCATTTCCCCCAAAATAATGTATCATGGTGCTTAATATTTAACTTACCTTAACAAACAACACCAGCATCTTC
Source organism: Cirrhinus mrigala (assembly GCA_036247105.1). Taxonomy (NCBI): domain Eukaryota; kingdom Metazoa; phylum Chordata; class Actinopteri; order Cypriniformes; family Cyprinidae; genus Cirrhinus; species Cirrhinus mrigala. Next base: position 392,401 of record JAMKFB010000312.1, read on the forward strand.
ACCATGATCACAGTCATGTGTTCCTAATACACGGTGTGAACATTGTGTGAGGGTTCCTTCACTTCCTGAGCATTCAACATCATCCAGCCAGATCGATCCACTGCCTTCACCAAAGGCAGCACTATGAGGTGCACTGATGGCTGATCCACACTGTATCTGTCTGCACGCCACAGCAGCATCATTCATGTCCCAGTTATCATCACACACGGTTCCCCACTGGCCATTATAACGGATCTCCACTCTTCCACAGCATGAATCAGAACCACTGGCCAACCTTATGTCTGGTAATTGGCCGTAAAAATGAAAGTACAACGTGATTAAAAACACGTTACTTTTAGCATACTGTAAGAGTTTGTCATTGTTGGAAGCCAAACATCAATCATTCACAGCCTCTTATTATACTAACTGCTTTCGTACTATTTTTTTTATTACAAGCAAGCAGTACATTTTTAAAACACTTAGCACTCATTTCTTAGACATTTCTTAGACAACATAATAAACAATTAGTAGAAATGTAAATGTAAAGAAAATACTATGTAAGGTATCAAGGTGAAAATAGCAAAAGCGTAATTTGAAAACATTTGTACTTTTACCTAAGCAGACGACACCTGCATCTTCAGAATGATCACAGTCATGTGTTCCAATAGAAGAATGTGAGCACTGTGTGAGCGATGATTCACTTCCTGAACATCCCACATCATCCAACCAGATCTGACCACTTCCCTCACCAAAATACGCATCAGTTTCTGCACTATCAGCTCTTTCACATCCTATCTGTCCACACACCACAGCAGCATCATCAATGTCCCAGTCGTCATCACACACTGTCCCCCATGTGCCATCATAAAGGATCTCAACTCTTTCAGAGCAGTCATTAGTACCATTCACCAGTCTGATACTATAATATCCTAAAAAACAAAATAACTCCATTATGACACAACTCCCATCTTACAAAATGCTAAACTTGCAGACTAGCTAAAACAGAGACTGGTTATGTGACGATGCAGCTAGAATAAGATCTGTGTTTTAAATGAGTGACTAACAGCCTGTTACTTACCAGTTACAGAAGTCAGAGCACTGGCTGTTGAGATGGGAAAAAAGGGACATTTAAACTTTTAGATAATTTACCAAAAAAAAAAAAAAAAAACTTGTTTCAAGCTTTTTGTCTCATTTAAGTACTAATGTAGCCTACTACTGTATTAAATAAGCTATTTTACATAATAATAAATGTTTATATAGTCCACAAGACCCAATAATATCAGAATGTACACTAATGAACCAGTTCAAGTTTACAAATGCTTTATTCTTAAAGTGGTCATGAACCAAGAAACCAAAATTACCTTTTTACATATAAGAGGTCACTGTACTATTAAAACATCCTGTAAATTAAAGAACTTAAAACGTTGCCATTAGTCTAAAAACAGCTTATATTGAAGGCAGTCTGCCAAAATGACAGCTTTTGAAATGTTCTACTCTATGATGTAATAGTATAGATACGCACTGCCTCCTCAGGAGAAGATTGACATCACTGCCTGTTTAGCCCTGTCCAAAGATTATCGTAATATTGGCAGATTATGAGACGGTCTGTATTACTTACTATTGGAGAAAGAAAAATGGTCAACATGGACCATATGTGCCTTAATAACCAATTAAATTACAGCATTTACGTCACCGAATTTCAGTCAAAGCTGTGTGACACTTATTCGCCGTTTACGGATACCATAGGAATGAATCAGATGTGTCATAAGATGAATCCCACCTGTCGCAAAAAGTCAGTGACTTCTCTTATGAAACGGCATTTTTTCTCTAAAAAAAGTTAAATCCAAAATTATTGTTTAGTGTAAAACATGTTGAAGATTAGCCGATAGGCTATCCATTCCCTGCAAACAAGCCTACGGTGGCCCTTTACGGGCCCACCTAGGGTTAGCCTAAGGGTTAGTCTGAGAATTAACTCATTGCCAAAACGTTGGTCCCTTAGCGCTGGCCCTGCAGTCGCAGCCCTCACATAGCCCCCAGGAAGCCCTCACTAGGCCCGCACAGGGCCTGCACTATTAATCCAACAATACATCTGTTTCACTTTAAATACTGTTGAGCTACTATAACTTTAGTCTACTTTAGCTACTACTAACTTAAAACAGTTACTATACATCTGAAATAGATGCAGTCACCATATAACTAATGTCGGTATTGTCAAAATGTAGTCAAAGGGATTTTAAATCAATGGATTTATTAAATATAAAATAGAAAACATTCAGTTCAGGTTAATACAGCTACATACAGCCAAAAAGGCAAATGCACAAAAGTATGCTCAGGAGTGTTTGATAAAGATTAGAACTAAACTCTGCAAGAAAGTGGAATAATAACATAATAAGAATAAAACAGAAAGCAAACAAAGCAATGTAAGATTGTAGGATTTCATCATGTGAAAGCTGATGTGTGCAAAAGTTTTATCTGTAGTGCATCAATGTCCACAGAGCTGATTGATAGCAAATGAACAATCCAAACTCTTGTAATGAAAACACAACACAGCTCTCAAACACCAGACTCTTCCAAACATTGGCCATACATGCAACAAAACATCAATGTCCAAAAAAAAAAAAAAAAATTAATTAATTTAGAATGGGCTTGAAATGACACATTTCCCAACCAGGACACAGCACAATGTGTTCAACAAGTGAGCCATACTGGCAACAGACACGCCTTCATTTTCAAAAGTATCTGTTTTAGTCCGTTTACACTGAAATGCAACCTCTGAGTTTTCAAACAGCATTTTCGAAAGTCTCCATTTTAAAGGGTTGAAAACACCGGAGTAGTGTTTTAAAACGAAAACGCACCAGTGTAAACAGCAGTGGGTGTTTACTTCCAAGTCTACAGTTCACATCTAAACAGAGCAAAAACAGTTCATGAACCCTTTAATACTGTGAGTGCTTACCTGCGGATGTGTGATGCACACCAGAGAACTACACCACACAAAGTAATTTGCACATGTAACTATTTTTTTTTTTTTTTCCATCATGTTTTCTAACCAAAAAAGAAAAAAGACTGTAATCAGCTACTGATGACTTCATTGGAATGGTGTCTATATAGATACATTGAGCATTGAGGCTGAATCAGTTCCATGTGTACAATAGCAGACATGTGCAGCATTTCTCAAAAACATCATAAGCTTAGAAACCAATGAGTTTATGAGGGAGACTCAGCCCTGGGCTGTGATGGTGTGAAAGGCCAGAACTGTGACTGTGATAGTGGCAGGAATGATCTGTGGTCCTGTGGTCGGCCGAAGTTTAGTTATAGCGCTTCCAATTGTGTAATAGTGTTAAAACTCTGCTGTCTAAATGAGCACGAGAATGTTTTTAGGCACTGAACGATGTGTTAACATAATGACTACATATCCGCATAGAAAAATATTTTTGTTAGAAATATTTTAAATAATTTTAGTTTACTGAACAAAACATTTTCACAAAGCAACTAAAAGTTGTTTAGAGCCGTCAACTTCTTGTTTTAACGTTGTTTAGAGCAGACAACTTGTTGGTGAACGTCTTTTAAAATCAGTCATCTTAACCCAAACATACAGATAAATCAACATGTTTAAATGTGTATAAGTTACTTTCTGGTATTAGCAGTTGTTTCAGTTCAGTTCAAGAAAAAAGTGTAAAAGCTTAGTGAAAGAAGAAATGATGGCACAATAATAAAAAGATGGCACAACCAATCAACTTATTCTGTTCATAATCTATCAAAAAATGTTTTAAGGATGAAATATTACTGAGGTATCAGCATTGCAATGTGAAGTACTAGAGGAAGACTATTATTTTATTATTAAGACTATTATTATTACATTTTCATCTTTAATCTTTATCTGTTCTGAACAAAAGAAAGTGCAAGAATTGAAAATTGAATTTACCCAATATTAAAGTGAGAAGAGAAGGTTTTGCCATCGTGATGCTTGCGTCGTTTCAAAATGAGGTTACTTCCTGACTGGTGAGAACAGCCGATGATGCTTTGGTAAGAACTGAAACATAAACTATGTGAATGTTAGTCTATTCTGTGCCCCTGTTATGATCCCGAAGTGGTCTAGGGGTTCTGAGATCGAACATTTAAAATATAGACTTTAAAAACACATACATACAAGCAATGTGCAGGACAAAGATATAGTGCAATAAAGTGATTTTTTAAAGATGAAAAAGAAATAACTACAAACATTTGGTGGTGTCACTTTCTCTCATTGCGGTTTTCACCGTTTTGAGGTGAGTTTAGTCCCCAAAATTACACAAAACATACAACTGTTCCTGACACTTCTCTTATTTGTATTTGACTCGCTTCTGTTGAATATTTACTTTACAGAAATAGTTTACAGTCTTTGAAAAAGTCTGTTATAGCATCTCAACTGTATTTATTACAATTTTGACTTTTAAACACACCTTTATGTGTAGATGAGAGGTTTTGATCGCTTTGTAAAGGGTTTGCTGGCAGTTTGTCAATGGTTAATTGAAAGCTGTCAAACTTATTTAGCCTAAAATATGCGCTGTTAATCTGTGACGTCACTTACAAAGAGAGCGAATGAAATGAATCTAACTTTAGTGCAAACATGTTTTGATCTTTAATGGTAAACAAATATTGCCAAAAAATGTTCTGTGGTTTCAGGAGTGATAAAATAACTTCTCTGCAACAGAAGAGAAGCTCCAAGGTTTCAGCATTTCTGAAGGAAGCTGCTGACAGAAATGCAGGAAACACAGGTGAGCTGAGAAAGCTCATTAAAAACATTAAATGCATTTTTAATGTACATATTACATACACAAAATATTTGCTTATATCACCATGCATCTGTTATATTGCAGTTATTTTAGGAAGGTTTTGACATCAAAACATGAATGATACAAACCTATAAACAGTAATTCTGTTATTTTAAGAAATTAGTTTTTGTTTATATATTTTATATAATATGTGACCCTGGACCACAAAACCAGTCATAAGTGTAAATTTTTCGAAATTGAGATTTATACATAATCTGAAAATTTCCTTTGATGTATGGTTTGTTAGGAAAGGACAATATTTGGCCGAGATACAACTATTTGAAAATCTGGAATCTGAGGGTGCAAAAACATCAAACTATTGAGAAAATCACCTTTAAAGTTGTCCAAATAAAGTTCTTAACAATGCATATTACTAATCAAAATTTAAGTTTTGATATATTTACAGTAGGCATTTTGCAAAATATTTTCATGGAACATGATCTTTACTTAATATCCTAATGATTTTTGGCTTAAAACAAAAATCAATAATTTTGACCCATACAATGTATTTTTGGCTAATGCTACAAATATACCCCAGCGACTTAAGACTGGTTTTGTGGTCCAGGGTCACATATAAACTTTCTGTATGTGTGTGTGTGTGTGTGTGTGTGTGTGTGTGTGTATGTGTATGTATATAATTTGCTTTTCTGCATTTCACTTCTGCTCTAGCTTGTTTCCTTTAAATAAACCTGGCACAGCAGAGTTGGAGTAGACCTCCTGTCAGACAACATCTATAAGGCGCTATGAACCATATGACTAGTAAGTAAAACCTCAAACATACACTACTGTCCAAAAATTAGAGGATGGTACAGTTTTTCATGTTTTTGAAAGTTCAGGCAGGACCATTTTGGCAAGTTACATTGAGTTTATTGAAACACAAGTTATCTTTGGTGGTATGGTTGCCTATAGGGGTTCTCACTCCATAATTATTTGCACATACAAGAGCTTTAGCATAAACCCCCCAGAACCATCAGCTTGAGTGAAATATAGATGAGTAAGAACATAAGTAATATCTTAAATGAAACAGTGGTAACATGTGGCTATCAGGTAAGAGGAAGCTAACTACCGTGGGAAATGTAAAGGGGTGAAAGAGTTAGTTCACCCAAAAATTAAAATTCTGTCATTAATTACTCACCCTCATGTTGTTCCAAACCCATAAGACCTTTGTTCATCTTTGAAACACAATTTAAGATATTTTGATGAAATCTGAGAGATCTCTGACCCTCCATAGACAGCAAGGGAACTGCCACAGTCAAGGCACAGAAACGTATTATAGACAACGGTAAAATTGTCCATGTGATTTTAGTGGTTCAACCATAATTTTATGAAGCTACGAGGACTGACATGAGGGTAAGTAATTAATGACACAATTTTTATTTTTGGGTGAACTATCCATTTAAGGATAAGGTCTACAAATTATCAAACATGGACTTAAACATTTTATATCATATTTCAACAGCAACGCACATTTCTGTGAGCATTTACTTCTCAAAACTCTGCCGCCACTTTACTCATGCATGTGTACTTTGGCATGCTATGCTAATCATACAATCATACTGCAATGTTTGTGGTAGGATTACATTAGGTTTGAAACAGACAAAACTCAAAACTAAGTGTACATGCAGTATACATTTCGTCATGTTTTATTTTCCATTTAAATGTGTTAATTTTTGCACGTAATTTACCTTTATTTTACACCACTCTGTCCCTTCTCTGATAAACGATCGGAGGATTTCCGGTTTTTGTGAAGCCTCTCCCTCAGAAATACACAATGGGCTTAGATTGGTTAGCTGGCCCAGTGTGTTGTGATTCGCTAAACAGCTAGAGCGCATTCATAAACGTCACACCCCTCACATGCAATCCAGTTATATTGTAAACAATGGCGTCGTCAACATTGCTTAGCAATTTGAGCCTGAATGAGACCCAGAGAATATTAGTGAAGAGGATCGCAGAAAAACCTGTGCAAGCACGGCTCTTACAGGACGTTTCAGAATTATTTGTGTTTTTGTTTGTTGTTGTATTATACTTTTAGATACGCTGTGATTTGTAAATGCTACTGCTTATGTTAGCTTTTAATATAACTGTTACGGTTTTATCTTGATTAAAGCTTTAATACAGCAGAATACATGATTGCGTTGTAGCAGTTTCGTAAAGTTATTGTTTATTTTGTAACGGTAAGAAGTGTTTGCAGCAAGTATTGCTCACTAACACGGCAACTGTGTGTGCATCCATGTTTAACGCTTCTTGATGCTATGTGGAAAATATCTGTCTGTCTGTACACATAAAGCGTATAATACGAGGGCACAGTTGCGGGTCCCCCTAGGCAGAAATCGCGAACCCGGGGCCGCTAGATAGGAGCGAAGGGGCAGTTTAGTCAGAGTTCAAAGGGGCAGGAGGGCTCCGGCTGGGATGTGTGTGAGATAGAGAGAGAGAGAGAGAGAGAGAGAGAAAGAGAGAGAGAGATGCAGAGCAGAAGGGATGCGAGAAACAACATTAAGAACTGCTGCTTTACAACATTGATTTTTAAACTTGTAAATCCGTTAGAATCGTTAGAAAACAAAATCGCGATTCATACAGTATATGAATAGATTTTTTCGTGTGCCACTAGTTTTGACGACATGGCAACAACTCTTCCTCTTGCTGCCTCGCCCCCTTTGTTGCCTGTTCCCGGGGACGGGGTTTATGTAAATATCTGGGTTTATGATGTCACCAACCCGGAAAGTAGCTTGTTGTAGTTCTTACGAGCCATTTTTGTAGGCAATAAATTGAATGCCATAAATTTAAAAGACAATATCTCAGTTTGCATTGAACCTTCAGCCTTGCAACTTTGTAGATATTGTTTATGCTCAAACAGCAACATTACACACTAAATAAAGTTAAAAAAGTGAAATCACAATCAACCACCCCTTTAACTTTGTAATACCAAACAGTACTTCATCCTCCATCACATATGTTGTGACAAAAGGGAGGCACACAGACTTTGAAAATGCTTGTATTAATGCAAACAACTTTGTATTTTCAAATTATGTGATAGACACTGGTCATTCAGTTTCTGTGTTTGTTTGTGTGTTCGGTGTGCCAGAGTGTCTGTCTCAGAGGCTTAAAGAAGAAGGTCACACCTAAGCAAGCACCTCTCCAGGGTTTACAAATACCTGGCTGAGAAGATCAGTGACATAAACCATACAAAGTCTGTCAGTGGTGAGTATTTGCATAACCATTCCGAAAGTTACACCAGTTGTCCAGTTTAAATGGACAGTTGAACACTACAGATATAGTCAACAAATCAGAATTGAGCATCAAGACCTGCAGTGTAAATGCAGCCTTAAAGATGGGCTAAAGTTTACAATCTCTGTGTGTATCTTATTTCAACATTTCAGTGAAGCTTACTTCTTTCTTTTCACAGGATTAATCAGCGAGTCAGGGTGAAAGCCAGAAAACACACATTCATATTTATTTAGTTTAAATAAATATGTTAAAATGTTAACTTTTTGTGTTTGTTGTTTATTTTTAGTTAAGAAGAGATTAATCATTTTTATTGTTTGATTTCATGTGCATGGTCGATGAATTTACTTAGAAAAACACAACCTGAGGCAAAAAGGTGATATATGCAAGTTGTTGCAATATTAACTGGTTATGATTTTAGGTTACAGTTTCTAGTGTTGTTTTGGCAACAGTTTATCAAAATATATGTTCTTGAGGGTGTTTATTTCAACAATAAGGACAAAATCAATGCATAATTGTGATGTTATAATCAACATGACTAGCAGGTTTTAATGGCTGCCTGTGCACCTGACTGCAATGGAAACTATTTAAAGTGTGCAGATCAAAACCATTACAAATCTCTAATGAAAACCAATACAAACCACTAAATTTGAATGGAATATGTCCCAAAACACGTAATGGAAACTATTTGGTAATGGATTTATTGGTTAAAAGTTGATGGTTTGTAATGGTATTTGTAGTGGAAACCATTAACATTTCTGAGATGGTTTCTATTGATGTTTCAGTGACACAGTCAGAACCAATACAAAACTGCAATGGAAACCACTATGTGCAAATCAAGACCAATACAAATTTGTAATGGAAACCTATACAAACCAATAAATCCTATTGGAATATGCCCAAAACACACTACGTAATGGAAACCATTTGGTAATGGTTTTAATGGTTAATGGCTGATGGTTTGTAATGCTTTTGTAATGAAAACCATTAGGATTTCTGTAATGGTTTTTATTGTTTTGTTTTGTTTTTTTTTTCAGCAGGGATACTGTAAGGCTCAAAAGGAAATTTAGGCACATTAGCACTCATGTGTCCCAAATTTCGCTAATACACATCAGTTTATCTGGCAGTTTAAAAACTGATGTTTATTTACATGTTTATTTAAAGTAACCGTTTCCTCAATTTTATTTTAAGTAGCACTCCAGACGCTGCTCCAGTGCAGGATGCAGATGGTAGCCTAGAGTTCTACGTCACCACGTTCAGTTCAGTTTGAGGCGGAGTTTATTGTTTTAGCGGAACTCACTGGTCTCTACAGTGAAACCGAAAGCAACGTTGACTGGAAGCCATTTTAGAAGATACAAGATCAAAAAATGTCTTCGCAGGTTACGGTAAGTTTGTTAAAACGTTTCAAAACTGTAATGTTAATACGGAGCATTTCCGTCTATACAGGCCTCAGACGAACTCAAACACTTAACAGTTTGATCAATCACGAGCTGATGGTTATTTACGTGGTACTTCACGGAAACAGCATTGTTTTTTGATACAGTGTGTGGATATGTGAATATTTTCCATAAAATAAATATTTGGGTATAAACAACGAGTAAACGGTAAACACTGCATTACTATTACATTAATGTGAATGTACAAAAAATGTCGAAAATAGGTCATGTACACTATTTTAGAAAATATTTAGAAAGAATGAGGCCCTGGCTTGTCCCAGTAACCACACTTTTGTACATTTGCTTAATGACATTTGGACAAAGTGTTCAAACAGCAGGTGTGTGCAGAAACTTTGATTACTTGATGGAACACATACATTGTGTTATAAAGGAAGTAACATTTTCGTAGAGCTTTATTTACACATTTTGATTTTTGATCAATTTTAATTTCAGTCTTACAAATGTCTATATAGAAGTTGCTGTGTAACAAGACAGTTTATTAAGGTACTTATAATAAAGTTATAAAAAGAAGCTGCAAACATTTCTGCTCTTTTGATTATGTGAATAACACTGAAGTTCTGGCATTTATCAAATCTCTTGCACAGCTACTTCCTATTATGTGTACACGCCCTCTGTTGGCCAAATCCGCAAGTGTGGGTATCGGGACCGGCCCTTGGTAAGCAGTATCATTTAATCAAAGTAACATAACTGAACCTTCCAATGAAATGACAGACATATGCAGGACTTCTGCCTGCATTTATTTTGTGATAATCCATTATTACACTTAGATGTGTCACAATACATAAGGAAAGATCTGTTGCTACTTCTGTTTCATAATAACTTAAAATGAAAAAAAAAAAAAAAAAAAAAAAAAAAAACATGAAACATATGCATGGATGAAATCTATAACATGCATTTCTAAAATAGAGAGTGAATGTGGTAAACATAAACCCACAAACTGGTAAAGTCTAATTATTTTCCCACACGTGAAAAAATCCTAAGGGAATGCAATAATAAATATGATTAGAATTTCTGCTGGATGTAATTTAATTAGCAACCAGTCCTAAAAGATCTGGATGGGTATTTTATGGGACTCTTGCAGAGTATGGGACACAAACCAAAGCATATAGTTACATAACAAATAAAACAAAAAGAAATAATCACAGGAAACAATTACCTGTGATTTCCAAACAATAAGAAAACAAAGGAAATTAAATGAATTTGATTCCTTTTGTGTGCATCATAGACTGCAATGATTATATCAAGTTTGTGAGTTTTGACTGATTGTCGCTTTACTATCATCAGTGCAGCCAATTTTTTAACATTCATTTTTTAACTTTTGAAATTCTTTCTATTAGGATGAAATTGCACATACAGGCTATCTGCTGTACTTTAAATATTGTGTTTACAGAGTAAAATCCAATTTAATTTTTAATTTACTTCAGTATGTCAAAATTCAGTATGTTCTCTGTTTCCACATACAGACCTGAAATCAAGTTTCACATTAATGAGGAAGAGAAGGTGGACTCTGCTTGTGAAATGAGTGTGTATGAGGAGAGAGAGCAGGAGGCTCCTGTTGACACTCAGAGAGCAGCTTCTCCAGGAATCAGCTTTGTGTCTATGAGGAGTAACAACTCCATGTATGTGATTCCCCCTGATCTCAGTGATGGAGCTGTTGTGACCTCTGACCCTGTGTGAGTATCATTCATTATCTGCTGTAATGAATCATTCACAGAAGTACCTTTCTCTGAAATGTGGACATTAGTGAATCACTTTATAAAGGAAACAATTTCCTATGATTTCCAGGAAATTAAACAAATTTAAAGGAAATATTTTAGTAAGTCCCCTGTGATTTCCCTTGTCTATCCAGTAACATTAACTATCCACATAACCCCAGTTCTCTGATCACAGAAGTGTGATCTCTCACTATGGGGAAAGTACGAGCAGCTGCAGAAGCTCCTATTACACCATGTTTTTCAAATTGACAGTGATCAAGGAGTCCGACCTCCATATTATATAATTCCTCTGGACAACAGAGGAATTGTTCATTACTCCTGCTATTCATGTCTTGTAGGTTAGCACCACCACAGAGCAGTATTAGATTGTTTCTGCTAGGGATGCACCAATACCACTTTTTCCAGAACTCGGCCAATACCGTTACTTTTATTTCTGGTACTTGCCAATACCAGTATTTTTGTCAGGATTATGGACCTACTTTGCCTTGTTTTTTCCTCCCCACCTGCTCTGTGACCTAGCTTCTCCCTTGTTTGATTGTATGATTTGGTCCAGGTGTGTCTTTGCAGTTACTCCATGTATTTAAGTTCTGTATTTAAGTTCTAGTCCATGCATTCTGTCCCTGTCTGGTCTCTCTCGTCATTTGCGTGGGTCCCTAGCCGTTCTCTGTGTGGACTGATTAAAGACTGTTTCGCCATTCTACGTCTTCGTTGTTCCTTCCGACACAGTAGTGTGAAAATTTTCATTGCCTTTGTACATTTTTAAAATATTGGGTAGAGAAACCAAAAAAAAAAAAAAAAAAAAAAAAAAATATATATATATTTTTTTTAATGTTAGTTGGCTTAGGCCTACTTTATTTTTAATATAGATAAATCTTTCAGTTATTTTCATATGTAATTAAGGCCATTAAAATGTATTTTACAAGGTTTTTACAAGTTGTTTTACAAGACATGTACAGTAATGCCTAGTGCATTTCATACAGGCTGCTAGTTTCACTTTCGCCATAAAGTTGTGTCCTATGCTTAAAGGAGAAGTCCACTTCCAGAACAAAAATTTACAGATAATGTACTCACCCCCTTGTCATCCCAGATGTTCATGTCTTTCTTTCTTCAGCCGTAAAGAAATTACGTTTTTTGATGGAAACATTTCAGGATTTTTCTCCATATAATGGACTGCAATGGTGCCCCGATTTTGAACTTCCAAAATGCAGTTTAAATGCGGCTTCAAACGATCCCAAATGCGGTTGTAAACAATCCCAATCGAGGAAGAAGGGTCTTATCTAGCAAAACAATTGGTTATTTTCATTCAAAAAAATACAATTTAAGTACTTTTTAATCTCAAACGCTCATCTTGTCTTACTCTCCCTGAAGTTCATTATGGTTCAAAACAGTTAGGGTATGTCGGAAAACTCCAATCGTATTTTCTCCCTCAACTTCAAAAATCATTTCAAAATTTCAAAAGTCTTTGCAAATTGAACATGCAAAGAAGATCAAACACCCTTAACAAACAGCGATATAGGATGATTTTGAAGTTAAGGGAGAACATGAGATGGGAATTTTTTCGACATACCCTAACTCTCATGAACCGGAAACAAGATGAAGTAACACAAGATGAACGTTTGACATTAAAAATATATACATTATTATTTTTTTAATGAAAATAACCAATTGTTTCACTAGATAAGACTCTTCTTCCTCTGCTGGGATCCTTTTACAAACGCATTTTGGATCGCTTGAAGCCGCATTTAAACTACTTTTTGGAAGTTAAACTCAGGGCACCATAGAAGTCCACTATATGGAAAAAAAACACTGAAATGTTTTCCTCAAAAAACATGACGGAAGAAAGAAGGACATGAACATCTTGGATGACAAGGGGTGAGTACATTATCTGTGAATTTTTGTTCTGGAAGTGGACTTCTGCTTTAAGGTTGAAAATAATAATATGGTTTATAGTGAATGCCCCTATACATTTTGTTTATATTTATGGTTTAGTTTTAATCCAATGATGTGTGTCCTAAGTGAGCGGACATCAGTAAAGATCACACAACAGAAGTGCACATACTCTCTCTCTTTCTCTCTCTCTCTTTTTCATTACTGTTAAGTAACTGGTGCATTGCTTTACTCACTTGTTTTTGACATAGCCGGCCAAACTACAAACTGTGATGTCTGTGAGAAAGGGCTATTTGCTCGACAAGCTCGTATGTGTCTCAGTATATTAGATCCATGCAATCAATCTTAAGGCTCTACATTTACATTTACTCATTTAGCAGCAGAGACTTTAATCCAAAGCGACTTACATTTGAGGAATACAAGAAGTGATTTACCATAAGATGGCAATAAACACAAGAAGTGTCTGTTATACAGCATTTAAGTCATCATTCTAAATAACTGACCGCAGGCTTCTGGAGAGGATGTAGGAGAGAAGTGAAAGTAGCAGGGTGCAGAGCCTGTGGCTGTTCTGTATGCAAGCACCAATGACTTGAACTTGATGCGAGCTGCTACTGGAAGCCAGCGCAGTGAGATGAGAAGCGGTGTAACATGGGCTCTCTTGGGCTCATTGAAAACAAGACGTGCTGCGGCATTTTGAAACATTTGTAGAGGTCTGACTGCACATGCAGGAAAAACCATGTGCCTGAATGACGGGTCCCAGTGGTGTAGTGTATAGAGAGAGAAGGAGGGGCCCTAAAACTGATCCCTGAGGAACCTTAGTGACCAGTTGATGTGCTTTTGATACCTCTTCTCCCCAAGACACCCTGGAGGACCTATCTGTGGGGTAAGACTCAAACAAGTGGAGTGTAGTTTGGTTGATGCCCAGCAATGAGAGGGTGGGCAGATTAATTTGATGATTAACAGTGGCAAATGCAGCAGATCGATCTAGCTTAATGAGAACTTGTAACACTCTGCCGTATCGGCTGAGGCTACACTAATTAAAAGAAAAGAATTGTTTAAAATGTTTAGATGTTGGGTGAGCAGATTAAAGACAGTGTTACGACCCGTTGTCTAGGGGTTAGATGCGCGAGCGCATGTAAGTGACGGGATTCCAGATACAACAGATCACCAGAACACAAAACCATAAAGTTAAATCATTTATTAATGAAAATAGATAAGAAAATATATTTATATAAAGAAATGGAGCAATGGTTTCAGGGTGACCCAAGGCCAAAATAACAAACAAAATCCACTAGAAAATAAAGTCTTATAAATAACCTATAAATAAGGAAAATAAAATTACAAATAACTTCCCTTCCTCCCTAAACAAAAACACATCGCAAAAATAATTCAAAAAATAAAAGGGCAGGTCACCCCTACGCTCCAAGATCTCAAACAAACTAAACAAATGTCCTCCAAAACAGACTAGTGTCTGGTTTGTAACTCGAACCACAAAATAGATCTTATACAATATAAGTTAACAGAATGCGGACACTAAACTAAACAAATCAAAAGAAAACAATCAGTGATCCGTTGTAGCGCTGGAATCCGGAGCTCCACACGCCACGACGCGCACGCTTAGAATGAGCTCGCCATGTTTCGAAAACGCCGCCCTTTTATCAGCTGGCTCCAAGTTCACCAACCACATGGTCCATCGCTACGCCAATAGGGTACCTGTACACACACATACACACAAGCACATACACAAAGCGAATCGCGCAGATGCGAGGATCGTAACAACAGCAAGACAACAGATAAAAGACAACAGTAGTGTATTTACACAAAACAATGACACAGAACTAAAACAACACAGTATACATTGAAATTGAGGACTGCTAAAAGAGTCTTTTAGTTCATACCCTGAAGCAATCCATGCATAATAGTCCAAAGTGTCGAATCCAGTAGATATAGTACTCCAAAGTGCAAGTGCAAATAGTCCTGGTTGTAAGTAAATCCACAAGGGGTCCTTCACAACTCAAGCAAAGAACATATATTGACCTGCTTCCCATGTGAGGTGTCAAGCCTCCATCTTAGGCCACACTGCTCCTTTATATAGAGAGGCTATTTCCTACAACCTGTCATGTGATCGTTCACATGACAGGTGGGTCTCAGTTCTTAAAGACAAATGCACACATTTTTAAAAGGGGTTAAAATTGACAAAGAACATTTAAAACCTTTTAAAACTCTGATACACCAATATAATGTTATATACTGAGAGAAAATGGTGTCTTGACCAATTAGATGTTGTCTTAACTCGGGATATTGCTATGTTTCTCCTCCCAAAACATAAATCAGCACGTTATCTTGTCAGTCACATGGTCAGAATTTTCCCGCTTTTGCAGATTATAATTTGGCCATGATTTCTATAACGTGAATATAATACATTTTACAAAGAACTGATCGGTGGAAACGTTCAAAGCATGAATTTTCAAACTCATACATACCAAACACAAATATAAACCCTTAAGCTATTCAATAGTTATTAAAAGGACATACACAACGAGTGATTAGAACATAATAGATAAATGTGTGGGTAACATACATAGTAGGGAGTTATGCAATGGTCTGATGTTCATACATAAGTCCTTTTAAGCATCATTTGGTGCATATTTAGGTAAAAGGGACAGTCTCTCTGTCATTCTGTGAACTAGGGGCATGTTCTGAGGAACAAAGGAATTTTGAAGGAACTTGGTCTGGTTCTTGTCTTGGGTGGGGGTGCACCACCCAACAAAGTTTCCTCATGTGATGGTCCTGATGTGCTGTATCTTTGACCATTAATCTTGGGTTTCTTGCCCCAAAATTGACAATCTCCTTCCTGAGTTGGGATTATCAATAATTGTGTTGTGTTGTTGTGTTAATGTTGTGTTAATGTTGCAAGTTGTTCAAAGCTATTAAAGTTGGTTGTTTAAGCTTACTTTGGGCTGGCTGGCGCCAGGGTATCATAGACAGATTTATGACGTGGTCAGGTCAGCATGGACCTCTTTGTGGAATTTGGCTCTTTGGTTTCAACCAAATGTTCTGATCGGATCTTCAATTTGTCTGATTCGCTCTGATACCCTACACTACACTGTAAAAAAAAAAATGTTGCCAATACTGAAAAAATCAAGGCAACACATTGCATTCAGATTTTTATGTTTTCCCAACGATTGGTGTCAAATCCAGGTGCCATGAGTAAAAGTCCTCCCCAGTATTTTGTTCCAATCACCTGGATTTGCTAATTAGCACAGTTTTTCAGCCAGGAGGTCCGAGATTGGACCAAGTCGTTCCTTTTAAGTCTCAAGCAAGTCTCAAGTAAAATCCCAAGCCCCTAAAGAGTTAAAGTTGATGAGATAATTGAATGATGATTGTGTTAGTGATGAACATCTGCTGTTATTACAGAGGATCAGATGTTGATGTTTTATTGGTTAAAATGATGCCACCATTGTGGAGATCAGTATTTGCTTTAGTTGAGCTCTTCACCATTGACTCGTGGGTTAGATCTATCTCTGTAATAATGCGTATGGTCTTGTAAAGCAGTGAGATCAGAGCTGTATGGTGAGCAGCTAAGTGGTGCTAGGTGATCATCGTAAGCATACCTGAACACCCCCAAAATAATTTTCTTTTGTAAGGTAAGGTTTTGCATTATCAAATCTGCAAAACTACAGCATAGTGATCTTCAATAAGTCATAGTGAATTCATTTAAAACCTGTATAATGCATATAAACATCTATAGTATTTAGACGCACAGACATCAAGAACCAGCATATGAATCTCAACAATGGTGACAATCAACAAAACGCTTCATGCTGCAATGCATGCTGGGTAACAGCATAGTAATGCACTGCAGTATGAAGAATTATTGTCACCACTGTTGAGGAGCGTATGATAAGTGTTCATGTCTGAAAGCCTGAGCTGACGTAGTTTTTTCTTCCAATATTGAAGCGTTACAGTGATATTCGTTTAATAGGATTTTTTTGTTGCAGTTCTACAATCGCTAGATGTCATTCAGCAAGAGAGTATTTCATGTTGCTGATCTAAATTAGTTGTATATGGTGCGAGCGTGAGCTAATCTGCTGCTGCAAGCTTGTGACTCAGCAATGCACAAATGCTCGCTGCAAAACAGCAGAGATTACTCCAAGAGTCAAGAGACAAACTAAAAACCACACTTGACCGCAATGATGGTGGCACTGTGTTTTTTTTTCTTTCTCTTCTTTTCTTGGCCAATAAAACATCAACATCTAAACCTCTTAGAATTCTCAATAAGAGATTCTACAGACATGAAATAAAGTCATTCTGGTTAGTAATGAGTGAAGCTGGTGATGCTGTTTGTGGAGATGTTTAATCAGATTTGAGAGATGAAAGTCAGAGATGAGTCAGTTGTAGTTCTTGTGTTTCTCTTTTCTTCAACGATGCTGCTTGTTAACAGCAGATGTTCATCACTAACACAATCATCATTCAGTTATCTCATCAACTTTAACTCTTTAGGGGCTTGGGATTTTACTTGAGACTTGCTTGAGACTTAAAAGGAACGACTTGGTCCAATCTCGGACCTCCTGGCTGAAAAACTGTGCTAATTAGCAAATCCAGGTGATTGGAACAAAATACTGGGGAGGACTTTTACTCATGGCACCTGGATTTGACACCAATCGTTGGGAAAACATAAAAATCTGAATGCAATGTGTTGCCTTGATTTTTTCAGTATTGGCAACATTTTTTTTTTTACAGTGTAGTCTGCAGTAAGCTTGAGAAGTGTTTTATTATTATTATTTTTTAATAATCATGAATTATTGGATTTGAATTGCATTGATGATTCACTCACTGAGGTTCTTTTCTCTGAAATGAATGAATGTTAATAATAGTAAAGACCAGTTTGAATTTCTTTCTTTCATGTGTTTACAAAGGTTCTTATTGAGAATCAACAGAGAATCAACACCATTATGGAGCTTTAGTTGAGCACTTGTCCAATGACTCTTCTTAAATTGATTCTCTTTCAACAACTGCAATAGTGTTTTACTATAAGCACTTTTATGTTGTTACAGAAAGAGATTGAAAGAGTCTCCTGTTGACAGTCAGAGAGGAGCATCTCCAGGATTCAGCTGTGTGTCTATGAAGAGTAACAACTCCATGTATGTGATTCCCCCTGATCTCAGTGATGGAGCTGCTGTGACCTCTGACCCTGCGTGAGTGTCATGAATTTTAATGTAATTTTTTTTTGTTATCGTGAGATTTCACTCACTGAGGTTATTTTCCTGGAAAATAAACAAATGTTAATAATGATAAAGACCAGTTTGAATGTATTTCATGTGACTACGAAGATTCAAATTGAGAATTAACAGATGTTTTGCTGTTGTTAATGTTGATGTTTTTTTTGTTTTTTTTTATTAGTTTATTTAATTTGAAGTCACCTTTATGGTGCTTTAGTTGAGCACTTGACCAATACCTCTTCTTAAATTGATTCTCCTTCAACAGCTGCGGTAGTGTTTTACTGTAAGCACTTTTATGTTGTTACAGAAAGAAACTGAAGGAGTTTCCTGTTGACACTAAGAGAGCAGCATCTTCAAGATTCAGCTGTGTGTCTATAAAGAGTAACAACTCCATGGATGTAATTCCTCCTGATCTCAGTGATGAACCTGCTGTGACCTTTGACCCTGCGTGAGTATCATTCATTATCTGCTGCAGATGTAAAATTATTTAATATGGTGAATCATTCATGAAGGAAATTCTCTGAAATGTGAACATTAGTGAATCATTTTGCAAAGAAAAAAACACTGTGTCTTAACCAGACGCAACACCACAGTATGTGTAAAAGGTATCTGTTCCATTTTAATATGAGTTTTTGTCCTAACCAGCCGTAACAGTGGTATGCGACAAGTGATTCTACTTTAGAAACATTTTTAATTTAATACCACAGTTTTTATTTAGGCTGTAGGACCTAAGCTTGCTACATTAAAATAAAAATATGAAAAATTAAAATAGACCGTTCAATTTTAGGAAAATTGGTGTCATATCATATACACACAGAAATGTAAAGGTAGACTTGGCAACTCGTCAAAATAAAAGTCTGGTTTAACTTGAAGGCATTGTGCCAGAAATATACTACTACTATTGCTACTACTACTAATAAAATGAAACAAACATTATTTTTAGGGTATAATCACAGAACATTTTAAATACACAACACAAACTTTCTGAGGGTAAAAGAAAAACCTTTCATAAGGCTATTTTAAGAATAAATTTGAATAAATTAAGTATGCATTCAAATAATTAGACATGCTGAAACAGAATTTGATAACAATAAAAACATATGGTGAGAAAAAATAAAAGATTTCATAGGGCCCTAAACATGTCATTTTTGTTAAACCTTTATTAAATTGGTGTGAAATTGTATAAGTTTCATGATTTTATTTAATTAGACATGCTTGTTGATTAATAAAATTTAATTTACTATTAAAAAGGAGTTCAGGAAAAATAAAACAGAAAAAAACGGAATTTGGAAAAAAATAAAACGGAATTTGGGAAAAAGTAAAACGGATTTTATAGGGCCCTAAAGCTGTTCTTTAGCTGCTCTTTATTTTTGTGTGTCTTTCATTTTCTGCCTCTACATTTCTCTCATTCAGTATTCAACATACATATTGGCTCAGGGTAGTTTTCTTACAGTTAATTTGTAATTACTTAAATATTGTATCCTCTTAAAGCAATCAATTAATAAAACATCTGTTTTCTCTCTGCAACTATATGCACTGTAAAAAACAACCTATAGAATCTACTCAATAAAATGAGGTAAACTGAGGTAACAATTTACACTCAGTTTGTTTGGGTAGATTCTATCCTATATGTCTGAGTAAAGAATACCTGAATTTATCAGCTAAGACAAACTAAAAAAAAGTAGGTAAAAGTCTACACAGCAAAAAGCCCAGTGTTAAATGAACTCTCCCGGGAGTTTGAGTCCATACTCAAGAGTATTAAAATGAACACTGAAGCAGTGTTAGAGTTAATGAGGTAATTAAGTGATTAATTGAGTGATGATTGACCATTATTAAAGACGCCTGATGTTAATAAGCAGAATCACCAAAAGGAGAAAATCTAATTTTGTAACTCACCATTATAGTGGTCAGTGTTAGCATTAGTTTAGCTCTTTACCAGTAACTTCTTAGTATTAGAATTTGTTTGGGTGTTGTAATTGAGTTATAACAGTCAGACAAACCAGAAGAAATGAGATTTTGTGTTTTTGAATATGCTTTGACGAAGTCATGAAGTAGCGATCAGAAAAAGTGAATTGTATTTTGTTTATGTTGGTTTAATTGGACAGGTGTTTCTGAAATTTATTTGACCGGAAAAAATGTAAACGTTTTTTAGATTTAGACACACAGACATCAACAATCAGCATGAGAATCACAACAATGGTGACCAACAAAAACGTATGTTGTAGCCAATCAAAACTCATCCATATCTCCCATCATGCATTGTGGCATGAATAAATTATGAGCTGATGATTTCCATGATGTTTAGAGTTGATCTGTTTCTGAATATGCTGTTTGTCACCATTGTTGAGATTCATATGCTGATTCATGATGTCTGTGTGTGCCTAAAAGAACAGCTTTTGAAAGTTTTTTTTTGATCAGAAGAGCTTGTAAGAAGTCCTTTCAAAATTAAAAAAAAAAAAAAATTCAGTCTTTATCATTTTTTTGCTGCTGTGAAACCACAAGGCAGTTGTAATAAATAAAGGATATAGAACTCTAAATGGTTTCAGTGACTCAAATTAAGTTTCTTTGGCTTGTCTGGCTAGTTTAACTAAACAGTTGAACAAAAGCTAATGTTAAAAAGCTACGGGTCAAGAGCCCAACTAATGCTAACACTGACCACTATAATGGTGACGTAAACATTTTGGTGTCTTCAATAATTTTCAATCATCACTCAGTGAATCACTTAATTACCTCATTAACTGTGACACTGCTTCAGTGTTCATTTTAACACTCAAATAAACTCCCGCGAGAGTTCATTTAACACTGGGCTTTTTGCTGTGTAGACTTTATCTACTTTTTTTAAATTTGTCATAGCTGTTAAATTCAGGTATTCTTTACTCAAATATATAGACAAACGAAGTGCAAATTGTTACTTCAATTTACCTCATTTTATTGAGTAGATTCGTAAATTTAGGTTTTCTTTACTCAAATATATAGGATAGAATCTACCCAAACAAACTAAGTGCAAATTGTTACATCAGTTTACCCCATTATATTGAGTAGATTCTATAGGTTGTTTTTTACAGTGTGCAATTCAAATGCTGCTGTAGTGATGCAGTTGAATGGAGCATATAGATAATTCTTTGAGAAACAGTTTAAAGTATTTTTCTATTTCTTTTTCTCAGTCTCATCAGTAGGAAGAGAAAGAGAGCACCATCTCCACTGAAGAGCAACAGATTCATGCTCAGTAATGGAGCAGTTCCCTTTGATGCTGTGTGAGTATGATCATGTAGCTCATAATGTCATCTTATGAGTGAAAAGGAAGGCATCTGTGATTTTTATCAAAATCTAGCATGTTAAGTGATTTGGTGATGAGTGTATGATGCTTCACTGCTGTCAGGGATAAATATTGTTTACAGTAGAAAATGTGATGTGGTCATATTTTTTTAACCACTTCCATATGTGGTTTGAGTGATCAGATAGCAAAATATCTTAGTGCTGAGTCTAACCCCTTTTGATCTGATCACCAAAAATGGCTCCTCATACCATTTAGAAAGGTAATTCAAGTTCAACTGTATACTTTTTACAATATGCATTGTTTTTAATTAGGGTCATCACTAATGATTATTTTGGTAGTCAAGTGATTGGTCGATCATTCTGACAATTAATCAAGTAATCAGATAATTTTTTTTTTTTTTGTTTTTTTGTGGTAATAAAATAGACCTAAGCGAACAATATACTTTAAAATTACTCAAAATACATAATAGTAATGAGGCAATAATAATTGGTTCAAATAAAATTTTAAAAGCAAGTAATCTTACTTAATCTTATGGTTTTACTGAACAAAATACAAAATACATAATGTAATACATGATGTAATAAAACAATGTAATCATAACTTATGCCTGCAATCATCCGCCAATGGCCTGATGATTGTTTTTACACTTTACCACATGAATCCTTGTTTATTGATGTTGATATTGATATTTAATATTGATACTGATAACTTTGTCAAACTTTTCATAACTGTGATTTTTTTTTTTTTTTTTTTTTTTTTTTTTTGAATTGCAGTCAAAACTCTATAAAATTATCTCTAAATTAAAAGCTTGGCTGTTATTTTAAGTATTGTGACATTAATGACAAATTACAGTAATTCACATTTTTTATACAGAAAAACTACTGTATTTGTATACAGTATATTTTCTGTTTATTAAAATGATAAACAAATGTATGTAAAATTACAAAAGAAATCTGTAATTAATACAATAACAAATCCGTTAGATGATAAAACGGTCAAATGACTGGCAGTAAAGTAAAATCTCCTTATTTAAATAAGCTGACAAACGCTGTAATTTTACAGGCATTTCCTGAATTTAATGATCAAGCACCTTGACTGTAAAAAAACGGTCAAATGACTGGCAGCACAGGGTGCCAAACAAAAACCTTAAAATTAAAGTAAAATCTCTTTATCTAAATAAGATAACAACACTGTTAATATACAGGCATTTCCTAGATTATTACAAACAAACACCTTCACTTTAAAGTTAACTCATTAACTAATTCATTAATTAAATGTCACATGACTGACAGCAACAGAACATGAAACACTAACAGATCTCTCTAGATCACAGCATCTTCACTTATTACAAAGCAATCTGACTTTATTTCTTTCATACAAAACTTCTTATTGAGAATTAACAGATGTTTAGATGTTAATGTTTTATTGAAAATAATAAAGTTTGAAGTCACCATTGTGGAGATAAGCATTTGCTTTAGTTGGGCTCTTGACCCTTACTTCATAACTTCAGTTTTTTTTTGGTTGTTGTAACTGTGTGTTACTAAGGCACATTTGTTGTTCATTGATGATGGTTTAATTATCATAACACGGCCTGACTCACTGAGCATATCATCAGCGTTGTTGCTGAACATGTTAGCTTTTAAATTTGCTTTTTTTACAGTGGTCTTGTGATGTTATGGTCAAAGACAATTTTTTTTTATCATATATATTTAAGCATCTTGAATTGAGGCTTTTTGATGCACACAAACATCAAGAATCAGCACATGAATCTCAACAATGGTGACAATCAACAAAATGCTTGTTTTGTGATGATCAGGGCTAATATGAATATTTCGTCGATTTCACCATTGTTCAGATTCATATGCAGATTCTTGATGTCTGTGACTCTACATATTCTTGTCTAAATAATTACTTCAAAATGACATACAAACTTTAAAAATAGCAAA
Source organism: Cirrhinus mrigala (assembly GCA_036247105.1). Lineage (NCBI taxonomy): Eukaryota > Metazoa > Chordata > Actinopteri > Cypriniformes > Cyprinidae > Cirrhinus > Cirrhinus mrigala. The sequence goes on from JAMKFB010000312.1 coordinate 415,917, forward strand.
GCGGGATTGGATTTTATGCATTAAACATGTAAGGCTACCAAAAAATAAAATTAATAATTTTAATTAACATGCGCAGGCGCTGGATTTCTGACGAATCAAGCCACTATACAATGACAAGATCGTCCACAGTACGAAACCAACTTCATCTGATCAGAATCTTAATTGCTGGTTTCGTCATAACAAATGTGCTTTAGAAACACACAGTTACAACAACCAGAAAGAAAAAAAAATAAATAAATAAAAATCAAGGGTCAAGAGCCCAACTAAAGCAAATGCTTATTTCCACAATGGTGACTTCAAACCTTATTAATTTTAATTAAACATCAACATCTAAACTTCAGTTAATTCTCAATAAGAAGTTTTGTTTGAAAGAAACAAAGTCAGGCTGGTTTGTATAAAGTGAAGATGCTGTGATTTAGACAGATCTGTTAGTGTTTCATGTTCTTTTGGAATTTAAAGGGTTTCTGTTGTCTGAGTTTTGTGGGTTACCATTGTGCTGAATAGTAGAGCGTGAGCTTTAGTCCAGGAGAAGACGACTGAGTGGTGATGTTATGCTGTTAAGCTATTTTATTTAAAGGCTGTAACTGTGGAGTTGTTGATGCAGTGATAGTTGGGTTCTGCATGTGTGCTGTTGTTAGCAAAAAATGCTTCATGATGATAATCCAGACAATACCTGTAAAATAACTACTTTAAAAAAGAACATTTAAGAAAACCTTAGTTTTACAGTTTTTGTTTTTTGAAAAACAGTTTTTAACCATTATTAATGGTAAGCGTTTGGCACTCTGTGCTGCAGTTCATTTCACAGTTTTTTTCTGTTTATTTTTTTACAGTATGTCTGATGTTTTCATTATGTATAACTACGGGCTTTGTAAATACATCAGATGTGGACCTAAATACAATTTCCTCTGTTTTTTAATGTTAATCACAAGAGCATTGTTGTCACATCACTCCACTAATTTATTCACCCCCTGTTGGTGCAGTCCCATATCTTCTACATCATTCAACACAGATATTAACGCAGTATCATCAGCGAACTTTAAGATGAATTGATTAGACCTACCCACACGACAGTCATCTGTGTACACAGTGAAAAGCATAGCAGAACTAACACAGCCTTGGGGTGCTCCAACATTTGTTTTAACTGCAGTTGACAGAGTTGTATTCAGTTTAATCATCTGAATTCTATTTGTAAATACCACCGAATCAAATAGGGATTTACATCCAAGAATAAGAAGTTTAGACACCAAAATATCAGCTCGAATTGTATTGAATGCTAAGTATTAGTTCTCACATAAGTATTAGGTTTATCTAAATGTTTAGAAACAATATGCACCAAAGCTGCCACAGCATCCTCCGTACTGCAACCTTGCTTATAGGCAAATGGATCAAGTTTGTGCTTGATAGTGCTCACCAGATGTTTAAGTAAAATTCTTTCCAAGCATTTCATAATGACTGAAGTAAGAGCTATAGGTCTATAATTCTTGCATTCCTTTGGACATGAAAGTTTAGGCAATGGTTTTATATATGAGGTTTTCCATAACCTAGGGACAGTGTGTCAATAGATTCCTGAAAAATTGGTAGCCACACTGGCGCCAACTCATAAGCAACATTCTTTATAAGACAAAGACTACATTCATCAGGTACCACCGCTTTTCTTGTATTAGATGTTGAAAAATCTTCCTAACATCAATAACAATCCTTTCTGAGGAAAAAGGTACAACTGTGCCTAGTAGTTCATTCAGTTTTACTGAAGCATAACAGTCAGTAGATGTAACCTGATTTCACCATTTAGGTAAAATTGTCACCATTGTTGAGATTCATGTGCTGATTCTTGATCTTTGTGTGAGCTCACAATGACTCCTATAAAGAGAGCAAACAAAAGAGAAAAATCATAATATCTGATTGTCATCACATCATGAGACTAACAACTAATTATTGTTTATGTACACACACACATCCCACCCCCTATGCTTTTTCCTGAGCCTTTATTCCTGTCTGCTCGCACAAAGGTGAATCCAGGTAAGTCAAAAAGAGAGTCGGGCATTGTAGATTGTAACCAGCTTTCTGTAAAGCACAACAGAGATGTCTCGTGGAATTCCTTACAGTACCTTGTATAAGATCTTATAACATCCACCTTGTTGTTCAGTGAGCACAGGTTGCTGAAGATAATGGTTGACAAAGGCAGCCGAGTACATCTCCGTCGGAAGCGATTCCAAATACCGCCTCTCCTTCCTCGTTTCTTACATTTTGATCTAATCATTTCCTGTGGTATATTTTCCACCGTCAGATTTTCAAAGTGATTTGCTATCATCTCTTGAGACTGTGCTGTCGTATGAGCGGTGGTTTTACGCTGCTCGTATCCATCCTCCAGCTCCCACGTGTGATTGTGGTTTGTGTCTCCAAACATAATTCGGACAGGCCAACAGTTCACAGAACGAACCCCAGAAATAGGAACAAAACTTTCCAAATAGTCATTCTTGCACTTAAGTAAGACAATAGACAAACATTTAACAATAAACAATAAATCAAACAGACGAGTACAACATACTGAAATGCAGTGTACAGCTGAGCAGTGCATCGGAAGTGAATTAATGTTTAATATTTCCTACATTTGAAACAACATATAATTCAAATGTCCACATAATCTTTAAGTCCCCCACGGTTTAAATTGTGGTCCGGGGGCACCTAGATCAGACCGAAAGGCCAGTTTAGTGTCGCAATTAAAGGGGCTGCAGCTTAAGCCCACCGGCTTCCCACCTGTGCCCCCCACAGACCCCAAGGTAGAAACAAGAAATTAGAAGAATCTAGACTGAGAGAATGTGTCTGTCTCACAAACATTTTCAGGAAGTTTTTTCAGAGTTTAGAAGCCCAGGCAATGAGGCCTAACACCATACAACTACCAAAGCGATGCCAAAGTCTCCTGTTTTGATAAAATTTGGCCTCAAGAAATATTCACTTGTTGAGATTAACACCTGTGTGCTCCAGTCATTTGACAATCAGTACTGAGAGCTGATGAGGTGGTTATTCTTAGATGAAGTGTAACATATGTATGTATTAATTACTTTAGATTCATATATAAATCAATGTAAAAAAAATAATAATAATAATAAAAATGACATATTTAATCTCATTTGTATTTTAAAACAAATACAAATGTCTTTTCAGTGGTTGCAGAGCTGACCAGATCAAGTATGTGTCCTGTCAGAACTTCACATCCTCCTACAGTCAGAACCACATCAGTCAACATGATACAGAAGCAGACCTGCAGCTTGATTCTCACCCACCAGAGCATCATGATCTGCAGAGAGTCAAAGACCAGCACAAAACCATCATGAAGAAAAATTATGAGAGAGTATTTGAGGGAATCAAACTACAAGAGAATCAAACCCTTTTGAACAGGATTTACACACAGCTGTACATCATAGAGGGAGAGAGTGAAGGAGTGAATGAAGAACATGAGGTGCTACAGATGGAGAAAAGTTACAGGACACTCCAAGACACTCCAATCAACTGCAATGACATCTTTAATCCTTTATCTGAACCAGGATGTGAGGAGATGAGAAGAGAGAAGAAAGACAAGATAAAGACTGTTCTTACTAAAGGCATCGCTGGAATTGGAAAAACCGTCTCTGTGCAGAAGTTCATTCTGGACTGGGCTGAGGGAAAAGCCAATCAGGATGTAGATTTCATGTTTGTGCTTCCATATCGAGAGCTGAACTTGGTTAAAGATCATCAGTACAGTCTTCACAGACTTCTGCTTGACTTTCATCCTGAACTTCAACATTTGGACTCAAATGTTTATGATAAATGTAAAGTTGTGTTCATCTTTGATGGTTTGGATGAAAGCAGAATTTCATTAATATTTTCAGAGAGTCAGAAAGTTTCTGATGTGACTGAGATTTCATCAGTGGGTGTGTTGATGTCAGACCTCATGAAAGGAGATCTGCTTCCCTCTGCTCTCATCTGGATCACCACCAGACCAGCAGCAGCCAATCAGATCCCCTCTAAATACATCAACCGTGTGACAGAAATTCAGGGATTCAATGAGCCTCAGAAGGAGGAATATTTCAGGAAGAGAATCAGTGATGAACATCAAGCCAGCAGAATCATCTCACACATCAGAAGAGCAAGAAGCCTCCACATCATGTGTCACATACCCGTCTTCTGCTGGATCTCAGCCACTGTGCTTCAAAACATCCTGAAACAAGATCTCAGTGCAGAAATCCCTCAAACTCTGACTGAAATGTACATCTACTTCCTGCTCATTCAAACAAATATGAGGAATCAGAAGTATGAAGAGAGACATCCAGAGAAACTCCTGCAGTCCAACAGAGAAGTGATTGTGAAACTTGCTGAACTGGCTTTCAATCAGCTGATGAAGGGTAATGTGATGTTTTATGAGGAGGACCTGAGAGAGAGCGGCATAGACGTCACTGATGCCTCAGTGTATTCTGGGATTTGCACTGAGATCTTTAGAGAGGAATCTGTGATTTATCACAGGAAGGTTCACAGCTTTGTGCATCTGAGCTTTCAGGAGTTTTTTGCAGCATTGTATGTGTTTTACTGCTATTTACACAAGAGCAGTGAGGTTTTGAAAATGTTCCTGACAGGAAAGTCCACAACTCAATTTGAGAATATTACTCTGGATTTGTTTCTGAAGGAAACAGTGAATAAAGCATTGAAGAGTGAAAATGGACACCTGGATCTTTTCCTTCGATTCCTTCATGGCATCTCACTGGAGTCCAATCAGAAACTCTTACAGGATGTACTGATACACACAGAAAACAACCCAGAGAGCTTCAAGAAAATAATCCACAATCTCAAACGAGGTCAAAAAAACAATGTCAGTCCTGAAAGATGGATGAATCTGTCACACTGCTTGATTGAGATGAAGGATAATTCTGTTGTTAAAGAAATGCAGGCGTTTTTAAATTCAGAAACAAAAATAAGAAATCTTACGCTTACACAATGCTCAACTTTGGCGAACATGATCCTGATGTCAGAGGAGGTGCTGGATGAGTTAGACCTAACAATGTACAAATCCTCAAAAGAGGGTCAAAGGAGACTGTTACCTGCTCTGAAAAACTGCAGAAAAGCTCGGTAAGTGTGGAAATAGAATGTTACTATAAGAACATAATTATACTAGACTACAAAGAAAAAAATCTATTTAAAAAGTGAAATGACAGTATTCAACTAATAAGGCTTTTTTCACAATTAAGTTTTGTATAGTGTTTAAATATCATGCTCATAACATTCAAAATATATTACTTAAAACACATTTATTTTAATTGTTTTGTGTTTTCGTAAAGACCATAGAATGAAAAATCAGCTGTCATAATCTTTAATGTTGAAGATTAATAAACCTCATATTGAAGTCTTGCAATCCGGTTGCTACACCAGCATGCCTTATATCTGGGCCCTCTTTTTTTTCAGATTGTCACACTGTAATCTCAATGATCACTACTGTGAAATTGTGGCTTCAGTTCTACAATCATCAAACTCTTCCCTGAGAGAGCTGGACCTGAGTAACAATAACTTGCAGGTTTCAGGAGTGGAGCTGCTCTGTGCTGGACTGAAGAGTCCAAACTGTCAACTCAAAATGCTGAGGTTTGCATTTCACATTCACATTCATTAATATGTTAATAATAATGTGTGAGTAATATATATATATATATATATATATATATATATATATATATATATATATATATATATATATATATATGTATATATATGTACATTTATGATTTTTTGTCTTGCATTTGGATAAGTGTTCATTCACCTGTAATTAGTTCTATGTCAGCTATTTAAAAAAAAAAAAAAATCTAATATGTAAGATTTTTTTTATTAAATTGCCCCTCTTATGGATTATGAAAGGTGCATATGTTGGTTTTGGGAGTCCCCAACAACAGGTTGACATGCATGCAAGGTCAAAAAACACATTCATTGTCTTATAATATGCATTTATTTTTACCTTATTTGCTCAAAGACTCCCAAATGATTTGCTCAGTGATTCATATTTCTAAACCCCTCCTTTGCCTGACACTAATCTGCGGTGATTGGTCTACTGTGTGCAGTGCAAGTCGGAAATGGAATGCCCGTCACCATTACATTAAACACCCAAACAGCCATGGTATATATGTTAGCCCAACGCAGAAACGTATTGCTAAAGCACTGCAGTTTGTACACCAATGTATTACTCTATTCTTTGTCATTCACTGACAAACATTCACTGTTCATCGACACATTTCTAGACAATTGCAAGCAAACAGATGTTACTTTTAGAATAAAAATGTCCTGATGATTTATTCACCCCCATGTAGTCTTCAGTCGCAAAGAAATTAAGCTTTTTGAGGAAAACATTCCAGGATTTTTCTCCATGTAGTGGTGGATTGAAGGTTAAAAATGCAGTTTCAAAGGGCTGTAAACAATCCCACCCAAGGAATAAGGATCTTATCTAATAAAACAATTGGTCATTTTCTAAGAAAATGAGATGGGACATACCCTAACTATACTGAACCGGAGTGCACAGAGTATTGTTATTTCTTTTGAAAGACAATAACTTCTGACAGATTGCATCAGCTGTGGGGATGAAGACAATGACTCCCATGATTCCACACTCAATCATAGCATCATCAAACTATACATTTGTTTCTTTGCTTTTGAATATGCATCCTCATGTCGCTCCAAACCCAATATCTTTGTTAATCTTCGAAACATAAATTAAGATATTTTTGATGAAATCTGAGAGCTTTCTGACCCTTCATAAACAGTGACACAACTCAGTCCCTCCAGGATTTCATGAATTTTTTTTGTGAATTCTGCGATCCAAATGTCTGATTTTGTGGTGGTAATATCCAAAAAATTGCGCAAAATTTGCGATGTTTTTTTAAGAATTATGCAGGGCTCTAGACTAACTTTTTGCACTGGTTGCACTGGTGCGCCTAACTTTTTTTCTTAGGTGCACCAGCAGAAAAGTTAGGGGCACCCAAATTTTCGACCGCATCGCATTTAATCGTCTTTTTTTTTTTTTTTTTTTTTTTTTGCTTGATGATATGATGAATGGATGGTTAATTTTTAACAGCAGATTCAGCTGATCTGCACATCCCTGCACACTTATATAAGCTTATAATCACTCGTGCTTTAAAGCCAAATCCACGCTAAAAAGAATAATGTTAACTGACATCTGGACGTGACTCTCCGCAATCTCTGATGAAATCGGTTGGGTGTTTGAATGCCTACAGGGGCATTCACCCAGTTTAAGAAATTTCTGATCGTAAAAATTATTTACATTTTTAATGTATTGTTTTCGTTACAATGTACTGATTCAAATTAGTAATCAATAATAATTCTTATGTTAATACTCAGCATGCCTCCCTTGACATGCTCTCGAGTATGAACAGGCAGCAAATTTAGTGCTGGCGTGGACGGAGCGGGCGCGGACGCAGGCGCATCAGGCGCAATCATCAAACATATTACAAAGGAAGCTGACGCCACGGTCCTTACCACCTTTACTGGGTGATTTGAGCGAATATTTGCATTTATTCATATATACGATTTAATTAGAAATGGTGGCCTGTCATGGTCTTGGCTAATGCAGGACACTACTGAATGATGCGCATCAGAGGGGATTTAGGAGTGGGTACGCAAAGCCGACTGATAAAGAAATGGGTATACGCAGGTACTGCACCACAGCACTGCATATTACCCTACTCAATAGCATTAACTTAGGCGTAACTCCCTTCAAACTTTCTTTTCGAACAGGCGAACACACACACACACACACACACACATAAATTAAATTGTTTGCCTGATGGAAAAAGTATTTAAAACAGGTTCACATTTTAGAAAATGTAGTTAATATTTGCGTCATTATTGATTATTGATTTGCGTCATTTTTTTTTGCCCTCGAACAGCTGGTCGCACCGGTACAACCTCAGATTTTTTTATGTCGTACCATTGAGAAATTAGGTCGCACTCTAGAGCCCTGTTATGATTGCACATTTACTAGACTGTACTATGTTAGATTCACAATAAGTCTTACATGACACAAAGAACAATCAAAATGTGTGATGTTTGTTTATTTTGCTAAGAAACAAATGACAACAGGACAAATAAGTACAATATAAAGGTAGATAAAAATTATTATTATTTTTGCTGCTGCTACTGTTGTTTCATGAATTTTAAAAAAACTACAGTAGGTTTACAGCAGTGGTCTCCAACCTCTTTTACATGGACCGGTTACGTTTCGAAAATATTCTTGTGGACTATAGGCCTGAGATTACAGTTATTAGGGCTATTAGACAGTTACTGTTTTCAGCACGTTGAAGTAGATTTGTCTCTGAGAGCATATGTGCCGTGATTGCAGCGTAAGAAAACTGTCAGTTTTTTTTTTTTTTTTTACTTAATTGTAAAGTTAAAACTAAAGTTAAGACTATTTGAGTTATTGAGTTATTTGACTATTTTATTACTAGTTAACTATTGAGCAAAGTTTGATATCCATTGGCTTGCCTTTATGGTTTAAAACAGAAATACTTCCAATATTGCGGCTTAACTGCAAACCCCCATGTGTATGCATCTTAAACGCAGGGAGACCTGAAAGAGGAATCAACTCGGTATGCGGCGCTGTCTGAAAGACTGTGCCTGTGCGCACTTCGGGTGTATGCGAGAACAGTGCATAAGTAACAAATCGAGTTCCGTTTCGTTTCTTTCCTCTTGTGGTTTTAAATAGCTTGAAAATGTAATTAATCTGTGAAATCACATGCCGAATGGTGGGGTCTTGTTCTGGTCCGTACATATCACGGATCAACTGCCCTAATCAACAAGCCCTAATAGACAGATCAGAGCCAATGCTTCAGGGAAAGTGCTTTGCCAGTCCAATGGCAGACTCCAGGTAAAGTTTTGTGTTCACTGTTTCAGACACACCATCACATGCACATATCTGTATCTTGAAAATAATACATTAGGCTTACAGCTTCAGTAAAAATTTGGTATATTTCAGTTAATAATTATAATTTAGTGGGTATTTATTTATTTATTTATTTTTGTGAGATCTTTATTTTTGCGATTTATTTTGCGGTCAAATGGCAAATAATGCAGGATCACAAAAAAATGCGACATGTTGCTAATTTTGCGTTGGATTCAGCGATCGCGGAATCGCGAAAAACTGGAGGGTCTGACAACTGATATCCAAACACATCGAAAGCAAGATGCAATCCATAGCAACATGTCATGACAATAACATCTCAGACAGTCTGACGGCATATAAAAGTGCACGGTAGATAATTTCAATTGGTTCATTACTAAAGTTTAAAGTTTAACTTTATACAAGATAACTGTAAGCATCACAATGGGATGCAGACAATTTCCTCTCAAAAACTTGAGACAATGTATACGGTTTCATTTTGTACATGTACAGCATTTATGTAATTGGATTCGTTCTCTTGATCCTGTTTAGATTGGCAGGCTGTAATCTCACTGATCAGCACTGTGAAGTTGTGGCTGCAGCTCTACAATCACCAAACTCTTCCTTGAGAGAGCTGGACCTGAGTAACAATGACCTGCAAGATTCAGGAGTAAAGCAGCTCTGTGTTGGACTGAAGAGTTCAAACTGTCAGCTCAACATACTAAGGTACTTAAGAGGAGAGCTCTGGCATGGTCTGGGCAAAATGACAGCATACAAGCACAGAGCTGACATGCAGTTCTAGGCAGTGCCTGCCAGTAAGGTTTTGGAGCCCTGGGCAAGATAATGAAAATGGGCCTCAATAGTGTAAGCATAGCATTCATTAGCATTTCATAGCATTTTGACGAGTGAAGAGAAAGCACATATTTAAAAAGATTTAAAAATAGGAGTGCAAATAAATAAATAAATAAAATAAGACATACATGAATTATACTAAATAACTAAATAAAATAAACAGCATAAACAAAATAAACTTACAAATATGCATAACTGACTAGAAATGCACATTATTCTGTTTTTTTTAAAGTCTGACTGATGATCAGATATGTGGCTTGGATGTGAGGTATCCAAAGTGATTTTATGAGCCCTTTTCCTCACTCTGGATGTATACAGTTCTTGAAGGGTGGGCAGGGGAGCACCAATAATCCTTTCAGCAGTCCTCTGTAGTCTTCTGATGACTGATTTTGTAGCTGAGCCAAACCAGACAGTTATTGAAGTGCACAGGACAGACTCAATGACTGCCAAGCAGAACTGTGTTTGCAGCTCCTGTAAGAGGTTGAACGTTCTTGGCTGGTGAAGGAAGTCGATGTGTGTGTCCCACTTCTGAGAGATGGTGGTGCCCAGAAATCCTAAAAAAATCTGCTGCTGCCACAGTGCTGTTTACAGAGATGGGCAGTATTTTAATTAAATGTGTTTCAAATAGTATTTTGTAATTAGTATTTTGCTGGACAAACAAAAAATCAAATGTAATTTGTATATTAATAATTGGAGAGACAGTATTTTGTATTTGAAATACTTAAAATGTTTCAAGTAGTTCATATTATTCTCATATAATACAATATAATTTCTTCACCTGTGTTAGTACTGCCAGCTATAGTCTATATCACAGTTTTTGGCTAGATGCAAGTAAATCATATGACATCCTGTTGGATCCATAGGCAGAGTCTTAAAGGTGAAAAATATGTTGTTAATTACTTACCCTCATGTCGTTACACTCCTGTAAGACATTTGTTATTCTTTGCAATATAAATTATTAATTTGATGACATTTAAGAGCTTTCTGTCCCTCTACAGTCAGGCATGCAACTTACACATCACATTCATGGTCCAGAGCAGTAAGAAAGACATCAAGTAATCCAATGTTATAAAGCGATGTGAGTGCTTTGCACAAAAAACATAATTTACCACTTTATTTACAAAAAATATTATCCACTCTAGTACTCTAGTAACACCTACTCACAAATGAACTATGATGCTCTTGTGAATGCACAATGCAAATCAGTATTTTCACAAATAAAGCTGTAAATTATGTTTTATGAAAAAACACTTGCATTGCTTAATAAAACTGAGTTTAAACCACTTGAGTCACATAGAGTACTTTAACAGTGTCTTTCCTACAGTTTTTGGCTTTGAATGTGTAAGTTGCGTTGCTGCCTATGGAGGTAAATTTTATTTAAGAAGCTGTTTGGGTGCAAACAAGTGCAAACTGGTCAAGTATTTGCTAAATATATACTATCAAATGTTGCTCACTGAGTGTTATTACAGGACAGAATAAAAAGCTGCTCTAGAACTTTGCTTGCTAGCTGACAAGTGACCCTAGCTTGCTAGATAAAGTTAGCTACTTGTTTCTATGGACAAAATGAAAATTTTAAAGGGGCCTTATGAAGGAATTTTTTTGGGGAGGGGTTCCTTTTTTTGCATTGACAGGAAGTGAGTGGGAGAGAAAGGGGGACGGGATCAGGAAAGGTCCACGAGGCGGGATTCAAACTCATAACACCCAAAACACAACTGCGCCAAACTGTATGTCAGTGCACAGCCCACAAGGCTATTGGCGCTGACAACATCCAAGTATTAATCATTTAATTATTATGTGAAGGACTGTGGAGGACGATTTTGCTGGGAAACATAACAGTATAATTGTAATGAACCTTGTCTGTCGTCATGATGTCGGTGAATCACATTGGTCGTCGAGTGTGTGCAAGAGCATGAGCAATGTGTTGCTGACCTCAGCTCCAGTATTTCACAGCAGTGTTTTAATTTAAATACATTTGATGAGCAAGTATTTGTAACTAAATACTTTTTGATGTATTTGTGCACATATCTGGCTGTTCATGATGGTGAGTGGGGGGAGTGCAGGTGGGTTTCTCCTGAGGTCTACTATCATCTGCACTGTTTTGCACATGTTCAGCTCCAGGGCTCTCATTTATCAACAGTGTACAAATGTGTGTGTAATGAGTGCGTAACAACAGTTTCATGCAAAGTGTGGGATCTACCAACTTAGGAATGTGTGTAAATATAAGCACAACTATGACAACATTTCCCCAGTCTCACTATCTGTTGCTTATCTGTCAGAAAGCTGGTGATCCACTGCCAGATAGAGCTATAGGAACAGAGAGCTGGAGTTGGGGAGTTGGGATGATGGTTTTGAAGGCTGAACTAAAGTCCACAAACAGGAATCATCTTCACTGCTCTAAAGGGCAGGAGGGGGATAAGGGGAAGATGTCTGCGTTTTGCTGTGAACCATGGCTTATCATTGTTGGATGTTAAATAAGTCCTGGTAGGAATGCATTTATCCACACAGAAACTATGGACAAAATATACATTATGCAAAATATGGAAATTTTTTTACTTTGTTTACTTTCGTGAGTTTTTATCTAAGGTAAGCTCTTCAAAACAGTGTGGGGAAATGTAAGCTGGATAAATGTATGGAGCCAGATAAGTGAACTTTGTTTCACATGACCTCATCAATGACCATACTGAATTTCTTGTACATCTATAAAACTTTATCCCAACCTCAGCCTGCATTTGAATGGCAAAGACCTTAAAATGGGTGAATGCTTTAAAGGACAAAACTGGAAAAAAAAAAAAAAAAAAAACTAAACATGCCAAAAACAATACAGCTCTGATTCAGGCTTCTATGGCCTGCACTTTAGTGCTTGGGCCCTAAATATAGCTGTAAGCAGCAAATAAGTGGCCATGCACAACAGAGGCACAATGAAGAGCTAAGGAGGTGTCTTTAATTACTTATTAAAGATCAGGGGTCCCCAGTCCTGCTCCTTACATATCAAAAGTTATTAGCAGATACATAAGTGCAGATTTGACCTGTTTGGTGGCACCAGAGAATTTGAATTACAAGCTTCAAATTTTCAGTGGTTAATAGTGGGCATGTGCCTGAATAGTGAATCCGTATTCAGAATGGCACGGAAAATGAATAATGTGTTCTCCAGAGCCACTAAAGGGACATGGTAAGCTGCTTGCTAGCGATAGCCTGTTACATTTCAGTACATATAATTTCACAGTAAAGAGAGTTGTTTGATAGAATGATGGCGAATGATTTGCAGATCCTGAGCACCACTGACAAACATCTCATCTTGTAAAACGTGTGGTAAGTACTGCCACTCCGTAGTATAAACAGGATATGTGTAATAGCGAATCTCGAAAGTGAGCGCACATTCAAAAGCAATTTCAATGCCCCACATATTAATAGTGGCTCCATGATGCCCGCAATTTATATACAGTATAATTACCCAACAATATAACTGCCCTCTATCTGTGTGCCGGTAGTGTAATAATGGTGCACTGCTGGTAGTGGTGGTGCATCATGCTGTGGGGGTGTTTTCAGAGGCAGGGAATGGGGAGCTGGTCAGGGTAAAGAGATATCCTTAATGAAAACCTGGTCTAGGGCACTCAGGACTTCAGGCTGAGCCAAAGGTTCACCTTCTAACAGGACAATGATCTCTAAGTGCACAGCTAAGACAATGAAAGACTGGTTTAGGGACTCTATAAATGTCCTCTTATGTGTACTCTGTGTGTACTCTTATATATCATGCAGCATAATGATTTCATCAAAATCAAAGGTCACCAATAAATGAGCTTTGTTGGTTATATTGCATGTCTAAAAATGGAGCGTACTAACACAAACCTACTGTTGTTGTAGATTGTCTATGTGTTTGGTGACAGAAGAAGGTTGTGCTGCTCTGGCATCAGCTCTGAGTTCAAACCCTTCACACCTGAGAGAGCTGGATCTGAGCTGCAATCACCCAGGAGAATCAGGAGTGAAGCTGCTCTCTGAAACACTCAGACATCTGGACAAACTCAAGTAAGTTGAGAAGTAACCCACTGAAGCCTTGTTTCAATGAGGTTAGATTCTAAGACAGATTCATTTAACATGGCTATAGCCTATTAAAGCATTGTATCATATTCAAACCCATATGAAACTACGAGTATGTAGTTAGTCGTAGTTATGTCGACAGTTAAGTCATGAAGTTACAAAAAAAGGTGACCAAAGCTGCCTTAAAACTGTGCATGTAAGTGTTTATTAGTCACATTTATGAGTCACATTTAAAGCAGTGTCAGATCCACTTCAAGTTCAGCAGCCAAAATATCACAATAACAAGGTGCTGTGATGTCTATTAATCAAAGAACAAAATTTAAAAAAAGAGGAAATCAGTAACTTCTGTTGGTTTAAGCTTTATCTTTTATTTCATTTAACTTTTAGTGTTTGATAACTTTATTAAATTTGGCTATATTTTCTTGCTGAAGGGCACAGGTTATTATAATGGGTTTATGTGAAGATTGTTTTAAGTTCATTACAAGTCTAATAAATGTTAAATGTAAAGCTCTCAATTATACTGTAATGTTGAATGGCTCTAGTCAATGGTTAAATATTAGGGAAAAAAAATCGCAGAGATTGGTATACTTGCCTTCAGTCCTTAAAAAAAAAAAAAAAAAAAAAAAAGATGGCAATTAAACAAATATAAAAAAAATACTTTCTTTATGTGTCAGGATTTCTATAAGAGAGGACTTAAATACATAATAAGTGTTATCAAGTTTATTGACAAGACCGGAGACCGGAGACCGGAGAGTTGGGGAGTGAACAAAGTAAAACAATAGGTAGGAAGAGACTCGCAGACAGGCAGGTGAACGGTCACAGAATCCAGTCCAGAAAGACAGACCACCAGAGAGCAGAGAAGGCAGCGAAGCTGGAGGCTGGTAGTAGCAACGGTGGCCTGACAGGAACCTGAGGCGCAAGCCCTCCATACTCTTGATCTCACAGTCTCTGCAAATGCCTAGCTGTGAGGCAGATAAAGGAAGCTGACCAGAAGCTCGACCTGCAGGACTGGACAGGACAAGGGAAGACTAGAGATGGACAAGAGACAGTATTAAGTGAACAACTTGACAGGGAATAATCAGTATCACAATATGTTAATAATAATGTGTGAGTAAATATATAAATTTCTCGTTCACCACTATAGAAGTTTACCCCACTATCATAACTGCTTCTGAAAAGTCTGAAAATGTGAAATATGCTTCACTGGGGGTGAAGAGAGGATTATAAGTACTTTTTGCATTGAGAAAAAAATGAATATTTTTTGTACTCTAAATGTGTGGTTCTCAACTGGTGGTAAAAGAAATAATAATTCAACCAAATTCTAACTTTGCAGTCATAATTGAGTAATGAAGTAAAAAATACTGTGTCCTGCAAAAACTATTGAGTAAAATTACTCACAGGCTGCACAGTAAAACAAATACAGTGTGACAAGTCCAATTCATTAACAATAAACCCCCTATGGAAAAACTTAATGTAGCTCTTTTAAGTACCCAAAAGAGGGCATAAAGAGGGTAAAGTGGGCACAATGGATACTTCATCAAAATGTTTAAAATGTTGAAAGAAAAATGAATGCCTCTTTTATTAGTAATATTTGAGGAATCATATGTTGTGGATCTTCCACATATATTTATTTCAGTTCTACACTGTAAAAAACAACCTATAGAATCTACTCAATAAAATGAGGTAAACTGAGGTAACAATTTACACTCAGTTTGTTTGGGTAGATTCTATCCTATATGTCTGAGTAAAGAATACCTGAATTTATCAGCTAAGACAAACTAAAAAAAAGTAGGTGAAGTCTACACAGCAAAAAGCCCAGTGTTAAATGAACTCTCCCGGGAGTTTGAGTCCATACTCAAGAGTATTAAAATGAACACTGAAGCAGTGTTAGAGTTAATGAGGTAATTAAGTGATTCATTGAGTGATGATTGACCATTATTAAAGACGCCTGATGTTAATAAGCAGAATCACCAAAAGGAGAAAATCTAATTTTGTAACTCACCATTATAGTGGTCAGTGTTAGCATTAGTTTTGCTCTTTACCAGTAACTTCTTAATATTAGATTTTGTTTGGGTGTTGTAATTAAGTTATAACAGTCAGACAAACCAGAGGAACTGAGATTTTGTGGTTTTGAATATGCTTTGACAAAGTCATGAAGTAGCGATCAGAATAAGTGAGTTGTATTTTGTTTATGTTGGTTTAATCAGACAGGTGTTTCTGAAATTTATTTGACCGGAAAAAATGTAAACATTTTTTAAATTTAGACACACAGACATCAACAATCAGCATGAGAATCACAACAATGGTGACCAACAAAAACGTATGTTGTAGCCAATCAAAACTCATCCATATCTCCCATCATGCATTGTGGCATGAATAAATTATGAGCTGATGATTTCCATGATGTTTAGAGTTGATCTGTTTCTGAATATGCTCTTTGTCACCATTTTTGAGATTCATATGCTGATTCATGATGTCTGTGTGTGCCTAAAAGAACAGCTTTTGAAAGTTTTTTTTTGATCGGAGGAGCTTGTAAGAAGCCCATTCAAAATTGTAAAAAAAAAAAATTCAGGCTTTATCATTTTTTTGCTGCTGTGAAACCACAAGGCAGTTGTAATAAATAAAGGATATAGAGCTCTAAATGGTTTCAGTGGCTCAAATTAAGTTTATTTTAAAACAGAATTATCACCACTGCATGACTTTTGCTCTTCGGCTTGTCTGGCTAGTTTAACTAAACAGTTGAACAAAAGCTAATGTTAAAAAGCTACGGGTCAAGAGCCCAACTAATGCTAACACTGACCACTATAACGGTGACGTAAACATTTTGGTGTCTTCAATAATTTTCAATCATCACTCAATGAATCACTTAATTACCTCATTAACTTTGACACTGCTTCAGTGTTCATTTTAACACTCAAATAAACTCCAGCGAGAGTTCATTTAACACTGGGCTTTTTCCAGTGTAGACTTTATCTACTTTTTTTTAGTTTGTCATAGCTGTTAAATTCAGGTATTCTTTACTCAAATATATAGACAAACGAAGTGCAAATTGTTACTTCAATTTACCTCATTTTATTGAGTAGATTCGTAAATTTAGGTATTCTTTACTCAAATATATAGGATAGAATCTACCCAAACAAACTGAGTGTAAATTGTTACCTCAGTTTACCTCATTTTATTGAGTAGATTCTATAGGTTGTTTTTTACAGTGTGGGCTTTTTGCTGTGTAGACTTTTACCTACTTTTTTTTAGTTTGTCTTAGCTGATAAATTCAGGTATTCTTTACTCAGACATATAGGATAGAATCTACCCAAACAAATTGAGTGTAAATTGTTACCTCAGTTTACCTTATTTTATTGAGTAGATTCTATAGGTTGTTTTTTACAGTGTAGTGATGAAAGGAAAAGTCCCTTATCGTAACTTTGCTTAATGTAAATGGTGAATTACTGGTAAAAGTTTTAGCCTAAAGACTGGAGCAGGGCTGCCCAACCCTGTTCCTGGAGATCTACCTTCCTGCAGAGTTCAGCTCCAACCCTGATCAAACACATCTGAATCAACTAATTAGGATCTGAACGAGCACTTGATAATTACAGTGTTTGATGAGTGTTGGAACTAAACTCTGCAGGAAGGTAGATCTCCAGGAACAGGGTTGGGCAGCCCTGACTGGAGAATGTTCTGTCATCCATCATAACACCAGAGCAAACATGATTCATTACAGAACTTTATTTACTCTCTTGACATGAATAAACATACCTGAACTGACCAAATGTTTAAATGCTGAAAAAGCTTTTGATAGAGTGGAGTAGAACTGTCTTTACAGCTGTTTAGAAAGATTTGGGGCGGGTCCAATTTTTATTTTTTATTATTTTTTTAACATTGATAAAATTTCTATTTGCTTCTCTCTCTTCATCAGTTTTCACTAACAACATTAGCTTGCAATATTTGCCATTACACAGAGAAACTAGACAAGGCTGCTCCATGCCTTCCGTGCTTTTTGAAGTTTAACAATCTTGCTGAGATCAACCTATGTTATTTAGGGGATATTAGAGGAGGTAGGCAGCATAAGCTATCACTATTTGCAGTTTTGCAGATGACTAGTTATCACTATATGCAGATGCCTTTATTTATCGCAGATCCACACAACTCCCTTCCTTATGTTATGGCTGTAGTTCACCATTTCAACAATATTTCAGGGTATAAACTTAATCTTTCCAAGCGTGAACTATTTCTTATAAATCAGGCAGCAGAAATGCTTCTCTTCCTGCTTACGGACAACTTCACATGCCTTGCTGTGATTGTTTTGAGAAATTTTTCTGAACTATTCAAACTTAATTTTATTCCCCTTTACATATATTAAACAAAATAGCTTCGATTTGATTTTCAAATTGTTGAAAAAAGTCATTATTTTTGTTTTCTTTGCGAACAAAAAGTATTCTCATAGCTCATAAAATTTCTGTTGAACCACTGATGTAATTTTAACAATATTCTTACTACATTTCTGGGCCTTGAACATGGTAGGACCCTTGCTGTCTATGGAGGGTCAGAGAGCTTTTTAGATTTTGCTATGTTTTGTTGTTAAAGAACAAAAAAATATTTAATTCTACAATAAATCGCTGTTGGAAAAAAGAAACAGCATATGTTGGTTAGATATGTTTTGAAGGTAGCTGGTTTAAGCTGGTTTAAGATGGTCCTTAGTTGGTCCTCATGCTCATACATTAGCAGCCCTGCTGGTGAACTATGTAGTAATTATAATATAAAAAATAATACATGCACAAAATATGATCCAGACACTCATAACCAAATTCATATCCACAAAACTTATTTACATGCATAAATAGGTGTAGGCAATATGATCTTATATCTTGTTATGAGTAGTTTTAGTGCATTTGAAATTGACTGCAGTGCCGAGCTGAAAGTGGGTAAGGAGAACTGTGTGAAGCAGGGGCGTCACTAGGGCTCGAGCCCCGGAAGATTTTTCTCTAGCCCCAAACGTTTTTGTATGATTATGTATGATATATGATTTCCGAGGAATTCACGGAATTTGTCAAAGTTTGAATGAATTAATCAAAAGCCGGCCGTTACACTTCAATCAAATCACGATATGGGCTAGTAGCTGTAAATATTAAGCCGCAAAATACCATTTAAATATGAATCCTGCATGTTCTGTGTCTCTCTTCATGAATGAATGGTGCAGACGCACGCGTGATTTCAGCGTCTGCCATAAAAAATGAATGAACAACATCTCCACTGTTTCATTTGAGTAAAACCAGGGTCATATACTCACACAAATTTAAAGGTATTCACGGCAACCTGTCAAAATAAAAGTTTGGTTTAGCTTGTAGACATTGCGCCAGAAATATATTACTATCATTCAGCAGAATGTACGTACCTACAGCACTACTGCTACTACTGTTCAAAAATTTGTACAACTTTGTTATGCAATATTTCTTCTATCTTTTAAATTTTAATTGTACATCCCCTTTATTTGTCAAAAATAAAATTAAATTTTCATTCATTAAAAGATAAATTAATATTTTATGCCTTTATTTGCTAATCAGAAAAATTTAAATACACAACACAGAATTTCATAAGGCTGTTGTATAAATAAATAAAAGTTGTTTTATGCAACTGAAATAAATAGACATGCTAAACCAAATTTGGTAACAATAAAACATAAGGTGAGAAAAAAATAAAACATTTCATAGCATTTTGACATTTTCATAACTTAACTTTTGATAAATTGACATTAAATTGTAAGTTTCATTGTTTTAATTAATTAGGCATGTTTTTAAAATAATAATTTAAAAAAAATTAAATTTAAACATTAAAAAGGAGTCCAGAAAAATTGAAACAGAAAAAAAAAAAAAAACTAAATTTGGAAAATAAAATTTGGTAAAAAATAACAAAAATGGGGCCCTATTTTTGCTTGCAAATATATATTTGTTACAGTTGTAAATACATTTTAAAATGTATTATTTTATTTGTGTAATGTATGTTTGTAAAGCTATAATTTTGTTATAATACAGTGATATGTTTGCTATTTGCAGTGATTACAATTTACTATTTTTCATAGTGTAATAATGTTGTTTTGTGCCGCTGCTTTGGCAAAGTGTCTGTCAAATGAACTAAAATCGAAAGCACAATATGACTTTGCTCACATGATCAGTTCATGATCTGATGTTTTCAGAGTATCAGAAGAGGGTGAGTCAGATCATCGACCTTTTTTCTTTGTTCAGTTTGCACACTGAACATGGGTTAACTTGGAGCTCTTATTTTTGAACTCTTAAAGTGCACCAGATTAATGAATTTAACTTTAAAATATATACATTTTTCTCCCGGGGGTGCCTGACCCTGGACCTCCCTAAAAGGATCCAGGTTCACCCACCTGTGTCTTAACAAAATCTTATGTGAGCTCCCATCCACCACCATTAGCCCCTGATGTGGTTTGGCAGCAGTCCCGGATATTTTCAAATCCTAGAAACGCCCCTGGTGTGAAGAATTGAGAAACAGGTCCTAGAAACACTGTAAAGCTACATTGTGTCGTTTCTGCGTCTCTAGTGTCACTGAACAAACATAAATGGAGTTTGCTCACTCATGAGTTAATGACAAACAGAAAACAGATTTATTTATAAGACAACAAAGAAATACAGAAATGAAGGGATCAACTTCAGGAGTGGACCAGGACAAACGATGAACGAAAATAGCTAAACCGAAACCCTCTAAATGACCTAAATGAAAGAAAAACACAAAGAAAATACAGTGATACTTCACTTAAACTCCCCGAACCCAAAAACAGAGAACGATATGTACAAAATAAATTACATCACACTCCCTACTAACTTAATATTTACAAGTAGTATTTTTTTAAGGCAAACAAATTAAAATCGTATAGTAGACTGTAATGAAAATCTCTGAAACTTTTAAATATTTAATACATTTTATCTGAGCAAATGATAAGAACAGAAAGTGCTGGTGTGTGACAGGAGGATCTTCATCTAATCATAAAATAAACATTATAAATATAAAATATGATGAGTAAATCTAAGACTGTGTTCACTTGATCAACACCACTGAAACACCATCATTGACCTGGAGAAAATATCCTGAGAGATGCGGCTATAAAAGAGGAAGGACGACCTCCTTCACCATCACACACTTAATAATAAAACATCTAGTAAAGTGACTGTAAGACTGTCTGGACTTTTCTTGCAAACAAATAAACCTAAATCTTTAAAGACAATTGGACATTTTTGTCTCTTATTCAGTGATATAATTATTGTTTGTCACAACACAGTGTAACAAACTGAGTTTCACAAAAGAAAACTCAATCTAGAGTTCGTTGTCGTCCTTAAAACTGTAACTGGAGATGCGACTGAAACAATCAGGATCAGATCTCTGTTGATTTCAGATCACAATACAGACACACTCAGAAACACAGCAGCAAATACAAAACAACACTTTACAAACAAACACAAACATAACAGTGTGTGTGTGTGTGTGTTTAATGTGTGTGTGTAAGTGAACTTGTTCAGCTGAACTTGTGAGGACACTTATATAGTGAAATATCACGTGTGTGTTTTCTAGTGTGGATCATGGAGGAGAGTTCAGGATCACAGCAGGACCTCAAAAATGTAAGTCCACAAACAGACACACTGTTTTGTTGTTTGTTGTTTAGTTGTTGTAAATGTGTCTCTTGTAATGTGTGTTCTTGTGTTCAGATGCCTGTGATCTCACACTGGATACAAACACAGCAAACTATAACCTCATTCTGTCTGACGAGAACAGAAAGGCGACATGTGTGTATGAGTATCAGTCATATCCTGATCATCCAGACAGATTTGATAAGTGGGAACAGGTTCTGTGTGTTGAGAGTCTGACTGGACGCTGTTACTGGGAGACTGAATGGAGTGGAGATTATGTTGAAATATCAGTGTCATATAAAGAAATCAAGAGGAAACGAAGGAGACATATCTATGTGTTTGGACGTAATGTGAGCTCCTGGAGTCTGATCTGCTCTGATCACAGATTCATTGCCCGTCACAATTATAAGGACACTGATATATCTGCTGGTTCAGTGTCCAGTAAGAGAGTAGGAGTGTATGTGGACGTGTCTGGCGGCACTCTGTCCTTCTACAGCGTCTCTGACACACACAAACTCACACACTTACACACATTCACACACACATTCACTCAAACACTACACGCTGGATTTCACCTTGGTTGTTACGGCTCTTCAGTGTCTCTGTGTGACATTAAACACACACAGACATTAGTGGACACAGTGTGAGTGTAATGATGTGAAAGTGTTGCTGTTGTTGTGTGTGTTTTAATCACAGGCTTCAGGAAGTTCAATATCAGACACACAAGACAGTTTCCTGTTTCAGATCATCAGGATGAAGATGTTTCTCCAGTCAGAGACACTTTCTGTGTTTCTGTCAGTCCAACACAAATCACACACTCACACACACAAATAACATCACATGTCATATTTACACTGTTGTGTCATATTAAAAGACTGTTTATGCAAATGAGCTTTAGACTGTATTTGAATGATGAGCTTTAAAGTATAACTTTTTTCTTAATGAAAATCAATGCAATATATTTTCATTCAATTCTCTACAATTTTGAGGAGATTTTATGATACTATGCAAAATTTGTGCAATTTTTATGAGCTATTTTTGGGTCACACTTGATACTTGAAATATAACTTTTTTTTTTTTTTAAATTAGGAAATTTAATATAATATGATTTTGTTCAATAATATTTTTTGTTTATTCTCTATAATTTTGAGGAGATTTTATGATACTATGCAAAATTTGTGCAATTTTTATGAGGTATTTTTGGATCACACTTGATACTTGAAATATAACTTTTTTTTCTCTCTCTTTTTTAAACCAAGAAATTTAATATAATATGATTTTGTTCTACAATATTTTTTGTTTATTCTCTATAATTTTGAGGAGATTTTATGATACTATGCAAAATTTGTGCAATTTTTATGAGCTATTTTTTCCCCCATTAAAATTAAAATGAGCTCCATTTTTGGGTCACACTTGATACTTGAAATATATATATTTTTTTAAATTAGGAAATTTAATATAATACGATTTTGTTCAATAATATTTCTTGTTTATTCTCTATAATTTTGAGGAGATTTTATGATACTATGCAAAATTTGTGCAGTTTTTATGAGCAAATTTTTCCCCCATTAAAATTAAATTGAGCTCCATTTTTGGGTCACACTTGATACTTGAAATATATATATATATATATATATATATATATATACACTACCGTTCAAAAGTTTGGGGTCAGTAAGACTTGTAATAGTCTTTAAAGTAGTCTCTTATGCTCATCAAGGCTGCATTTATTTGATTAAAAATATAGGAAAAAAAAAAAAAAAAACAGTAATATTGCAAAATGTTTTTACAATATAAAATAATGTTTTTTATTTTAACATACTTTAAAATAGAATTTATTCCTGTGATGAAAAGCTGAATTTTTATCAGCTGTTACTCCAGTCTTAAGTGTCACATGATCCTTCAGAAATCATTCTAATATGCAGATTTATTATTAGAATGATCAATGTTGGATAATATCAACAGTTGTGCTGCCAAATATTTTTTGGAACCTGTAATTTTTTTTTTTCAGGATTCTTTCATGAATAACAAGTTTAAAAAGTACAGTGTTTATTCAAAATATAAATATTTTCTAACAATGTAAATTATTTACTATTAACTTTAATTATTAATTATTAATTATTATTAACTTTTAATAAACTTTTAATTATTAACTTAATACATCCTTGGTGAATAAAAGTATTAATTTCTTAAAAAAAAAAAAAAAAAAAAAAAAAAAGAAACAATAAAAATGTACTGACCCCAAACTTTTGAACAATATTTTTTGTTTATTCTCTATAATTTTGAGATTTTATGATACTATGCAAAATTTGTGCAATTTTTATGAGCTATTTTTCCTCCATTAAAATTAAATTGAGCTCCATTTTTGGGTCACACTTGATGCTTGAAATATAACTCTTTTTTTTTAAATTAGGAAATTTAATATAATATGATTTTGTTCTACAATATTTTTTGTTTATTCTCTATAATTTTGAGGAGATTTTATGATACTATGCAAAATTTGTGCAATTTTTATGAGCT